>JAEQBH010004799.1:0-326863 GCA_016808115.1 Tetrastigma voinierianum | reverse complement strand
ATGCCTTTCCACACAGCGCCACTTTATGTTAATGGAGATTGCAGGACACCCCACTACTACTTCATAAGAGGCTCTCAGACACAATGATGGCACTACTTGCTCGGCACCAAAAGGCTACCTTTATTCATTAAAGACTCTTTACCCGCAATGTGTCCTTCAAAAACTTCTTTGCAGCGGGACTTGCTTGATCATGCCAAGAAGAGGGATGTTAACTTCACCCCAGCGATTTAAAATTTCCGCTTTGGTTAACTCGACTTTTTCCCTTTTTTCAAGTGTCTCGGAAAGAGGTGCATTGTAGCCACTCCTTCCCTACCGGGTGGTTCTTCCTCTATGGTTCAACCACTACGGAGCTGCTGGATCTCGACCACTGTTCCATTCACTAATTTCTTTACTACTACCGCTTTTGGACTTCATCAATTTTCAGGTATTAGACTACTCGGAGCCTATCTCATGCATTCCCTCGGTTTTGGCTGTGGTCCTCAAGGGAATTTCCCTTTTCAGATCTCGCTTCAAGTTAGACAACTGAAATGGAACTTTGTTGTCATATTTGTTGGTGATCTGCACGTATATTGTCTATTTTCTTGTTGAGTGAGCCTTTACCGTCTCCCAAATTTCTCGATTAGTTTGAACATTCAACACCTTTGTTCCTCCACAAAGGTGCCTACTACCTTGTTTTAAATTTAGGAATTGCTTGCTCACTGTGAGAAGAAGGTCGAGGTCATTACAGCGAGGTGGAGCTAACCTGGCTCGTCAGGCTCCTGAGAGCATATGCAGGGGGGTTTTGGCTTCCGCATGATAGGCCCAGATGATTCCTTCCAATTAGGGCTATAAGTGTTTCCATACGGAGCATTTGTCGCTGGTTTATTCCGAACCTAAGACATGGGCATGCTCCCGCATCAAATCTCCCACTCACAACCATCGAGGCCCCAAGACGGCTACTTGACCGACAATTAAACAAAGGCCGGGTGAGATGCACCTAATCATTGCTTGCACTTCATGCCGATTTCTACTTAAGCTCCTCCAACTCTTCAATAAAGCGGCCGCTTGCTTCATCTCCGTGTCTTCGAAAGTATAAATACCCTATGGTGGGTTAAAGGCCTCATTTTTTCAAATTTCTCGATTCTAGCTTCATCCCATGCCTTGGAGGTTTCGCCACATAGTTCGTAAAAGTCCTTTGCTTCATCCGGGTTCTTTACTCGTGAAGTCCCTCCACACATGAGCCTAATAGTTGCTTCAGTGGCTGAGACATACCATCATAGAAGTGATTCACAAGTCCATGTATCGAACTCCATGGTGTGGACATGCGACCGATGGTTCCATGAACCCTCCCAACACCGATAAAACTTCTACGCGAGTCGAGTAAGTGTAGATTTGCCTCTTCAAACTGCTATCATGGCTTGAACAAAATTTCTTCAAAACTCAACTTGAAGATCGCCCAATTTCTAATTGTTCTCGCCTCAATGAATTGAGCCAAATCTCGGGCCTTGTCATTCAAGGTCAATGGAAATGTTACTACAAGTCCATACCGACACCTTCTTCTTTAAAAAGTCAGGTATACTTCTCGAACTCCTTGATATGCGTATATGGATTTCATTCTCCATTCCACAGTGCGGAACAGTCAAATAGGCTTCACTACTACATCATCAAGAGGGTGGTATGATGCGTGAAGGTGCACTCACTCTAGGAGTGTATGTGGTCCCCATCGACCTATATGTCGAGGGATTCACCGAAGCTCACGACTTTGCTATTCTTCAGGTAGAGGATCCATTTGCTCACTGTGTACACTGACTTCACAACCTTGTTTAATTGGTGTACTAACTCTTTGCAATCTACCCGAATACTCATCCTGCAGCATAAACACCAGGAAAACAAAAAGAGACAAAGCAACGAATGTTAAGGTACTCGCTAAAAAGATCGTTGTTAGCAAAGAAATGAAATGTTCAAGTATTCATAAAGAATAGGCCCAAGAAGGATCACGAGAAATAAAACTTAATATTCTAAACAATGGAATTCAAAAGGTTTAAAAGGTCACCAATACATGTAACGAGGATTACAAGTACTCATCAACTCATAACTGTAAGACCATCCCTGCAACGACGCCTCATTTGGTTCGCGCTACGAATCAACAAAATTTATAACCTAAATTACCCTACTGCAAGATAGCGGCTCTAGGATCGAACACAGATGGGTTTTCTTCGTACTCAAATGATTTACGCATACTCAAAATGGTGAATTTGTTTTGATTTTGTGATCGGTAAAAGTGTGTGGAGTCGATGTTGCGGAAATTGAAAATAAAACAAAATAAACTAAAATAAAGTGTAAAAAGAAATCCTGATGTTGGTCGCTAGGCTGGGCTGATAGGCAAAGAGGTCCTGCCCATTTCCTCATGTCAGAGTGATGAATTACTTTGTTCCTGAACCTGGATCTTCATTTAACTTTAAAACTAACCCTAAATAATTTTCCTTTTCGATAAAAGAGCTTGGTTTAGCACTTTATGGTTCCTACTGAAGAAAACCCATCACCTTGACCCATCCTACAATGATCTCAGAAGGGCAACTAATGAATCTCGAATCTTAATAAGGCATCCACCGAACCCTAAAAGACAGCCAAGTATTGATCAATGAGGATGCATCATGCTGGAAAATATAACCCCTTAACCTACCTCCAAGCAAGGTCTTTAAATAGAAATCCAATGGATATCGCGTATCTAAAGCTAAGAATACATCAACAAAAGCTGCTATACACAAAGAAAGTACATCAAAGAGCTTGAAACCTAGAGTTGCAAATTTGGGAACCAAAATATCAAAACCTGTTACGTGAAAAATAGGGGAACAAAATGCAAACCTTACCTCCCAAGCCTAGCAACCCTCTTCTTCAAGGTTTAGAGGCTTTAGCCAAACATCCTTTGAGTTGTCATCCTCAAAGGGTGTGTCGGTTACCCAGAGGCGAGAGAAGAGGAGAGAGAAGAGAACGTGAGCCAAAAATAGGGCCTACATCGAGAATGCTTCGAATTGTGTTAGGTTGTAAATTGTTCATAAAATGGTTTATAGAAGCCTTACAAACAGTGAAAATTAATCTAACCTAAATAGTATAATTACAAAGAGGGTAGAATTGAAATTAACTAAACGGGTCGTTTATACACAAAACAGGGAAAAATGTCAGCACAGTGAAATTTTCTGCAGTTTAAATTGCCATACATACAAAATTTCTCTATTAGAGTTAAATTCAAGAGACTACAAAATTTCCTCATATTGCAGCTAAATTTCCTCTTATAATAGCGAATTGCCCCAGCTTGCTCCGCTTGTTCTAGATCAACTTCTTCATTCTGCTTGATGCACTCAAGATAAATCATACGAACTCGATGTAAATCATTCAATCTCATATGCTTAGCTTGATATGATAGAATAGGTTCAAACCCAAAAACTACCACAAACAACCCCGGTGATAATCATTAGTACTAAAGGGACCTACACGTGTGAATCGGCTTAACAATTATGATTAGTACACAAAAAGTACTTAGAACCTATCTTAAATAGGGTTTAAAATAGCACTTTTTGGGCACTAATCACCCCGAGCTAGTAGGGTAGGTGGTCATGTCGCATTAACCTTAATCTGGATAAGTTATGAACCTCCTCCTTGTAATTGTCCTCGAAATGAACAAACTTAACTCAAAGGAAAGGATGAGGCCCTCAATCGAAAATAGTTGAGGATACTAATTAAGATTTGAGCCCTCCGCTCCTAGGTAGCTGCCTCTCTCCTCATGATCTCCAGAACTTAACTAAAGGAATCACCTTAATTTCAACACTTGTTCCTTGCGATCTACAATCTGCACAGGTGCTTCATAAGCTCAGCGTTCTCCTTTAGCGGCACCGGGTTGCCTCTCAGCACATGTGAAGGATTTGGGATGTACTTCAACATCGACACATGGAATGTGTCAGCAAATCCGATAACTCAAAATTTCAACCCGTAGCTTATCGCCCCCACCTTGTCAATCTCATAAGGTCCTATAAATCCCACCCAGCTGCCTCGCTCCCAAATCTCAAAACAACCTTCCAAGGGTACCTACAAAGACCAGCCACCTATCTCACGCAAGTCTTCTGCAACGGTTGTTCGCATAACTTTGTGTCTATCTCTACTCATTCTCAAGTTATCAATACGAAACAACTTTCACTTTCTTTGGGAAGTGATTTGCACTAATTCATGCCTACCAGCCTTCCTCTGCCAATCCTCATCCTAGCACACTGACTTACATTTTCTACCAGTATGTGAGCCTCAAATGGAGCCATTACATCGGGAGTAGCCGTTGTTGTAAAGGACCTATCAAGCAAATGAGTATCCCAACTCCCCTTGAATTCCACATCACACAAGCTTTCTGGCATAATCCCTCTAACGTCCGAATGGTCTCTATGATTGGCCATCCAGCCCGGTGATGAAATGCTATATTGAAATGAAGGCGAGTACCTAAAGCTGCCTGCAAACTAGGCCAAAACTTGGATGTGAACCTAGGGTCTCTATCTGAAACTATCAAAATTGGAACCCCATGAAGTCTCACTATCTCATCCACATACAACTGGGCTAAATTTTCTAGAGAATCCTCAATATCAACTGGCAGAAAATGAGTAGACTTCGTTAATTGATCAACTATCACCCATATAGCATCATGCTACCTCTGAGTCCGTGGAAGACCTGTCACAAAATCCATAGTGATCTCCCATTTCCATACTGGAATAAGGTTGAGTAATCAGGATCTTCCCCACTCTGGGCCTCCGATGCCCGCTTCACCTATCGATGTGCCAGGCATCCCAAGACAAAACCCCACTGCCCCCGAATCCTCAGCCTCCAAGGTCACCCAAAGCTCTCAAATCCACCAATAGTGGAAGATAACCTGATCTCATATGAGAGCCAAAGAACTCTCCGGTCGCCTACTAAGGTGTCCGCTTATGATATCGCTTTCGATGATACTCAAGGCAGTACAAATTATGTCCTAATCACTCCAAGCCATCTTCTTTGCCTCTATGTTTGAATTCCTTTATAGGTGAAAGCTGAAGACTCTTATGATGTGTAAAGATCTAGCAAGAGCACCATATAACTAATACGCCTATATCTTCGTGGCAAACACGATCACAGTAAGCTCTAAGTCATGTGTGTGTGGTAATTTCATGCTTCTCTGTACCGCCTAGAGGCATACGCAATCACCCTATCATTCTGAGATCAAACACACAACCAAGGCCCCCACGAGAAGCATCACTGGTGTCCTATAAACCCATCTTCCATCGAGCAAAGCTAGAACCGGAGCCAGTCAATCTACCCTTAAACTTCCTCTAAACTCTATCGGTATCTAATCTATAATCATACTCTACATCTTTCCTTGTCGCTTTGAGCATGGTGGTCGCTATCTTGGAGATCAACAAACTTCCGTGTACAATTCTACTAAACCAAGGAAGCTTCTGAATTCTCCGACATCTCTTTGGCGGTTTCCAACTTACCAGACTTCTATTTTCTAGGATACACTCACCCTCACTGAGAGATCATATTGACCTAGGAATGCCACCTGGCAAGGTAAACTCGGCACTTTCAACTTCAGATATGAATCACTCCCTTAGGGTCTCCAACATAATCCTCAGTGCTCTAAATGTTCCTTTGGCCACCGAACATCAGGATATCATTGATAAAGACTATGACAAACCGGTCCAACACGGTTGGAATACTCCTATTCTTCATCAAATCCTATAACGCCACTGGGCATTAGTCAAACCAAACGGCATCACCGTGAACTCATAATGCCCGTAGCGTGTCCCGACAAGTCTTAGGAACATCACTCTCTCCTAATTCCCAACCGATGATAATTCGAATTCTCAAATCTATCTTGAGTACACCCAGACCTGAGTCGAATAATAACTAATCGATCCTAGGAGTGGATATACCGATCAGGATGGTAACTCTGTCACCGCCTATAATCTATACACAACTCGTGTCCCATATTTCTTTTTCACGAAGAGAACTGGAGCTCCCCATGGAGATATGCTCGACCGAATGAATCCCTTACTCAACAACCCTTCCAACTGAGCCTTAAGCTCCCTCAACTATGCAGGAGCCATCCTATAAGGAGGAATGGAAATGGGCTCAGTCCCTAGGATCAAATCAATGGTGAACTCTACTTCTATCCGAGGTAATCCCGCAATATCATCCGGAATACATCTAGGAACTCTTAACAATTGGAATCTCATCCACTAGAGTCCCTTTCTTCCCTGTCTCCACCACATAAACCAGATAACCCTGACAACCCTTACGTAGCATCCTCTACGCTGCCATGGTGGAGATCACACTAGAAGATAACTCCTTGCATATTCCCCTGAACTTTACCTCCATTTCCTTGGCCTATGCAACTTTACTTCCTTTTTTATAACAATCTAGTGTGGCTCTATGGCAAGATAGCCAATCCATGTCGAGAACCACATCAACTCTCATATCTAAGGCCATAAGATCCGTCAAACTGGTCCCCTAATCCAAACTCTACTATCTCTAACTACTTGTTTGAGACCAACGGATCTCTTGGTCGAAGGAAACTCTCACGACTCTAATGGCTGGGTCTCTATCTAGAAGTGATCTAAGAAAGGCCGGATGCAAATGTGAATGCGTGTGGCCCCAGTCCACCTTTCTCAATGTATATGCATCATGATCAAGATAAATAATACCAAGAACTATGATCCGGAGTCAGATCTCGCATCTTGCCGAGTCATGGCATAAACCTCGGTCTCCATGGGTCTCGTATGCATCCTTGGGGCACTACCTCCGCCTCACCACGGTCCCGCCCACCCAAGGTCGCACTGGCCCCTACTTGGGAAGCCTCTCCCAAGATCCCGAGCGCCATCTCCGGTGTCGGGGTAGCCTGCAGCTACCGATGTCTCGTGACCAACCAATTGGAGGACACTTAATAAAATGGCCTTCCCGCCAAAGTGGAAACACTCATTATATCCTTACACTCCCATGGTGTCACTTTCGACACATATGATAGAGATCGAGGAATACTCTAGGTGTCACTCAAACAAGCCCTCATCACCTCGACTAGAGTATGTTTCCCGACCTGCACCTCGCCTCGTAATCCTACCCTTTCTTCTTTGTGTCGATCTAATCTCGATTAGTGCCCTTCCAAATGAGTTTGCTTGAGCCCCGTTCATTGTAGGTTTTGAGCACTTTTTATGTACTAACAATTTAAATAACCCAATTGATACACTAAGGTCCCGACTACAGCTCACTAACTGTTTTGTGGATATTTTTGTAGTTTTGCAAGCCAATTACACCATTATCTTTCAAAGCCAATTCAAATGCGAAGAACCCGAAATGAGCCTCGGTTGTATGTACAAAGCTAAGGAAATCGGAGCTAAATACAGAGGGAGATTTAGCAGGTAGATTTTCAGAGTGTCATGGAATTTTGGCAGTCGCTAAATTTTTGCATCACTCGCTTTGGTCAGGTTGACCACTTTTTGATCAAGTATGGTTTTGTACCAAAATTGCCCTCATTGTATTTTTGTTGTTTGTTACTTTTTGTAATTTCCTTGACTCTATGCATATGTTTTTCCTAATGTTTCCCTATAAAATCAATCAATCCATCAATCAATAAAATTGGCACCAAAGCTTTCAGCTTTCCCGCGTGTGTGACTTTCTCTCATTTTTCTCTCCCTTTCTCGCATTTTCTCACCAGCCAAACACCCCTTGAGGATGACAACTCAAGGGATGTGCTGCACAATCCCCTCATCCTTGAAGAGGAGGGCCACTAGGTGGAAGTTTTAAGGTGAAGCACTGTCCTCCTGTTGCCAACGCAGGCATTTATTACCATTTATGTTTATGCATCTCACGTTAGGTTTGAATCCCTGTGATGTAGCCTGAGTGGCCAGTACTTGGCAAGCTTTCAAGGCTCAATGGATACTTATTGCTAGATCCACCGATGCCAGCCTTAGTTGCCATTTATTGTTCCAGGTTACATCCAAAGGTTAGTTTAATTGCTACGAAACATTAATGGTTAATAAATGTCAGATACTGCTAGGAGAAAACTTTTAGGTCCACTTTTATGGCTAAACATAGATCCGATCCTGGGAGCTGACTATAGGTCATCCTCCTCAATGCGAGGAAAAGTAATCCTGAGGACATTATAGGTTTCTTAGAACCCTAAGCCTGGCCTCAAACTTAAAGGATTTCTTTTTACCCTTTATTTCTTATAGCTACGATTTTTGCATCAACCTCATTGACTTACAGAAACCTTCTAACCAAAGTGGAAACACCATTTTCAAGTCAATTGTAATCACTCGCATGAAGAAACCCATCCCCGAAGGTTCCCACCTAGACCACTATATCAGAGTATCTTTGCTACGAGCGAGGTTTTAGGTTATAATTGGCTGATTCTCGTACACCTAATGCAACGACAACAAGCTCACAATGAACGGCAAGCCCGAGTGACCAGGAGTCGCTGGTCCGACCACATCGCGGGCTGGTAATTTACCTTTGACAAATATTTCAATACAAGTCAACGCAGTGAATGAATGTTTATAACCGTGGCAAACCCGCTTTTCTATTTCCAAGTTGTTCAACTATAACCTTTTGTGAGCCTTGTTTTGGTTCTTTGTTGTTTTGTGTTGTGTTCCTAGGACTTTATGCAACACTGGGATAGGAACACTGTGCAAAGCAGAGGAGAACCAGCCATCTAAAAGAAACAGGTGAAGCCGCTTTACATAGTAACGATGGAGCCCCAATCCGAGGAGCACAAAGTCAGCAGGGATACCAAGAAACCCTCTAATGCCTACATAATGAGGACCATATACACCACTGCGGGTGAGAGTGCACCTCATGCATTATACCCTACAAAAGATGTAGCTGTTAGGCCTTATTTGGTGCCCCTGTTCCTAACCTTCCATGGTATGGAAAATGAGAATCCATACACACACATCCAGAAGTTTGAGGAAGTTTGCACAACTTTCAAGGAGGGTGCAATAGATATGGATCTTCTTAAGCTGAAGGCCTTTCCCTTAACCCTCAAAGACAAAGCCAAAATTTGGCTTAATTCTCTAAGGCCAAGAATCATCCTGAATCAGCGTAACTAGCAGTTTTGAAAAAGTTCAAAGGCACATAGACTGGTCAGCCAAAGAGGGGGCAAATTTATACACATTTGCAGCCCATGATAATGAGAAGTTCTACAATGCTGGGGAGAGATATATGGAAACCATCAAGGCATGCCCACCATGGATTTGATACATGGATGTTGGTAAACCACTTCATGATGGAACACCTTTGCACTATGAAGCACTTTACGTGAGACCGCTGCTGGGTGGGACTTCCGAGCAAGAATCCGTGACGGCCATGGACTTCGCTAACCATGTAGTTTAAACCTCCAAAGCTTTGGATGAGCCAAATCCTAGGGAGACATACAGGATGAGGCCACCACCAACCAAAGTGGGAGCATATACTCGTCTCGGGAGGGACATGGAGACCCAAAGAAAGTCGTCTTCACCTTGGATCAGAGGTCAGAGCTTGAAATAAGGAATCGCATGAGGCACAGCAGTTGATTGAGGCATCTATGCCTAACCAACCATGCTTCAAATTGGTCAAATCTGATCGAGCACCAAGGAGCATTGCCTAAGTGTTCCTTCCGCAGGACTTTGTATAATGAACAAGCCAACGCAGAGGCCACAAGCCACCAGCCAACCCCATACAGCAATACTCTAACCCCAATCGAGAAACCACCCAAACCTCCTCCTTGAAAACCAAAACCCTCCCTATAGGTCTCCCGTCGCACAACAAGAAAGATAATCTCAAATTTCAACCACACTCCACCACCAAATTTCATCCCAGCTTGAACAAGCCATTATGAACTCGAGGTGCTGTGGTAAACTTGTGGAGGAACAAAAGCAAATAGAATGCTCCAAAGCCACCAAAGAATTGACACGATGGAAAGCACACTAATAAGAAAATGAGCAACCTACACTCGATATTTCTCGTAAAAGATGATGTACCGCAGTTTCAACTTCATAAAATATGACAACTTGCAGATTCAATATCAAGACTATCTAACCAAGAGGGCAGAAAAGGAAATTTCAGACACAACCAAATCCTGGATCGTATGAAGTGAGCCTTCCAAGGAGCCAAATTCTAGGATGGATGAAGTTAAGGCAATCATCACATTGAGAAGTGGCAAAGAGTCAAAGTCACCAAAGACCCAAAGCAAGAAAACAAGGCCGTAGTTTAAGAAACTGGAATAAGAGAGAGGTGATCATGACCGAGGAAAATAGCGCACCCACATTTTCCTAAGCACTGGGGTAAAGCCAAAAAGAAGGCCATATTAATCAAAGTTAAATGTTAGAAGAAGTGATGAGGTAAGTAAAGGTCAACATCCCCCTGCTTGACATGATCAAACAAGTCCCCACCTATGCAAAATTTTCAAGGATTTGTGGGTACGGGAAAAGAGGGATGAATGTCGGCCAGTGTTTTCCGATTGAACAAGTCAATGCTATCATCCAACGCAAGATCCGCGGAAGTATAAAGATCCGGGTTGTCAAAACCATCTCGGTTAATATTAGAGGCGCTTGTGGAAAAGGTAATCGCTGTGACTCGTGCAAGTGTGTAAATCTCCTCCCTATCTGAGATGTGGCAAGTACCGGGCTGAGAACTAAAGCCCACTCCATCACACTATCTCTTGCGATAGATCAATCAAGATACCAAAGGGGACAAAGTGAAGATGTCCTAATATTAAAGTGGATGCAACTACCATCCAAGAGCTGTGCTAGACATAGAACCAGCAGCCAGAGGGGCCACTTATGTACTCTATCATCTCTGGAGACCATTCTGGCCACTTCCCAGCCATTATCAACTCCGCTCGAAATGGTGTTACAACTCAAATTCCCGTAAACATGACCTCAGAAACTCAACATCTCCACTTGGAGTAAAAAGCACATGTCAGTTTGGTGGAAGATGCCTAGAAGAAGTTTGCATTAACACAACTCGAGGAACAAAGCTCTACCAGCAGTGGGATGCAAGATGTGTCAACAAGAATTGGCCAGTATCTTAAGGGCGTAGAAGACAGAAATGAAACTTGTCCAGTGGGCATTGGAGAGAAATAAGAAATTTTGCCTTGGATTGAGGAAGGGAAACAAGGAGCCCCCGTAAATTGGAGCTTAAACCTTGTCTCGTGAAGAAATATGCCTACCTGGAAGAGCGTGATAGCACCAAATGGTTATTTCATCCCGCCACACACTCATTGTGAAAGTAGTCTCGCCGTGACATCCTCAGGGAGAACAAGCAAGCCCTAGGGTGGAAGATTACTGATCTGAAGGGTATTAGCCTAGAAGTTTGCACCCATCACATCTACCTAGAGGAGGAGGCAAAGTCATTAAGGCAGCCACTGAGAAGACTAAACCCACATATGCAAGAAGTGGCAGCGTGTCCTAAAGTCAAGCACAGTTGAATATCATCTACCCCATATTAGATAGCACTTGGGTGAGTCCAACCCAGGTGGTGCCTAAGAAATCGGGGGTAACCACGATGCCTAACAAAAAAGGAGAGGAGATGCTCACCCGCCACTACGTCAGAGGGCATGTATTGATTATGGTTAAATGAAGTGACCGCGAAGGATCACTCTCTCTACCCTTCATGGATCACTTCTTGAGAGAATTCTCTCGTCACTCTTTTACCGCTTCTCGGATGGCTATTCAGATACTTTCAAATTGAAACGCCGCAGAAGACCGTGAAAAGACCACCTTCACATGCCCATTCGCAGATATGCATGTGAGAATGCCCTTTCGCCCGTGTAATGCCCTTGCCACATTTCATGATGTATGTCAAGATTTCAAAAAGGATTTGGTAGAGCGATTATGAGTTTCATGGATGACATTGCGCCTATGGAGGGAGTTTTTGAAGAATGCCTGTTCAACTCCGAAACCCGTCCCGCATAGGCAGTATAGAGTGAAAAACTGCACTGAATCGGGAAATGCTATCGGCTGTCACTAAGAATTGCACCGGGGGGCATATTACTTCAGAAAAGGAATCGGGGCTGATAAGGAAAAATTGACTTAATTTCAAACTGCCCTCCCCACAAATGTCAAGACTGGTGAGGCAATTTGGGGCATGCAGTCTACAAGAGGTTCATCATGGATTTCTCAAAATTGTCAGTTCTCACAAAACTCGGAAAAGATCCTAAATTTATTTGGGATGTAGACCAAAGAGCTTGAGGATTAAAGCCTATTTGACCACTCGCACCAATAGTGAGAGCCCTAACTGGGTGGGTTACCTCGAGGTGATGTGCGATACAAGCCGATATGGCCATTGAGCAAGCCTCGACAAAGGGAAGGAGGGTGTTTCTCAGGTGGTCTATTATGCGGCAAAGACACTCGAATGGTGAGGCATTAAGAGGAATAACACACAACCACAAAAGCGAGCCGCAGGTCTATGCCTTAGACAATTTGAGCTTATTTTGATGGGTCGGACATAGCCAATATTCTTGATCATTCACTTTGAAATACCTGATCACCAAACAAAATGCTAAGGCTAGGCTTATCAGGTGGGTTCTCCTGCTGCAAGAGTTTAACCTGCAAATCAGGGACAAAAAGGGTGTGGAAAATGTTGTTTCCGATCACCTATCAAGATTAACAATCACACATAACACTCAAAACCCTCTAATCAATGATGAGTTCCCTGAGGAGTCACTGCTTCTGGTTGAGAAAGCACCCTGGTATGCCTACATTAAAAATTACTTCGCTACAGGGAAAGCTACCAGCATTGGAAAGCACAAGACAAGAAATTATTCTAAGAATTCACCCTAGTTATTGGGAAGAAACCCTCTGTACAAAATACTCCAGGCCGACTTGTGATAATTAGGAGGTAGCCCGGCAGAGCAACAAGGAATAATCAGCCACCGCTAAGAGAATGCATGAGGCCATTTGCCTCTTAAACCAAGGAAGGTGCCGCAATTCTGATTCCACTAGTCCTCTCTTTTCAAGGATGCCCATACCATGCGTGGAATACAAATGCCAAAAGGTTGGGGAAGATTTCGCCGTCGATGATGCCTTTAAACCCGATGTAGTTGACCTTTCGAATGTATGGGGACTGATTTACGGACCATTCCCTTCTTCCCCTTTGGACTCTACATACTAAATTGAAGGAGAATATATTCTCCAGATTGTGGGTCCCAAAGCTAATTAGTGATGGAGGTTCGTATTGCAGAACAAACCTTTTGAGAGCCTCCTCCTCACTAAGTATGGTGCCGCGATAAAGTAGCCAATTCCATACCACCTTTCGCACTAGCCGTCGAGCTGCAATGAGAGATCAAGATAATACCATGAAAGTGGTGAACTCTAACCAGCATCTATCTCTGCCGGCCGGACTTTGTGGGCACATTAACAACTACAAGACCGTCATTTTGGGCATGTCCCTTATCGCCTGCCAGGCAAAGCATGTCACACCCGCCTATGATATCGAAAGATAAGGCATAAGTGGTAGTGAAGAAATTAACCTGATATGGATAGCTGCCCCAACAGTTTCTCGATATCAACGAGCTAGAAGAACTGAGGAATGATGCCTACTAACTCAAAATTGGGTAAAAGATGTCAAGAGGTGGCATGATCAACTAATAGCTCGCAAACATTTCAAACAAGGAGACCAAGTGTCATTTGCGTACGACTCCAAGATCCACCCCTTCGCAAAGCTTAAATCAGATTAAGACACCCATTCACCATCCAGAAGCTCCTATCCCAATGGATCACAATGGACTGCTGTTCAATCCTGCAAAGACTGTGGTATTAAAGGTTAATGGGCAAAGGTTGAAGCCATATGCGAAGGGCAAATAACACTAATCAGACAAGGAGGAGATCCCCTCCTTCGAATTTCCATGATCGCTTAAAAACAGCCTTACAGAAAAGGCTTCCATTCTCAGAAGCCCCTAAAATTTTGTTGCTGAAATTTTGGTTTCTTTACTTTCAGTTCTTGTTTTTAGAGATTTCTGATTCCTTCCTTGGCCTAGTTTTTCTTTGAAATTTTTTCTCATTTACAAGTCAGTTTTCTCGTAATTTTTGGGCCAAGCTGTAGGTGCTGTACTTAGGTCAGGGGTGTTATTTTCTCGCCCGATTTCCACTAGAAAATTTGCAACTTGCTAAATTCCCTGTGTGCTGTGAAAATTGGTGTCCCATTGTTCATCCCTGTCTCTTTCATCTTCCGTTTGCTGCAAACCCTTTGTTTCCTATGCCCGCCATTAATTTTCCTTTCTTTTTGAACCAGCCATTTAATAGGCATTTAAGGTCATTAGTTAGCCAAAACCTTTCATTTACCCCCTCCCTATATAAAGCCCTTTTCTTTCTTTCCTTTTCATTTCACATCCCGTTTCCATTTTCTGAAGCCCTCCCTCCCTTCTTCTTCCTCTCAAGCTCTAATGGTGAAGACCCACTCTGAGACGGGCTTTCCGCCCTGTGCGCTGCCTCCCGCCAGCGGCCCGACCCAACAAGCCCCGCTCCGCCGGCCTCCAAGAATGGGGCCTCCCGTCGCGGTGGCCTCCCAGCCTCGCCGCCCACCTACTCATGTGGTAGTGCTGCGTGTGGCTTCCTCCTCCGATACACCTACTCCTCCCGATCCTCCCCGTACCATGTACTTCATTCCGAGGAGGCCACACTCCTGCTAGCCCCACCCACCCTTCGCCACACTCTAGGCTATCTCGAGGGCCCCACTGCCTAAGAGGTCTGAGTCTACACTCTAGCTCCAAAGCTCTTGGAGCCACAACGCCACCACCCCATCGGGCAGCTGCCGGAGCTCCGTGATTCTCGTCCCACCATCATCCGGCCGGCCACTGACAACCCCGGCTGTCACACCCCCACCCCATTAGCGGCAAAGTCGCTAACTTCATTGTGAAACTCCCCAAGCAAATGTTACTTCCAACCACTGAGAACTGTGAAGTGTCATGTTGCTTGCCGAAACCGGTATAAATTTTTTTTTTCTAAATCCTAGATTTTATAAAATTTCGACACATAACAATGTATTACAGACATATCCCAAAACTTGTATATGCGCTATTAATTTTCGTAATATGGCAAACTAACATTAATTTCAAAGTGAGTTTAAAGCTCATCACATTCGCAAAACAAAACTATACATACATATGCCTAACCGTATTAAATTCCAAAGCATTTCTTACATAAGTTATTTAATACAAAGAATATGCTCAGAAGTCGAGAAAACTAAATGTCTAATATCCCATGTCTGCACTGAAAAAAGAAATGTAAAATAGAAATAAATAATGAGCTAAACGAGCTCAGTGAGTGTATATGTTTATACAATGTTTGCTTTTTTATGAAAATATCTCAAAACTCAGAAACTATCTTTTACAAGACATTCTTCTGCAAACCTTGTTGCCCTCCGCTTTAAAAAGTTTCTAAAACTTTTCATATTTGCTTATTTGAGCTTCATGAAAGTTTCAAATTTTCATAAAACAACACGAGAGCCTAGGCTCAACCGCTTGCTTTAAAAGTTTCTAAAACTTTTTATAAACACGGGAGCCTGGGCTCAACCACTTGCTTTAAAATAAACACGGGAGCCTGGGCTCGACCGCTTGCTTTAAAATTTTATAAAACTTTTCACAAACACAGGAGCCTGGGCTCAACCGCTGTTTTAAAGTTTATAAACACTGAGTCCCAGCCTCAACCGCTTGCTTTAAAAGTTTTTATAAACACGGGAGCCTGGGCTCAACCGTTTGCTTTAAAATAAACACGGGAGCCTGGGCTCAACCGTGCACCAGTGGTTGATTTAAAAACTGTATAAAACATGCTTATAAATCATCAACCATCGGAGGCTTTCTTCGCTGGGCCAGACTTCAGTGGAACACGGGGTTCGGCTTAAAACCGTGTCGGTGGCTGGACCCGGGTCCTTGATCACCTATAGGTGGAAGAGCCTTGGCTTAATTCCCTTTTTCCAAAGAATATGGTGGCCTTGGTCATCATAATCTGTAGCCAGAGCGCTAACCCTATATACCCAAGACGCGCTACCGCCTCCTTTAAATGTGCGTCATGATGTACTGATTAGCGCCCAAAAAGTGCCATATTTTAGAACCCCGTTTATTTCAGGTTTTGAGTGCTTTTTTGTATACTAATTATTCTAATTAACCCTGATTTTACACATTACGGCCTCCATTATTTTGATCGACGATTTTGTGGCAAATTTTGCAAGCTTATGAAGACTCATGCCAACATTTGCTTGAAATGATCCAAACATGAAGAATTGAGTCAAAACCTAACACCAGGATCGTAGACCAAGAGGAAAGAAGAGAAGAAATAGAAAATGGCAAGCCGCAGTAGGATGGGATGCAAGGGAGCAAAGAGTCGTGTGGAAGCAGAATCAATGAATGTTGATGAACAGAAAGCCAAAATTGCCACGCTCAAATTCTCACATGATAGCGAAATTATCGCGGCATAGCTTAAAATGCAAATTTTCGCAGACAAGTTGCTAGGGTTATTAAATTTCGCTAGCTATTGTGGGCCATCGTAGATAGCTTAAATTTTCCATTTTCATAGTCTTCTTGTGATTTCGCTAGCTTATTTAAATTTCACTAGTTACAAATTTTCTATGCTACAAATTCCCCAGATACAAAAAATGGTCGCCTCGTGATTTTGATATTTTTGATTCCAAACGACCCTGCTTTGTATAATTACCACTTTGTCCCTATTGTAATTTATATTTTAGGTCTTTTATTATTTCACATTGGCTTATAAAGCCGCCAACTTATAGATTTTTGTAACCCTAACTTTAAATCTTTTCAAAGGACGTTACCTTTATTTTGTCTCCATTTTCCTTCTCCTCCTCTCTTTCTCTCACTTTCTTGGTGCCAAACACCCTCCAAGGATGACAACTTGGGGATTGAGGGGCTAAAACCCTTCCCTCCCTGGGCGGAAGGTTGTCAAGATCTGTGTCACGGTGGTTCCCCTGCTTTTTCAAGCAAAGAGGTTTTGCCATTTTGGTTCCCAACTTTTCATTTCTAGGTTTAAAGCTCTCATGTACTTTCTTTACAATACTTGGCAAGCTTTTAGGTTTAGTGTATTCTTAGCTTTGTATATACTAATATCCATTAGTTGCCATTTACGAGCCACCGAGGTAAGGTTGGCTGTGGCTAGGTTTTCATCGCAGTGCATCCACTTTGATTAATACTTGGTAATTCCTTTGTGGTCTGAGATTTTATTTCAGATCCATTGAGACTCATTAGTTACCCTTTTACGAATCATTGTAGGAGGAGTCAAGATAGATTTCTAATTAGGGAACTATAAATGTTAAATAAATGCTTTCATCAAAAGGAAAATTATTAGGTTTAGGCTTAATGCCAATGAATCCGCTCGAGACATTCGCGCGTCATCCTCCCAACGAGAATAACTGTGTGACTTCTACTAGCTCTAGGATCTTAAACTCAAAGTGTATTCAATGCTCAAGGAGTTCTATTTTACATTTATTTACTTCTTTCGCTTGCAAACCCACTCAACCCCCACTATTTTTATCACCACATTAAAATCCAAATTTAATCACTGGGGCTTTTGTTTTCACTAAATCATTTGTACGAAGAAAACCTATCTCCGTGTCTTCAATCTCTAGACTGCTATGCGTGTGAGGCTGACTACGGCAGTAGGAGGAACTTAGGACTACAAATATTGTTGATTCCGCATCACCCTATCGTGGCACGAATCATGCATGAACTAAGTTTGCCGACTAGGCAAATCTAAAATGAATGAAATGATGTCCTAACACCACCGTGCACGTACGGAATACCTCTGACCGGTATGCTTGCTTAAACTAAGGATTTTCGTTAGGCCTATTTTATATAAAATATACTTTTGCTTGCTTGCTCTTTGAAATATGGTTTTACAACTCAAAACCATTGCTTGTTTTCTTTTGCAAGTATGGTTTAATACATCAAAACCAATATTTGTTTGCTTTTTCACATATGGCTTAAATCAAAACCATTGTTTACTTAAAACTCATTGCTTTCTTGCTTGCTTTAAAATATAATATAAATGAAAACAATTAAATACCAAAGGTAAAACAAATTCCATAATAATACACTAGTATTTGAAAAATAGGTTTAGAACACTCACCTCCTCATAACAATCGAAAGCACTGACTCAATTCCTCCGCCTCCACTATTCCCACACATTCATGTATTAGATCTACACGTCAGCACAACTAAGCACTGCACACTTTGGTGCTAAATTAAATTTTCAGAAAATATGTATGCCCCAAATGCCATTCACAGCATAAGGAAGTTAGATTCTAGGACTTCAAGGACTTTCCATGTAGTCAAAACACCCGAAAAACATTTCTCTGAAATTATGTTCGGACTGCCCAATAAACCTTGAAATTTTAACCCAAACTGTCCGAAAAACAATCCCCAAAATTCAAATTACCTCCACCTCAAAATAGTCCTAAAAATTCCTAAAATTCTAAACTCAATCCAAAAAATTTGGAACTGAAATTTCATTAAGATTCCACTGGCTTCTAAGAATATTCCCAAGCCATTATATAGCCTTTTAGCCTCAAAATAAATACAAAGAGAAATTTTCACCCTTCAAGTTTGTCGAAACTCTAAGATATTATTGGCAGGCCACGCGTAGCTCTCGTCAGAACCAACTTTGCCTTCGATTCGAATAAAACCTACTGGCCCGATTTCCAAATATGAGAAGAAACAAAAAGAGAAAAATTTAAAATGTCTTCCTTCCACGCCTTCTCCCGTCCGTCTTTACATCTCCTGTACTTTTGATTTCATCTTTTTTATTTTATTTTATTTTATTTCTTTCTCTTATTTATTTTATTTATTTATTTATTATTATTTTATTATTTTTTTCTACTATTCAATTCTACATGCTATCTTGGTCCTTCTTCTATTTTTTTAATTATTAGTTATTATTTGATACATAGCTATATTACTTTATTCAACTACTTTGTCTAAAAATTGTGATTTCTTTTTCAGCTCACTTATTTGAACTAAACTTAACTTCATTATTTCGACTTCCGAGATTTTCGTAAAATCTCGTCCTGGAGTCATCAAGGATTTATTCACCTAGAAATTGTAGAAAATATTATGATCAGTTCTAATTTTAATAAAACTTTTTGGGTCAATTAGGATTTCAAGGTAGACACTTTAACAGAAACTCGCTTCACATCCCGAGATCTAGAGAATTTTCAGCCCTAAACAATTATGGCAATTTATTATTATTATTATCTTGAAATTCCATAATTTGTAATTTCTCACCCCTCCACTTCCCTTAATTAAAAGGCCATAACAATGCTTTGAAAATTTATAATTTCATCCTTAAAAAACAACTTCTCTCAAAATACTCACTATATAGCTCAATAATTAGAGGTCCTTAAGCACACATATGCTAATCTCACTACACTCATACCAGACATCTCTCTGGGATCGGGCGCACCATCCATGAAGTTGATTGTAGTGAGAGGACTACATGATTAGGTTTATTATAATCTTCCGTCCTTTTCTCGTAACTGAGTCCCGAGACCTGATGTTCCTAGTGCATAGTACTCCTGTGAGTCGCTTCATGACACCTCAATGGCTTTTCTACTCGGTGGTCATCGAAGCCTACCCACATCGATGACATCCAGCGAGACCAACTCGACCGCTGTCTCATTTCCATCGACGGCCAGCTAGGGGATACCTGTAGTGGCCCCGACATCACGCCGCTACATTCAATCTATCGCAGTGCTCGCCAACCCGATCTCTTATATGCAAGTGGGTCTCATCCTCGCCTGTGGAGAGATGGTCCCGCTTCCGGTGGGGACATTAGCACCGACGATTCCTCGCCTTCGTGATAAACTCCCAACGCTGTGATGTTTATAGATCACATTCTCGCGCCAATCTTTCCTAATTTGTAGCATGCGCCTGTGAGGAAAGGAGCTATCCCTGAGGCCCGAGATTTGATCTCAAAGTGGCTACTATTATGTAGTCCAAATGAGCTATTATAGACTGCTCCATTTTTGAGACAAGGTCCATCGCAAGAGTCTACCTCGAACAGTCCACTCTTTCTGGTTCCCTGACTCTATGCCAGTGCTAGCGCGACCCATTCCTTGATGAGCCTAGATTGGAGCCACTGGCCGCGATTAGCCATCCTTATCGCCGATCGGTGCAGCCACTCGCTCTTTCACCTCCACCCTCCGGCCTGGGCCACAGATGAGCTCCCCATAGTAGAGATACATTGGGGAGCCTCACTCCAAAGACCTCACCCGACATCTCCCCTCCTGGCTCCAAAAGACGCCACCAAGGCCTTCCTGCCTTTCAGTGGCCCTTAACCCCACACATCGCCTTTACAGAGCTGTAAGCCATGAGACACTCGCACCACCTCCGAAGATATCACGATTTCCACCTGACTCCTAGAACCATCATGGATGCAGTCCCACGCTTCTCCACTACAACAACATCATTTGAGGATCGCCCATGCACTCGCGGACGTAATGACTACACCAGGCTGCCGCGACCAGAATTGCCATTCCTTTACGTAATCAAAGCATCCCCAGCGCAGATCCAGAGTCACCGCCCCCGGCATTCCTTATGGTATACCTATACCGTAATCAAGCTTTCCGCCTTATCAGACCTGAGCCCCTCCACCTATCCCTTTGCAGACTCTTTTTGCTATCCTCGCGCCAAATAGTCATACCACTCCCAAGAAAGACTTCAGCCCGTTTAGACTGAGACGCCTTCACCGCTAATGATCGAGGAGGTAGCACTTCTCCACTACCTTTCCAATTCACACCCTATTGCAATAATGGCAATAATTTGGTTGGGGAGAGCAATGAAGGAAGTATGATTTTATAATTAGATATCCGTTTTTTGTTGTCTCTTTAGTCTACTACATGTAAGCAAAGCCCATTTATGTTCAAAGGTTTGTTTTTGAGAAAGCTGTTTTGAAAGTGCTGAAAATTTAGTGACACACACTGTTATATATATTCACAGCTCGCTTTCTTAACTCCATTTGGCAAACAATTTTTGCCCCCAAATTTTTTTTTTTGTGGTTTTGCCTAACCTGCATGTTGAAAAATTGAAACACTACCCAATGCCAATATCACATAAGAGATTAGTTCCATGCATGACAAGTGTCAGTTAGTTGAAGCCCCCCGCATTCAACTTCTTCTTCCACCTTTAGCTAGCTACACCACACATCAAGCCGATTAGCCTGAGAACTGAGATACTTTATTAAACCTACCTTAGTTTCATTAACAATAACTCAGAAAGGTTATGGCTCCCTAGAAAAGAAGGCCAATGAAGTCAAAAAAAAAAAAAAGAAAGAAAAGGACAAAGAAAAAGAAAAGAAAAATATAAGAAAAAAGTCACGAGATTTGATCTTGAAACCCAAGCACGGTCTCAAGGATTGCGACTAAAGTCTTAGAGCCCTGTGCCCTAAAACCAATCGGGGTCAGGAGCCAATTTAATACAAGCCATAAGAGGCGTGGACGGTGAGGCTTAGCGAGTTGTAGGTACTGGAATTTTGAATCATCTTTAGTCCGGGTGAAACCCAGGAGTTATGGCCGAAAGATCCTCGCGATTTGATGCCCTAAGCCCATATGGGAGTCATCAGGACCTCTCAAGTATACCTGACTTTGGTGAGGTCGATTTTCAACATCGCATCCTACAACACAAAAAGAAATATGACACAGAGTGGAACCAGATTTATTTAGGTTGGCCAATGTGCTAGACTTAAGATCTTGCTGGGGGGAGAGCAATAGCAGGCTATTGCTGAAAATGGATCACATAAACACTTAGATTTTGCAAGTTTCGTGCCTCATCCCCTGGGATAGATACTCGAAACTTGGTACTATATGACGCTTATTCCAAGTCAAGTTATTGCAGTCTCCAATCATTCACCATAGCATTACTCACTCACACTTCTGAAAATACTATTCCTTTTAATGAGCTTAACCCGTCTCGTCTTCCTTTGGTCGCGCTAAGTAATTAGCAATGCCTGGTTGGGAGTGATTGTGTCCGGTCATACAAGTGAGCCCCGGTTTCACATGTGTTTGAGCACTTTGTACCAATCAATTTAAATAACCCAATTGATACACTAAGGTCCCGACTACTACTAACTATATTTGTGGATATTTTTTAGTTTAAGCTTCAATTATACCCATTATCTCAAGCCAATCTCAAATGCGAAGAACCCGAGTCGAACACAAAGCCGTATGTACAAAGTTGTATAAAATTGAGCTTAAATACAAAGGAGTGAGAGTATTTCGTAGATTTTGTAGTGTTGGGCTCTTTCAGTCGCGAATTTATAAATAGGTTTTGCATCATGAATTTCAAGAAATCGCTCTGCTTTGGTTTGTCACCACTTTGATCAAGCAGGGCTCTGTACTAAAATTTCCCCATTGGTTTTTTGTGTGGTTGTTTCATACTTCGTAATTTCGACTATGAGCAGATATAAGCCTCGCCTGCTTTATAAAATCAATCAACCCAATCAATAAAATTGGCGCCAAAGCTTTCAACTTTCCCGTGGGTGTGATTTTCTCTCATTTTCTCTCCTTTCGCATTTTTTCTCACTAGTAAATAAACACCCCTTGAGAAATGCTGATGCCAAACCTGCTGGGATGCTTGGCTAAACCCCCCTCATCCTTGAAGAAGAGAGCCACTAGGTGGAAGTTTTGAGGTGAAGCACTGTCCTCCATTGCCAACGCAGGCATTTATTACCATTTATGTTTTTTGTGATCTCACGTTAGGCTCAACTTTGCATGTGACTTAAGTGGCCGGCATTTGGCAAGCCAAGGCTCGGGGTGATACTTATTGCTAGATCCACTGATGCTAGCTTAGTTGCCATTTATTTTCTCCTACAGGTTAGATCCAGAGTTAGTTTTAACCGTTAAAACATTAATGGTTAATAAATGTTGTATACTAGAGAAACTTTGTGGTTTAGTCTTTATGGCTAAACAGATCCGGTTCGACATGACTATAGGTCATCCTCCCTAACGCATGAAAAGGACCCGGTGACATTATAGCGGTTTTAGAACCCAAGCCTAAAGGGCCCGAAACTTCAAGGATTTCTTTTTAATTTTATTTCCAGGCTACGCTTTTCTTGCCATCAACCTCTACCGCTTTGACAAGAAACCCCAAATCCAAATTGGAAACACCATTTTCTTGCCAACTATGACTCCACTTTACGAAGAAACCCATCCTCAGTTCACCTCATCAATTATACTACAGTGAGTTTTGCTACTGTGAGTAGGAGGTTTAGGCTAGTAAATTTTGTTGATTCCTACACCTATTGTGGCACTAATCATGAATATCCGGGAGTGCCTGTGCACCCTCCTACTTTCCCCGCCTACTCCGATACATAGCCGTAGTAATTTTCCTTTCAACCCTTAGAGCGCCTCAACTAAACATCCCCAAATAATATGTTCCGAGGAAACTCACGCATAAATGAACTCTCGATCCCAAGTGTTATAACCGCCAAAAATCACCAGACTTCGTGATCACCCCCCATCGCCCTAAATATATGGAACCAACTGACCAACCAAGAACCCTTCATACTTTGATACTAACATGTTCTTTTCCCCGCTATGAAGAACTCAATCTTCGAATCCTTGTGCCTTTGAGGAAAGAATATGTCAGTAAACTCTTGCTGAAACTAGTCCCATGATATACCATCAGGATACCTCCTATCCACAACATCCCACCAATCCTTAGCCTTGTCTTCCATTAGAAAACTTGAAAACAGGACCCTCTGATCATCTGTGCATCCCATAACTCTGTAAATCTTGTTTACTCTGTCCAACCATGACCAGGCTGCCTCTGGATCACCACTGCCATCATATGGCTTGGAGCCCAACTTCTGCGCTCTCTCTATAGACCTCCCAGGCTCTTCAGGAACCTCTCTGGGTGGCTGCGGAGGTGGCTGAGGCTACGAATGCTGACGAGTCGCTATAGCCACTATCTGAGCAATCTATGCCACCTGCTCTACAGTAAAAAATCCTAGAACTTGAGCTCCCTTTGTTGGCCCAGATGGTCTAGCCTAACCTGCCGCTGGAGGCTAATTTATGGAGGCGTAGGAAGAATCCAATCGCTGCTCCAACCCCTTAGGTACTCGCAAGAAGCCTCGAAGCCCTGGAATGGCTCTTCTAGGACTCGACTCGGCGTCCTCCCGCCGATATAGTGCTTTATTCACAAAAATCAACTGTTTAGTACTTTGAAACACATAACATGTATGTATTTCACTCTGTTTATGGCTGCTAAATAGTTGTAACGTAGTAATAATGTTCACTGCAGTTATACCAGGCTTCTAAGACCTCAAGCCTCGATACCAACTTGACACACCCCACCCCACAAAGCAGCCACCCCATTAACCCCAACTATTACTTCCAATGATCAGAATTCTGAATCAAGTCGTGTTGCTGGTCAAAGCTCATATAATTTTTTTTCTAAACTTGTGATTTTATAAAATTTCATAAAAGATAACAACCTGCATACATGACATATCCTAAAACCCTTATATATATAGTTTACACTTTAAAACATGGCAACCAACAACACTTCTTCAAAAGAACCTCAGGCTCATCACATTTTCATAAACCAAAACTATGTACATACATATACACAACTATACAAGTTCCAAGTATTTTCTTACAAAAGTTGGCTAGTGCAACACTTATACTAGAAGTCAGGAGAATCCTAATATGTCCCAGGGTCCGGCATCGCTGCACTTGGAAAATAGTTTTTAAAACAGGAAAAAAATGAGCTAAACGAGCTCAGTGAGTGTATGATTTATAAAATGCTTGCTTTTCCTAAAAATGTCTCGTGTGAAAACTACCCTTTACAAAACATTTTCATAAAACTCATTTTGCTTTGGTATAAGTTTCTAAATCTTTAGAAATCGCTTGTTGCTTGCTTTTAAAAGTTTCAAATTTTTCAAATTGGTTGGTTGTTTTGCTTTAAAAGTTTCATAAACTTTTCAGTAAAATCTACTTGCTTTCATTTGAAATTTTCTAAAACTTCTTCATACTATGCTTCCTTGCTTGCTTTAAAAGTTTCTAAAACTTTTCATAATATGCTTGCTTCGCTACTGGTTGATTTTTAAACCAAGATGAAAAATTCTTATTGATTAAATACTTAAAAGTGCATTTTGAAATCTTGTTTATCAAGTAGGCTTAAGAGTACTTTTGTGTACTAATCAGCACTTAACTCGATTTGCATTAAGGTCCCCGCTTCACCGATCTTATTTTATGCCAATTTTGTGCTTTTGCAAGCTATTTATGCCAAAATTGTTGAGTCGATCCAAGCACGAAGAATTCGAAACAAACTCTAGCATTGTGATCTATTAGTAGGGAAATAATAAAGAAAATGGAGCATAACAAACATTTGGCAGGGTTGCGAAATTTTCGCAACCTGCAAAATTTTACAGGTTGCGAAATTTGCCTCGGCCACTGCTCACTACAAAAATACTATTCACCAATTTTCCACTGTTTCACTTCCACCATGTTGCTTTTCAACTTTTGCTAATTTTGTTTCTTCCTATTTTATCCCTTGTGGCTTTTGGGTTTTGGTTTGTTTGTAATTTTTGTTCTGAGAGCAAGATATAAGCCTCAATAAGCCTGCATAAGCCAATCACTTCAGCACAGTTTCGCGAGAAGCCAAAGCTCCCGCCTTTCCATTTTCTCTCATTTTCATTTTCTTTCCACTTTCTCGAGCAAAGAAACACCCTCCGAGGATGACAACCTGAGGATGAGCAGCCTTAAAAGCCTCTCTTCCTGAAGAGGAAGGCCACTGGGCAAGGGAACTCGCGAACAGAGGGCTCTGGCAAGCCAACACAAGTATTCACTGTTATTTTTGGTTTTTCTCTTCACGCTAGGTTTAAATCCCTTGTATGTGCCCTGAACGACTAGTACTTGGCAATTTTTTTAGGTTCAAGTGGATGTCATTACAGATCCACCGATATTCGAAGGTTGTCTCTATGAGTCACTATAAGGTGTAGATCAAAGATAAATGATTTTACCGCCAGTGGACCATGAATGACTGCAGAATGTCGTTTTTCAAAAGGGAAAATTTTAAGGTTTAGTTTTTAAAGCCAGCTGAAGATCCTGCCTGATATGACTATAGGTCATCCTCCCCAACGTGAGGAAATGAAACCTCGAGGACCCTCAAACGCCTCTAGAATCCAAGCCCAGATTCCGATAATTTCCAAGCGAGACCTCTTTTATTATTTTTCTTATTTTTCTTCATTTTATTATCAGCCCGCAACTATCTCCAACTCCCTATTTTACCAAACCCTCAAATCCAAAATGCAAATTCACAAATTTTGAACCTCACTATAAATCATTTAGCAGAAAAACCCATCCCCGTGTTCGACCCTAGATAATTATATCATAGTGAGCTTTGCTACGGCAGTAGGAGGAATTTAGGTTATAAATTTTGTTGATTTCGGATCACCCTACTGTGGCACGAATCACTTATAAATAAAGATCAATCACTAGAGGCCTTTCTTGCTTGCCATACCCTAGTAAACACGGGAAACCTAGGCCCGATTAGGCTCCATGAAGGACCTCAGGTCCACATCACCTTTCCGTAAATATGGTGGAAAGACCTCAGGTTCACGCCAATTACACTCTAGCTAGTAACCCTATATACCCCAAAGATGCCACGACCTCCTCTAATATGCCATAATGTGTGAAACCCCAAGAAAATCCTAATTTTCTGAAAAATGGAAAAAGGGAAATTTCGGTCAAAATCCAAAAACTTTCTCGATCTTGGATGATGAAACGGACTTCACTGTTAGAATCGTCTCGCGAAATCTAGCTATCACATCGACTCTCACGATCCAGACACTTGAATTTCATGTTTTCGAGGCATCGAGGCATGCGGACACTGACACCTTAAGGCGGGCTCAAGAAGTGCCACGTGTCATGTGCAGAATGAGTCAAACAATGAGCCAAGTGGGGCTCACATGAGACACATGGAATCATGCCATTAGAAGGAAATCCATGGTAGATGAATGAGAGGATAAGGTGTAATCCCAAGAGCCAATGATAGGCTAACATGTGGAAAGAAGAGTACTCTCCCATTTGACCACAATCTTCTCCCAACCGGTTTGGGGGAGAGGGAAGGAGAGAGAAAAAGAAAGGAGGAAGAGAGAGGATTTTATGAAAAGCTCACTTCTCTAAATTCCTCCACCCGGCAGATCGGATCCGTCAAACTCCAGGTAAGAGTGTGCTGATCCCCATTGCAAGAGCTACGATGGTGCTTGAAGTGGAGTTTCGACAAACTCCTGGAGGCTCGTGGTCTTTCCTACTTGATATTCCTTGTTTAAAAGGCCATGAAAATGGTTTTGGGTGTTGTGAGGCCGAAAATGGCCATGGATTTCGGTTCCAAAGAAGTGGAACCGATGCTTGATGAGGGGGCTGTCCATGGACAGCCCATTTACTATTATGGGGCTGTTAAATAGTCCAGGTTGATGTTTGGACTAAAAATTTGTCCATGTGTTTTGCTTGCATGTTATTGATGGAATTGAATGGCTTGAAATGTTTATGGGAAATGATATGTTAATAAGAATGATGTTAACATGAATGTTTGAATTATATGAAATATAATTGTGTGTGAACCATTGGAATTAGATATATGAATGGCATCATTGCATTCATGTGCGCAAGACATCACGTCGAGTCGGGTGTGGGTGCACGGTATGGTTGTTCACCACTCTTGGTGAATGTGGGTTGAGTTTGTCTTTGGGACTACGTCCAATAAAGACTTATAGTTCAAATTATAAAATGAGAAATAATTAAAGTATGTTAAACCTCGCTCTCGTGTAAGAGACCCGTGGTATTATCCGGAAGGTCCTCAGAGTGGTGGAGAGACCTAAACGGTGCGACCCACGTACTATCCGAAGGTTATAATGGCAGGAAATCCGTGGTACTATCCGAAAGCTCTGTATGGTGCAGAATCGTGTGTAATCCGAAAAGTTTTGTTGCCCAAGAGAAAACACACGGTTGGAAAATTGCCTAAGTGATAGGAGTCGGGATTGACTCGGAATGGGTTACTCATTGGAAAATTGCATTGGGTGTTGATGAGATGACAAAGGCTCGGTATTTGGGTGTCATTGGCATTACCAATGAGGATTGCCACACTTGTCATAGGCATGTGTGAGGGATTTTGTGAGTGACTCGGGGTATGGGCATGGAAACATTTCATGCATGATATAAATCATTCCATGTATGCATTGTAAATCGATGAATGGATGTTGGTGATGTGCCACTTCTTCTGCATGGAGCATTTTAGGTGGGAATAGCCCTCATAGGAGAATTCAACCATCGGGTATTGCCTCCCACTCGGTCGGATCCTCTTCGTGTATATATGCACGACGCCCTTAAAGGCCTGGATTATGAAGCAGCCGGACTGTATTCGATTCAGTTTTCAGGTATGCATTAGAACCCACTAGTTTCACATATGTTTTGTATTAAGTGATGCACAATTTTGAAATCTATAGAAATATATGGTTTTTTGTAATTGTATGGACGAGTAGTGGATGATGGGCCCTATTAAACATCGACTACACATACTGGTCCTACGACATTTAGATCTTTCCATGGTGTGTGTTCGTGTCGACGCTGGGTCACCTTGATCCCAGATCTCAATACATAATGCATGAGCTGTTTGCCGGACTGTGCAAATCTAAAGTGCAATGAAAACTGTCCTAACTTTGACCGTAGACACGCATTTAAATACCGATGTGCTGCTGTTTAAACTAGGGATTTTCTTAAGGCCTGATTTATAAAAATATAATTTTGCTTACTTGCTTGCTTACTTTTTAAAACATGGTTTAACAAATCAAAACCATAAGCTTTAAAAATTAAAATCACAAGCTTTAAAATATGGTTTAACCAATCAAAACCATTAGCATTAAAATATGGTTTAACAATTAAAACCATAACATACCAGAAACGACACGGTAATAATACACTAGTATTGAAAATAAAGTTTAAACACTCACATTTCGGTTACAATAATCGAGCACAATCTCAAAATTTCTCTCGCTCCGCTTTACTCTATGATATAATTTCCAATTATCACATAATAGCATATTATTATATTTTTCTACAATAACTGGAGAAAACATCACTCCGGATCAAAAGCTAACCTTAACATAGTCCGAGATCATTTAAAACAATTCTAGCCCTCGTCCGACTGTTCAATACTAATCCCTAAATTCTTCAACCCGACTGTCCGAAAACAGTCCCGAATTTAGCCCTAGTGATCATTCAAAACAGCTTTTAAAATTCAGAACCGAGTCCAAAAATTTTGGAATTGAAATTTGACAAGATCTCACGACTCTACAGTAACAAGCCATTACATAACCTTTGTGACTAGAAATAACATAAGCAGTAAAATCCCTAGCCTTTGAGTTTGATCAAACACTAAGCTTTTGGTGCTCAGGCGCACTCCTCAAGCAGCGGATTCAACTTTGCCTCTACTCGTACGAAACCCACGATCCGATTCGTGAAATCCAGAGAAGCATAGAGAAGAAAAACAAAAACAAAATCTCTCTTACTCTAATTCGTTCTCCCACGCACCACTCTCCCGTTTGACTTTTATTCTTTTTTTTTCTTTTACTTATTATTATTTGAATAAATGGTTTATATTACTTCATTTGGGTCCATTTCTGCCCAAAAAAATTTATTTCTTTTCAGTTCACTTTATTGTAAATGAACTTAGGTCAAGTCATTTCCTGACTTCTAAGATTTTCGTAAAAATCTCATCCCTAAATTCACTAGCGACTTATCACCCAGAAATTCGTAAAATATTCTGACTGTCTCAAAATTCGACGAAACTTTTCTGGGTCACTAGATTTCGCGAGACGAATTTAACGGAGCAGTCCGTTTCATCATCCGAGATCTAGAGAATTTTCTAGGCTTCCCTTAACCATTCTAGCAATTTATTATTACTATTATCCTTTTGAAATTCCATAATTTATACTTTCACCGCTCCACTTTCCTTAATTGCAAAAGTGCCATAATGGTTTGAAAAATTTACAATTTCATCCTTAAAAAATGTGACGCCCCAAAACTGTGGGTCCGCTGATAAATCCGTCAACCCGCCGGAATGATTCGACGCCTGCAACCCAACACCATCATGAAAATCTGCAGTCTCCTTGTACTAAGGAGCTCTACCCAAGGCACAAAACCTATCCCAAAAATCAACAATGACCACATAGGGTCCACATGCGACTAAAATAATGGCCACTTGGGCCCCGGTGACTTCAATACCACAAATTATATCAACTATCTTATACATGGTTCAAGAGTTAATAAATTACTCTTATACAACATATATTAGTCCTGCAATTTTAATACATACAACAACATCAAAGCCATAAGTCGGTTCTTCTTCTAACATGCACTCTAGTGAGTGCCGCCCCGATCGCTCCCTCGTACCAGAGAGGATCCTGACAGGTGAGCAAAGCCCAAAGAGGATAATTTCCAACCCGGGTTACCCCACTCAAGTGTACATTACATGGCAAAACAATCACATCTGCCCCCATGAACTCACTGTCGTCTATGCCCAAACCCATGTCTCGAGTCCTCACCGACTCCCCTCACACATGCCTGCAAGCTAATATGCGAGTAAAAATATCCAGCTTTTACAACAAAAGCTTTGTTCTGGAACTTACTACCGAGTTTCCTGTGTAAAAATATTGGATCACCCTCCAAGGCTAATTGCCGGAGCAACTCTCCAAATACTGCCATGGTCCTCATCCGGGCGGATTCGCGACGCCCCTCCTGTGCAATTCTTCGAAAATACCTTCTTCCGTCGAAATTCCTTTCTTCACAAACATTTTCATTTTTTGCTCTATTTCATGTCATGCACCTACACCTATTGTTCTCGAAGCTGCCCTGCAAAGGTACATATGGAATGCATTACGCCAATTCCAAATAAATTTATGCTAATATATTCATGCATATATATTAGCGATAATTAATCCAAATAAATCATGTTATTAAATTCACATCAATAAACACCAAATTAGCTTCCATGGGCTAATTAGCAAACACAAGCACCCATTTTGAATCATCAACGCCATAAAAATTCATACAAAAATATTCACGCATATTCACGTGAACGCTGAAACCCCGTGGCACTGCTTCACGGCCACAAATAGGAATATTCTCCACCTGCCCAAAGCTTTATAACTGAATTTACGAAGTAAAACAAGCCCTAACATTCCTAACCATTTACATGGCTCTTAGCCAAAGAATAACGCAATTAGGAAAAGATCCCTACCTCTTGGAGTTGTCGAAACTCCACCAAATCGGTGTCCACGTGTAGCCCTTGCTGCGTAGATCGACTTTGCTTTTTGCTCCGTCGAGAACCGACGATCCGAATGGTCCAAAATCTAGAGAGAAGGAGCTCTCTCTCTCTCTAAGAATCTAAAATTCCAAGCTACTGCATCTCTTTCCTTCATCCTGCACGTTTTTTGGCTTTTCAAATAATGGAGAAGATGAACACTATTTTCTATTTTGTCTTTATCTCATTAACATTTCAAATAATTCATCTTATGTCCCCTTTTGTCTTGATTTGACATCAGACACCATCTAAGTCACACTCTAAATCTTTCTCTTAATCTTGCAACATGTGTCACAAGAGTATATGTAGTAGGTGACTCCCGCGTCACATCACATGTCTCTCAAACCTGTTTTACTTCAAGACCCGACACTCGGTACTCAAAAACGGAAATTCCATACCTCGGTAGTTCGGTCAAAATTCAGATTTCGCGAGACGATTCCACCAGAAATCCATTTCATCATCCAAGATCTAAAATTTAGACTTTTATCGAAATGATCGTTTATCTTTTAAAATTGAATTTTCTGCCTATGTAAAACAACTTTAAAAGTACGCGACACTCAATTAATTATGAAGTTTACATATATGAATCTCTATGGTTACATACACCGTACACCCTCTCTAGACGGGGCTTATAGAGGGGGAGAGATGTGGGTATTGGAGAGAGTAGAAAATAATAAGAGAAATGAATAAAGTATAGTAAAGTAATAGAGATAGATTCTATTAGGGTTTTGAAAATGAACGACATTATGATGAAACTAAAAATGAAATTATATAACATCTAATATTAGGAAAGGTAGGATGTGATTGGCCATGAATAAAAGCCTTCTCATATGTAGAGTTTTTTTTTTTTTATTAAGACAAAAATTGTGAAAAAAAAATAATTTCTTATAGTAAGCTCATTCATTTCAGTTTTTATTTTGACATTGTTATTTGATATAAAACTATCTTTTCTACTTCCATTTTAGAATTAAATAAATATTTTATTAACTTTTAAAATAAAATAAAAATTTTAAATATACTAAATTAAAAATAAAAAATAAAAAAATAAGAATAACCCTTTTTAAGTTATGCTTCACCTAATAAAATTCTATCATCTGCTTTATATTATAGCTTATATGTATGATTAAAATGTTCATAATTTTTTATCAAAAAAGTGATTTTATTATTTCATCTTATCACTTCATTTCATAGTATTAAATTTACTTATATCACCTCATTTTGTATTACTATGACTTACTAACTACTTTGAAAAAAATAAAAATGAAGTGAAGAAAATACTTGAAATTAAACAATTTATAAAATTGATTTATTTACCTTTTCATAAATTAAATAACTGTAGTTGTATCTTTATCTTAACCTTGTCTTTTTTTTTTTTTTAATGAAAAAATGATTCTTTAATTTTATCTAATCATTGGAAATCAACCAAGATATCTTTAATTATTTAAAATTTGATTACCTTCTATGCCTCCATTAAATTGCCTTCACATCTAATAAATCATTGTATAGTTGGATCAAATTTTGCACACAAAAAATTGTGCGCTCTGACAAAGAATGAGATATATTTTGGGGTTTGAGATTTAGAAGGAAAAGAAACTTACTTTATGGTGTGAAAGATGGAGACAACAGAGAGTCTATCCTAAGAGTTCCTAGATGAATGTTTTTATATAACAAATTAAAATAATAAGAAATATGGTGACACAATGAATTTTAAACACTAACTATTCAACTCTTTCTTATTGTCAATATTCTTCTAAAACAAATATAATAACTGATTCACTTTGTTTCAATAATGATTTCACTAACAAATAGAGTTTTTTTCTTCAATGATTAAATTTTATTGAAAGAAAGAGTTTAACATAAAACTTACATAGAAGCAAATATAAAATGTATCTTATCAAAGTCTCTCTTTATTTTAGTAAGACAAAGATTTTATCCTAAATTTATGGTTGATTTGACTTATACTCTAAATAAAAAAACAAAAAAAAACCATAATAATCCTTCATTATATTTTATTTTGACTTGGCTGTTTCTTTGCTTTAGAGATTTTTAAAGTTTCAATAAAAGTGGAAATTGAAAATTCCAATAACATAATAATAATAATAATAATAATAATAATAAATAATAATAATAATAATAATAATAATAATAATAATAATAAAATAATTTCTACAGGGAACAAAAATTAATAAATAAATAAATTAAATAAACCCCTCCATGAGAAATTGTGTTACATTACATTCCTTGTCAATTTATTTTATTTAAATTACTTTTTGAAGACTTATCTTCCCCTCTCTCCCATTTGTTGGAAAAGGACTGATAGTGAGATCAAGGGCTCTGATGATCAAGATATTTCTCAAATGGTGAGATGTTTTAAAATTTAGTGCTTTCAATATTTCTAATCTTTTTTACATTAGTTAACATGAAAAAATTAGTGTTTCTGTATTAATTTCATGCTTAGATTAAGAGGGTTTGAAGTATATGTGGATCTATGAGGAGACTTTAATGGCAAAAATATTGAATATATATATATATATATATATATATATATATATATATATATATATATATATATATATATATATATATAATAGTACTAAATATAGTCAATATGTTTTTTGACAAACACTTTAATATATTGTAGTAAATCGTCTCCTACTAAGACTCATGTGAAACTCTGGTAAATTTGAATTTTTCAAAAAATGACAAAACGTAAATTGTCGCAGGCGCACTATAGACAAAAAAATTTTCTAGATCCTAATGACAAAATAATAGACCTCACCGTTGGATTCATCTCTTATGGCGGCGCTTTCCGCACAAATTTTGTTGAATTTTGAGATAGTCTGATTTTTCACGACTTCGAGGCGACGGATGTCCGTAGACTTAAAACTAGATTTTTTGAGAAAAATCTGAGTGGACAAAATTTAAATAAAGTTCATGTAAAGTAATTAACTCAAACCGGATGAAATAAATCGTTGTGGACATGAATCCATTCAAGTGTGTCAGCCGCGACGTGGAGCCAAAGTGTTGGTGCGTGATGGTGTTAAAAAGAGAGGATATTTCTGGCAAAACACATCCCGCATTTCCTGTTAGGAAACCGTGGAGAGAAATAGAGAAACGAAGAGAAGTCCAAGACTTATTTTGATCATCCACTGGTCCCATTACACTGGCTGTTAAGAGTTAAAGTTCATCTACTCGAGGAGGGCTTAAAAGGTGAAAATAAAAAGAATGGATTCACCAAGATCCAAAGGAGGATTGGAGAAATCATAGTTTTCGAAGCCTAGGAGGTATTCTCAAGACCCTACCATCTCTGCCCTCCAAGAGGAAAATTCTTCCTACTTGCAAGGATTTCCATCCTTATGGCTAATTTAAGGGCGTTTGGTTGTGTTGATGTCCTAAGGGGTTGTTTGGTTTGTTTTAAATGGCTTTAATGGTCATTTTGCAGCCCATTTGTGGCCGGTTTGGTGAATTGATTTGTGGTTGTGTATAATATGTCCCAAAATTTGTTTAGGGACTGTTTGAATTAAAAAGAATAATCTAGATTGCTAAGGGGTTTCTTAGCTTGTTTTAAATGACTTCCTTAATGTGATCGTTTTGCTACCTGCTTATTGCTCCATTTGGTGAATTAATTTGTGGTTGTGTATTGTATGTCCCAAAAATTTTTTAGTAGACTGTATGATGAAAAAAAAAGAATAACTGACTCTAAGGGCCGTTTGGCCGCTTTAGCCTATATCATTTTGAATGTTGTGGTGGGCTATTTGGTATACTTTATATGTCACATTTGGTCTTTTAGAGTTAAAGCCAGTTAGTTACTTGATTTTGTAATAAATATGATTTGGTTAATTTTTGTGTTGATGAATGTTGATATACGAGTACTTGCAGGTTTATACTGGAACCGAATAAGTTTTGCTTTGAGATTAAATGCATGTAAGATAATTGTCCAAGTGATACGGTAAAATGTATGTATTAAATTGTTCATATGAAAATCATCAGATATGTGACATGACATTGACATGCAATGGTGCATCACATTGCATATGCACGGGAGCATTGCATTTCATGGGTGTGAGTGCATGGTTAAGAAACAAACACTGTGATTGCATTATTGAGTTGGTCGTACTATCACTAAGTCCAATGAGTCGTGATCAAGTGTATGAAATGGAAAAACTTATGTCGGGTATGCGTAGCGCTGATGCACTAATTTCAGGTGAAAGACTCCGTGATGAAGTTCATACAATCCAATAGAGTCCAAAAGTGTAGGAAGGGGTGCGAGCTTCATGGTGAGACCCTCAAAACGCTACCCTCGAAAAAGACACATGGTTTGGTATAAGAAATATCATTCGAGGTTTAACATCTAAAAGCTTTTTGACGTAAATAAATGATTTTGTTTCAAAAGATCATTGATGTAATCCATCAATGCTGATTCTATCACAACAACAGCATTACATTTATGTGGAGAGAGTTGCAAAGACTGCAGTATGTACATGAGTGAGTCTCATCTCATTTCATGGCATGACATGTAGAATTCCAACCAGATCGTATTCTTGCTTGGAATTGCCATGGAATGTGAAAAGGCCACAAAGGTGAACATTGCACGTACCAGTGGGAGTAGCTCTATAGAATTACTCTGAATGCACACTCACCCTATAGTGATAACATTTTAGGGGGCGTAGGTACGCAATGAGGCAGCTCTCATCCCAGGCTTCTAGAGTGAAGAAAGCCAACTTGTGGCTTTATAATTATTTTTGGAGTAAATAAATTTTGGCATGTACCTGATTCGTGTTTGTAGGGTATGCCGGAATCAACAAAATTTATAAACCTAAACCTTTCTACTCGCTGTAGAGTATTAGCCACACAAAAGATAGTGGCTCTAGGGTCGAACACAGGGATGGATTTTCTTCATGTAAGTGATTTACAATTAAGGCCAAAATGGTGAATTCAATTTGGATTTTAAGGTTTTGTAAAAATAGTGAGGTTTGATGGCAGAAAAATGGAAATAAAATGAAGAAAATATAAAAAGAACTCTTGATGGCCAGGGCCACCGGGTATGAATCCTAAGGTAACTATGGGTCCTGTCCCTTTCTCTCGTGGTTGAGAATGACCTATAGTCATTTCCCGAACCGAATCTTCATTTGACACTTCAAAAAACTGAACTCCTAATACTTTCTTGAGATATATAGCATTTATTGGATATAAATGCTTCCAGGCTGTTAAAATTCATCTCCTTGACCTACCTTACATTAACAAATAAATGGCAACTAATGAATATCAGTGGATCTAGCAATATGCATCCACTGAACCCTAAAAGATTGCTAAGTACTGATCAATCAAGGCATATCCCAGAGATTTAAACCTAGAGTGAGAGATAGAAACATAAATGGCAATAAATGCTTGCGTTAAAAACATGAGAACTAACAATAATACTCCTATTCAAAGCCTAGTGTGTTCTCCTCTTTGCTGATAGTAGGGTTTAGCCTAACCATCCTCCTCGAAGTGTCATCCTCAGTGCCTGCAGGCAAGAAAATGAGAGAAAAAGGGAGGAAATGAGAGAAAAGGAAAGGAGCGGGAAAACTCCCGCCTGTGCCTTCAGATAATGCGCACGGAAAAGTTGTCTTTACAAAGGAGTACACATTGGCTTATAGCCCCCAAAATAAAGCAAAATTACCAAAATACAATAATTCACTATTACATGAAGGGTATATAAGGAAAAATCACAAAAAGCGGTCAAAGAAAACTGGCCAGCGAAAACAAAGTTGCGAAAAATTGCAGAACTGTTGAAATTGTGAAATTTGGAAACCACGAAATCGGCAGTTGTGAAATATTTCGCAACCCTACGAAATTCTGTAGTGACCCAATTTCTTCTGTTTTCTGCTCCTCTTTCCTTTGGTTTATGATCCGCACACCGAAATTCAACTCGATTCTTCATGCCGAGCTGAATCAAATACCTTATTAATTCTAGCCTTTGCAAAAACTACAAAATAACCACAAAATGACGTGAGTATAGTCAGACCTTAATGTGCAACCCTGTTAATTAAGTTCATTCAGATACAAAAATTACATAAAATCCCCAATAAACATGGTTCAAAATAGCACTATTTGGGCAATAATCACTCTCCGACATTGCTAACTTTAGCAATGAAAGAAAGAAAGAGAAACAAAACGAAAACAAAATTTTGTTCTCAAGAAAAAAGGTATTTTAAAAAGTATGTGGATGAGTAATGCCTAACATTCAATGAGAATCACCAAAACCCTGCCCAATAACCATCTCAAGAGAGCGAATGCCATACATAATCCAGCATCAAAAGAGTTTCCTTCTCTAAAGAATCAACCTAGAACTTCCAATGCAAAAATCTAAAGGTTTATATGATTGGGTTTTCAATAATAAACCGCTAAACTGCACTCTCCCCCCAACCACGCTTGCCACAACCTAATACACTAACTGACTTAAATAGATTAGGACCCACTCTTTTTCACAATTCATTGTGTTGTAGGGGTACAATGCTGAGGAATTGACTTCACCAAAGTCCATGTAACGGGGATCCACCGATGACTCCCAACCAATTAAGGCTTAGGGCATCAATTCTTAAGGATTTTTCAACCACTAACTCTTCAGGTTTCATCCTAGACTTCAAATAATTTCGAAACTCCAACACCTACAACTTGCTAAACTCTGCCTATTCACCCGTGTAACGAGCACTAAGTCGGTGGCTCCCAACCAGCTGGCTTAGGGCACCGGGCTTTAAAGACTTTCACCATATTCCCCGGACCGTGTTTTGCTTCAAGGCAAAAGAGCTGCGAATTTTCTTTTCTTTGTTTTTGTTTTTCTTTTTCACTCTTTTTATTTTTGGAAGACTCATTGGCCTTTCGGGGTCCTTAATCTATTCAAGGTGGTCAATACTAGAATGCTTGCAAGATTTAAGAAGCTGACAATCTTGCAATTTTATCAAGAAACCGATGTAGCATAAAAGTAGGTGGTTGTGGCTAGATAAGTGAAGAAAAATGGGCCCAGTGCCACTGCAGAATCAACTAATCATCCACTCAATTAGTATGGAACTAATCTACATCACAGAATTGACAATGTTCAAACTTTTCAAACCGTGAAGTTAGCCAAAACATAATTTTGGTGTAATTTTGAAACTGTAATTGTGTTGTATGATATGTAGCAAAAGAGATATGACTATATTTCTGCTTACAAAAAGAAACTAACAAATAATAACCAAAAAAAAAACAAAAACAAGAAGCCACCGAACAAAACAAAATAGACTTGGCTCAAATAGTAGTAAAACATAAATAAATATTTCCTTCGCTAACTCTCCCTAACTAAATGTCACATTATCCTCACTAGCTTTATTTGAGTTAGAAGGAAGTGCTAATTTCCAGTGGTATGTCAGTGATGTCATCCGGTCGCACTGCTGCAGCATGTCCAACATCAGTCAGTAGAGTTCGGTGGGTAGTCACAACATGTTGTTGAGAACAGGATCACCAAGAGCCTGAGAGGTATTACGAGGTGATAGGAGGGAGGCCTGTGTGTGACTCGGGACCGCAATTAGATGATGGCCTTTACAATGGCGATCTCTGCATGTCATCCTCCCACTAAATCTCCAGAATGATGAGTGAAACCTATCTATGTTTTGAGTTCATTTCATATGTTATTTTGTGCATTTGAGAACTATATTCATAAAACCTATAAATTTTCCTCTAAACTTCATTTTGTAGGATTATTGATGAAAGCAAGTGATTTGGGCAAGAAATGAGCAATATATTTCCAAAGTGAAGAGTCAACCAGAGCACCCAGCGCGCTACTGGGAAGATTAATTTTTCTGTTCATCCGAACATCAAATGGTTCAAATTTCATGGCTGCATCTTCTATCTTAAAGAGTTTCAACGAGTACTCACGCCCAACCGAGTTAAACGTAGCTACGGCCCCGGCGTCGGGAGTTGAAAAACCAGCCACGTCTTAAACTGTCATGACAGCGGGTCGGCATAGGAAGCGCATTAAGGAACAACTGATGTTCCCAACTTATATCGCACATAAGAAGCTAAACTAAAGAACATTGATGTCGAGAAGCAACCAAGAAACAACTGATGTTCTTTGGTTACAAGAAGCAACTAAAGGATGTTTATGTCGCGAACTTATGTCGCGGATATAAGAAGCAACCAAAGGAATTGATGTCGCGAAATCGATGTCGCGGATAAGCAGCCAACCAAAGGAACAACTGATGTCGCGAACTGATGTCGCGACCAGAATTGATGTCGCGACCTGTATGTAATTTATAAACGCTGCAGAATCCCAAAAAGGCCAAGAAAATTGATATTTTGACCAATTTCAAGCCCATTTCACCTGTAGGATTCATATGCTATACTCGTTTTAGGTAAAGAGGTAAAGTGAAGATCGAGATTTCTCGGGGTTTTCTCTCATAGACGCTTCATTTTTCCAGTTTTTCAGAGATTTTTATTTGTTTTAGATTCAGAGTGCTTTAGGATGAGTTTGCTTTAATAAGAGATTTCATTTATCTTGGGATATTCAATTTATTTAATGTTGAGCTAAGATTTAAGTCAAATCTGGGGTTTTCTCTTATTTCTCTTGATTTCTTTCTCTTCATTTTCTTACTTTTTTGTTTGATTGGGTTGATGACTGAATCTAAAGAATGAACATTAAAACACCCTCTCGCTTTCTTGGGGTTTAATTGTTGAATATCTAGATTTGTGCTTTTTCAAATATTTTGTGGTTTGAATACCGAATTTATATAATTGGTACCGTCTATAACAGAATTTGTTCAATATTGTATTATACCTGGTAAAAGTATCGTATCTTTGCTCCGATTTCCAGATAGCCCTCCGAGTGACAATAATGTAGATGGAGATTCTCTGAGAGTAAAGAGTTTTAAACTTAGGGGTATGTTAGACTACATCTTGGAAACTAATGAACTGAGTGGCTTCTACTGATAGATCACTATTAATCTAATTGGTGGTGTGGAGGATTAATTAGATGATGCATCAATTTACTGATCGTAAGTCCTTAAATCCTACGAAAGATCTTGATCCCGTTAGCAAAGATCTAATCACAGAGATAGAAAATTTTAGTAGATTTGAAGGGACGAGATACCACCACATTGAGAAGTGCTTGCAATATCCGCTATAAAACACTCTTCAATCTCAAGAAATGGTTGTGAAGTATTGGAAAAGAACAATCAAATCTAAAGAGTGCCAAATTCTACAAGTAGTTATTTGGGACCCATTTGGTCCTAAAAGGAATAAGGTGCTAGATAGTGAAATGTATGCAGGTATGGAGAAATCCAAGCTATACTATATATCGTTTGACAAACTGATTCAATCTACAAATACAAAATTTCAAGAAATGCAAACTGCTTGTAAAATAATTATCCCCATCCTAATGACTCTCTTCATACCTTTAGAATTAAGTAGTTGTTTATTTTGGTAGATTTTTAGGATTAGTTTAAAATCAGTTTTTGTTTCAATTAAAATTGATTTTATTCCACATCCTATTTGATCGCCTAAATAGCTAAGAGCCTGTAACGGGGTGATCAAATCACCAGAGAGAACTCCTAACCCTCGTGGGTACGACATCCCAGAATTTCTTAGAGTCCACTTGTATTACTTGTATGATCCACTTATGGGAAAGGGGTTGAGTGTTAAAATACTTTTCATTTCTAGTTTTTGAGTATTTCTACTTTTTGTTTCAAATCAGTTTTTGAGTATTTACTACATTCACTCCTCAATTATATTTTCACATACACATATCATTTATCTCTTTGATAAGTTTTTGAAGGCTGCTGTTTGGGATTAGACAATAGTCCTTGGTACAGGTCATAAATTTAGAGTATGTATTTTGGTCACCTTACAAGTTTTTTGAAGGCTGTTGTCGGGATTACTGCGGTTCACTTTCTCTCATTAAGTTTGACATTTTAAAGAACAAAGTATCTAAGCAATTTAGGCAATTTTTTTTATTTTTTTATTTTTGCTGTGAGTTGTTTCTAGGTTTTTTTATTTTTATTTTATTTTATTTTTTTTTTTACTATTAGTATTTTTGTACTTTCTTTTCTTTTACTTTTTCTTCGATTTGTAGGTACTCATGGAGGAATATTCAAGTGAAGATGGAATTGCCTCCAGAGCTGCTTGGACTTCCTTATTCATCATTTGAATCAAAGAATTCAGAATGACCACTATGGAACAAGTATATTGCCTATCAGAAGGGAGCTCAACCCCACATTTCAAAAAGAAAAAGAGTTGTTTTTGCTAAGGAGCAGAATTTTACCGACATGGATGAGAACAAGAAGATGAGTAGTCTTCATGAGCAAAAATTCCCCGATTTACATACCTTCCAAGTCACACTAGTGCTAGATTGAAAAATTGAAGGTCAAATTGACACTAGTCCAAGCATTCACATCAATTTTCTAAATCTCTCCTAGTAATACTTTGAAAATCCCATTGAATGCATGATGTCATTTGAAAGTAATGTGCGTGAATTTCATACATAGGCTCTAAATCAGGAAGAAGGTGAAAATGAGCTGGAAATTGAGAACAAGACACCTGCTAAACAACTTAGAGGATTAAAGAGCTTCATTAGTGATAAACTGAAATTGCAGAAGAGGAAAGTCAAGTAATGGCGAAGAAAACATTTTGGTGAAGATTGACACATTCACTTTCCCCATCGATTTTGTGACTCTCGGGGCATTAGAAGGATCTACAAAAAGTCTCATATACTAAGGAGACCACTTTTCCTCGTCAAGCATGGATCACATCAAAAGCAAGGGGGAGCTCACCTTGCTTAGCGCAGGAGAGCAAAGTTCAATCTTCACCAATCATTACCTTTGACGGAGCAAGAAAGAGCCATGTGCAAAAAATTCTGCAGCTTGCTTCAATCAAAAGTAGGCAGACATGCTTGAACAGCCCCCCACAAATGTGTTTGCATCTACTTCACATAGAGGACCTTTTGAAGAAATTGTGGCTGAACCACCAGCCATAATTAAAGGGGATTATGAGTTTCTTTCTCCCATTCAAATTCTAGAAGAAATCATCCTCGAGCTGAATGGTTATGAAGAGGAAGTGTTTCCAAAGATGAATGATCGGGTCAAAATGGAAGCACTAGCATTTTCCAATGAGTCTAGCTGGACTCTAAAACGGAGCAGCTTCTTAGAGGCAACCTAAGCTAAGTAATAAGGATTCTATCCATTTCTTTCTTTTCTTATATTTTTTAGTTATTTTATTTGTTGCTGCTTTTACTCGTTGGGATGAAAATTCCAGCAATGTTTTAACTTTTGTTGTTAGTAAGGCCAGAATAAGATAAGTTTGAAACTCAAATACATGTTGTCATGACTATTTGGTAAGAGCGAAGGCAAGAAGTTGGAAAGTGGTTTATGTAATTATAGCTTAGCGTGAAAAAATGGAGTGGAGATGTTCATCAAATTTCAGGTTTTTGAGATTTAAATGAACCAAATTGAATCAAATATAAAAAGTTAGAAGTTTCATGATCATGCTTGAGGAGAATTGAAGACAAGAGATGAGTTTAAGCATGAAATGAAAGCATTAAGGGTTTCTATTGGAGGAATTTTGGAAGAGAATATATTAGCATGAAGGACTTTTAGCGATAGCAAGTGATATGGGCAAGAGACAAAGCAAGAGAACCTAAGGAGTCAAGCAAATCATCACACTGGACAAGATTGAACATTCTGATTTTTCATTGATTGAGCTCCAAATGGTTCACCTCAGCCCATAAGCACATCTTGCTACTGGAACATCTTTCCAACGAGTCCTACACAGAATCCACCCGAGCTAAATGAAGGAGATATGAGTATAAACAAGTTGGATAAAAACAGGGGTGTCAGCAGAATTGCCGACGTGACTAGCACCATACCACAAAAAAACAGGCTTTTAACTTTTAAACCCATTTTTCTTTCTTCCTACTTTATACTCTATCTTGCCATACTCTTTCCCTCCAACCCTTGCAACTTCCAACCACTTTCAAATTCTTCAACTAATCCATCAAATCCTAAATCACATTCCTCCCAATCCATCTTCATATCATCTTCAAGCTTCAAACCCATCACAAACCCACAAACTTACCTTGTTGAACCCCAATTCCATCCACTATTCCAAGCATCAAAGAGGAGTTAAAATGGAAGAAAATTTTTTTTTTTTACTTGCTGTTTGTTTTTGGTTCTTTGATCATTGTTGATTGTGGAGTGATTTGCATGTATTAAAGTAGGTTTTGAAGAATCAAAACTACCATTTGAGGTGAAGAGTTAAGTAATACCAAGTGTTTGAAATGCCAAAGCCACTTTCATAGCTCCAAAGAAGCAAAAAAGAGTATATCAAGGGGTAGTACACCAATGTCACGTCTGAAATCATCAAGTTTCCCTATTCAAAGCGGCCAGCAAAATGCCAAAAAGATGCCGACGTATTGAGAAGCGACCGCATCCATAATAGTGAGAAAATCCCAAGTGGATATGGAGATATGTTGTGGTGGAGGCGCTGATGTACTAGGTCCAACTGACGATGTAGGAGCTGGAGGCACTGGAGGTAATAGAGCAGTGAGTACTGGAGCTGCGGATGGTGCGATATAGGGCTCCTCTGTATCCTCTGTAGGATGGTCAACTTGCTTTGTCCTCAGCTATGTCTTGAGGTGGGAGGTGTTGAGCACGGGGCAAAAGCTTCCGATTGTCAATAGTAAGAATGGTCCCGCAATCTCGGCGGCGCTCCAATCAGGGCTCAGTAGGAAAACCCATATGCTCTAACACTTGGCATAGTAGCCTCGGGAATTGTATGGGTATGGACTCCCCCATCAGTTCCCGCCATGCACCTTATCCTCAAAGTGGAACAAGGAGGTCATGAAAAGCTCAGCAGGGTTGAACCAAAAACCCTCGGATATGCGATATAGAGCCTCCAAAATAGCTCATCTCCGTTGTACTATATGTTGGAGTGGGGAAGAGGTCAGACCACGTGATATGGTCACAGAGCATACCAGGAAGCTGCCTTTGGAAAAAGGATGTGACCTTCTTTAAGCTTCTTTCGATAACAGCGAATCCATCTCGAGGCGAGGGGTGAGCCCATAACCTGTAGTCAGCTGAGTTGGATAGGAAAATTGGGAAGTTGAATGCAACTGCAATGTTGGCGGCCAAAAGTGTCCCCTCACGGCCATCAATGGAGAAGTGGATGGTAGTAGGATGGGGGACTTACCGGATTTCATAGTATGGTAGAACTTAATGACCACTCAAGGGTAGAAAAACTGGCATGGGGTCATAAAAAGCTCCAGGGAGTACCACTACAAAAGCCTCATGGAATCTCTAAGCTCGAGATCGATAGAAAAAGTTGGAAAATCATAATATGTCTCGCTGTGTACTTCCCTGGTACTGCAATTCGAATTGCCTTTAATGGGGCCGCAATGGAATAAGGGGCGCTAGATAATAGAAGCAGAAGACAGATCCAGGGGGAAGTCATCAACTGGTCTTTGAACAGGTGGGGAATGGGGCTCTTGAGGCCTCAAACTGGATGACTCGCCTAGGCCCGAAGTCCGTGCCTCGAGGCTGGCTCGGCGGAGCTTAAAAGTCATCTATTTTCACCATTTTTCTGATTAATTTTTTACATAAAAACGATGAGACAGTGAATCCTGAATAAACTTCACCAAATTTCTGTGCAGTAGGAAATCCCAAAGAAAGCAGAAATTGCAATAAAAAGGAGCAAAATGTATGCAGCGGAACCGGAGTATAATGGGATATGAAGCAAAAAGGGCATCCACGCATAAGGATGAAAGGACCAAATGTTGCTAAGCTTCGATAGCAATCAAAATGCGTATTCAGTTACATCATGAATTCGCTTGCAAAAATGAATCTTAATTGGAAAACGAAATGAGCCGGAGGAAAGAAACTCAGAGTTAAACAACCAGACCTGGAATAGAAGAAGAAACAATGTCGCGACATCAACACTATAATGTAGTAAGCGCGACATCTTCCTTGCAAGGAGAAAGTTGTCGCGAAACAATTTTCACAAAGGTCGCTGATAAATACCGTTGTCGCTGACATCAATTACGGAAGACGTGAGGTCGCGATAACATCAAAGCTGTCGCCACAACAATTGTATCGCAATGGAAGTCGCGATAACACCAGACTATCGCCATCAAACGCATGGGACTGTACACGCGCGACGCCGCAGTCGTCGCGACGTGAGTTTCGACAAGAAGAGGTCGCCATTAAAGACTGTCGTCGCTACACCACTTCACTTAAGATATACCGCAATCACATAGAGGCTCTTACATGGCGGACCGGAGTTAAGATCATCGCAGGTCGCTATTAAAGAGCTCGATGTCGCTGATACGCGACGTTCTCACCGGGCCAGCTAAATAAAGTCCAAAAGAAATGCATCGGAATTCAAAATCTAAACTTCAACCCTATAGAATGTCGCTACTAAAGAAAAATGTACCTTCTTGGCGACTGAAAGAGAGATCTGGAGTGGCCGAAGGCTCTCGTATTTTATTTTTCTTTCTTTTCTTTTCTTTCTTTGTTTTCGTTTTCTTTCCATTTTATTTCAGATTAGATTAGTTTGTATTTGCTTTCTAATTTGGATTTTGAACGTGAATAAAGGATTTAGCTGAATGCGTATGATATTTCTTAAAATTACCGGGTCTCTGGTTGTTTGAATTTACAAATTTTGATTTCAAACACCCGCCTTCAATTTATGGTTTTCATCAACAAGCCAATGTATGGTATAATCATAATTTAGAAACCCAGCCCATTGAATGATGCTATTGTCGTAAATTATCTTTCCCGCAGATTTTACCATTATGGTATCAATCAGATGATAAACCACTTGGTCGGTTTTGCTTGTTTCTTTAATCATCCTAATGTCACTCGCACTCCATAACGAGGTTGTTTCACCGATTTCCGTGAGGCTTGATGGCGCCTTAAAACTTCATATTATACTCGCATTTTCTTTATCGCTTATTTGAGGTAATTTTATAGTTTTTGTGGCCAGACCTCGACTTGGTGTCTGGTTCGATGCAGGAGATTGGAGCTTAAAAGAGCAAATTTTTGAAGCAATTTTGATGTCGGGATCGAGCAAGGAAGCGACTGTCACGTCCCGACGTCCCAACTTCGCGACGTCCCCAGATTGCCATGACGCCAACGCCACGACGCTGGTCAATAACAATGCAAGTCAACAGTGGAACGATCGCCTCAACGTCACGACGTTGCAACGTCGCGACGTCAGCACGAGATCTGCTCTCATCATTAAAAGCAAAATAGGGCTCAGAAATCGAGGCATTGGGAGGCATACGAACAAAGGCATAAATCTTGCAGCAGAGTGACATTGTGACTTCGAGTGAAGTGCCCGGGATTTGTACTGCTTTCTTAGAATTATGTTTTTAATACTAAACATTTTGATCTTTCACTTATGTTCTAGATTACTGTGGTTATATTGAACCCTCGCTATATGTTGATGGATTAAAGTTTGATCTTTTATATGTCTAGTTTTTACCAATTTGTTGCATCCGTTTATTTCTCAGAGTTCAATTATATGGATAATGTCTCGCCACATTAGCATAATCACACCGAGATCTCGGTGATTCGAGAGATGAGGCTCTTCTGTGGATCTGGTAGATCACCTTCTCACTGATCTGGTAAATAGAGATGTTCCATCCTCGAAGGTGGCACTTGGGGTTAGATCACAAGCATCTCGGAATACCGAGTTGAGATAGAGATATACTCAACTCTATTCACTTAGATAGGGCTGAGATATACTCGAGAGAGGATATCTCGTAAGTAAGATCACCTCGCCTATCGACAAATTGTAAATAAGAATAATAATATAATAATAGCGAAATAATCCATTAAAAGTATTGTGGGGAGATATAACCCTAGGCTTCAATACCAATAATTATTAGAACTAAACTCAATGACTTTCACATATTCACCTTCTTTCCTAAAATCATCTCTTCTATATTATCTAAAAAGCCAAACCTTTAGAAATAATACACCCGTCCTCGCGGATCGATATCCTGCACTGAGTACAATATATTACTTGGGGCGACGTTACACTTGGCGCATATAGGCGTACATTTTACACACACCGCTGCCTCATTAAGTTTTTTTAAGGCCATGGTTTGGGATGTGTTTAGATTTATATGTAGAATTAAGCAAATAGATATTATTCTCGAAATTACTTTGTTTATTTACAAGTTTGTAATTTGGTTTTGTTGTCTGTGTTAGTAACAGAGTTTTCAAGAAGTATATGACGACGTAGATCAAAGCCAAACCAACACCGTTTTGATCCCGAACTGTAAAGATTTCGCATAAATCATACGAGAATGTAGAATGTAATATGTTAGAAACCACAATAAGTGGAAAAATAATCGAAGAAAAGATCTCGCATTGGAACAAACAACCACAGAGAGGCCGGTCAAATCACTAGTGAACTGCCGCCTGTGCCATTTATATGTTTCGTATTGACCTTCAGTTATTGGGATATTCCGATACTAATCAACGTTATCTGCATAAAATATCGATGGCCACCTATTCAAGCAAACAATTTGAATTGGAAGTCGGCCATGCAAGACAGATGTTTGTGATATCTTATTCCATGGATCTTACCCTATGAGAACCCGAACATGCATTTGACCAACTTCCTCGTTTATGAGCACTATCAATACAATGGAGCCATCAAGAAGCTTCCAGGTTACTTCAGCCGTTCTACTTCACCGGGAGAGCCAAGACCGTTAACTACCAGCCACCGATTCAATCACTATATGGAATTATTTGGCAAAAATTTCCATCAAGTTCTTTCCACTCAAACATAATAATCCTGTGCAAGAGATCAATATTTGGACAACTTAGGGAGAACCTGGAGCAGAAGAATGACAGATTACGAACATCAGCGAAGGCCACACCACCTACCGATTAGATGCGGATGTCCACACCTTCTATAATGCGCGTGGTCCGAGAAAGGACCAGGACAATGATTGATGCTTCGGGCCGGAGGATACGATTAAGAAAACCACAAACCGCTTCGCGAAATCTTAGAAGATGCCGCAACTAACACTAATCAGTGGCCTAGAGATGCCGCACACCAAACACGGGTGGGGTGGCATGTGATAACGAGGTCTCAACAACTGGTGAATCATAAATAATTGATTTAATGCTGGGGTCAGACAGCAAGGAACGCAAACGCAATCCAAACCAACTCGCGGAGCGGTGTGAATTTCGTATGGACCGCACAACAAAGACGGAATGTCACAGAACCCACAAGAGTGCCTGATGGGTTCAGCGTTTAATCGACCAATCACAACGCGAAGAATCGATAGCTGCCGCGTATCGACCAGAACCGTTGCGCCGCGATGGCGAATAATCGTAACCGTAATAATCGTAACAACGCGCCATGGCGGAATCGTAACACGAGCACCAACTAAATATTAACTAACCGCCGGAAAAAAGTTTGATCTAGAATGTCTTCGCACATATAAAGCACTTCCCACTCGCTACGAATGATCGGCGCCAATATGCACGCGAACACATTCAACGCGACATTCGTCCCGTCATGTCAGTCCCCATTTGCGAGCACGTGAGCGCCTCCATGCCGGGAAGTGGGAAAGAATTGAAATATAAGACAACCCCGCTGTAGAACAAGAGACTCGGGTGAAGGTCATTTAGCTAGAGTAAAGATGATGCGTGGCAGAATGTGCCTGGAGAAACGGGGCTTGAGAACTCATCAAGAAGGCTGCATATCAGCTTCCTACCCACATGCCTCAAGAAGCATAAACCGGATAAGTAATTCACTTAAATTCATGAATGTGTTCGTGCTGCATATCAATATCCCATTTGTCGATGCCCTATGCTAGACGCCTGTTATGTAAAATCCATGAAAGACATCTTGTCCCATAAGAGAAGATTGAATATTTCAAACAAAGGGAACTTAACCGAGGGAACACATCCTTCTCGGGAGGAAGCCGCAAAGCTCAAGGACACAGCAAAGCTTCACTATCCTCGCACCATCGAAATGCTATCTTCGAGAGAGCCCTATGTGATCTGGGTGCCAAAGATTAATCTTATCTTTATCCATTTTCAAGCGTTTGGGATTAGGAGAAGCCTCGTCTGACTACAATAATTTCTTCAGCCGCATGTATCTTAGCATCCGGGAGAGGGATAATAGAAGATGTCCTAGCATCGACAAGTTTATCTTTCCAGAGATTTCATTGTTTTCTGACATGGAGGAAGATAGCGAAATGTCAATAATCTTGGGAAGACCATTTCTTGCAACTGCAAAGTAAGGGCTGATTACACGTAGGGGCGAACTTCAAAACCTCGAGAGAGTACAAGAAGAGGAAGTAAAGTTCAATGAAGTTTGAGACACCTAGCAAAGTGATACTTGCTTCACGGCCGAAATGGTCGAGGCTATGGTTGTCTAGCCAAAGTGGTCTCACCCGACCTTTGGAGACTGTTTTAGTGGAGAATGAGTCCGAGAACCCGAGGAGAAGAGGCAAGAAGAATATGTTAAATGGATGGACTCTTGACACAGACTAAATACTTTGAATCTCTAGGCTTATTGAGCAAACGCTGGTCCCACCATTGAGCAAGAACCGCCAAGAGTGAACAAAACCTCACTTAGCCACTGAAGTATGCATACCAGAATCTGACGCTACCCGTGATTATCTTAGCATCTTGACTTACTAGAGGAAGAGTAGTTAGCTGAGGGTCCTTCTAGATCGCTGAAACATGCACTCCTGATGGTCTCTACCGATCTAAGTATTCATTCCTTCTGCAGCGTGCATCGCATTTTATTAGAAGAGGGACATAAACCTTGAGTGGAAGCGCAGAGGAGGTTAAATCCGAAAATGAAGGAGGTCGTCCGTAAAGAAGTTCTAAAATGGCTAGACACTGGAGTAATTTATCCCATTTCAGATAATGCATGGTAAAGTCGCTCAGAAAATAAAAGGGAGGAACAACTGCCATCGATCTAAACAACATCTTACTGCCGTCTAGAACAGTTACCGGGTGGAGAATTTGTATTGATTATCGGAAGCTGAACAAGGCCACTCGAAAAGATCACTTTCCATTGCCGTTTCTAGATCAGATGCTCGATCGATTAGCCGGTTATGAATATTATTGCTTTTTGGATGGATATTCCGGTTACAACCAAATTGCCATAAATTCGAAGATCGAGAAGACAACATTCAATTGCCCCATGGTACATCTCGCATTCGACCGATGCCCTTCATCAGGCAATGCACCGTACTTTTCAACGATGTATGATGGCCATATTCATTACGGTGGAAAAGACAATTGAAATCTCGCGGATGATTTCGGTAATGGGAAATTCATTTGACAATTGTTTAGAAACTTGAGAGCTGTACTTGCAAGATGTGAAGAGACCAACTGGTACAATTGGGAAAAGTGCCATTTCATGTACAAGCAGGGTATCGTCTCGACATCTGATTCCGCAAAGAGGGATGTGAGGTAGATAGTGGCGTAAGATTGAAGCACCGAGAAGTTACCTCCACCCGTCTCTGCAAAGGATTCGGTTTTCTAGGCCACGCTGGATTCTATAGGCGGTTCATCAAAGATTTTCTACGTATCGCAAAACCACTGGTTTCCAACCTCCTACCCAAGGATCCCATTTGAGCTCGACCGCATGCCTGCGATGCATTCTCGCGTTGAAGGATAAGTTGGTTTCAAATTCTATTGTCGTGGCACCAGATCGGGTCATTCCCATTTGAACTCATGTGTGACGCCAAATACTTCGCGACAAGCCTGGGCCGAAACGAGAAAATCTTCGTGTAATCTATTATGCTAAGAGAACCTTGAATGATGCTCAGCTGAATTATGCCACTACAGAGAAAGAACTGTTGGCCATTGTGTTTGCTTTTGACAAGTTCAGGCCATATTTGATTGGCAACAAGGTCGTGGTGCACACTGATCATTCTGCCATTAAGTACTTGATGACCAAGAAGATGCAAACCCCACACTCAGGTCCTCTTGTTGCAAGAATTCGATGTGGAAATTAAAGATAAGAAAGGCACTGAAACCCAGCGCACCATCTTTCACGACCAGAAGGCCAAAGATGATGTCCCAAAGGAATGACGACAGACGAGAAATTTTTAGCTGGCTGAGGAAAAGAGGCGTCCCATGGTCTGCATTATGTGAATTATTTTGCAGCTAAGAATCCTAATTTAACTATCGCCAGAAGAGGTTTTTCGCATTGACTCAAACACTACTACTGGGAGGAGCCACCTTTACGTACACCTGCGCCGATCAAAGTCATAAGGAGATGTGTGCCCGAAGATGAAATGCGAGCATTCTAAACCATCGTCACACTCTACCGTGTGTATTCACTTTTGGTGGCCGTGAGAACGTTGCCTAAGGTGCTTCAACCGGTTTTACCGGCCTTGTTTAAAAGATGCTCATCAATTCGCTTCCCACTTGTGACAAATGTCAACCATCGGGGAACATCTCTAAAGGACTTAGCCACCCATGCATCCCATTCGGGAGGTGCACTGCTTTGATTTATGGGGGATAGGATTTGCGGGACCATCGTGATCTTACAAAGAATCGTACATTTTATCGCGTGACTATGTCCCAAAGTGGGTAGAAGTAATTCCTACACGCACTAATGATGCTAAGGTTAGATATTACTTCATAGAAGTTATTTGCTCACTGAACCCTGAAATCTGATTCAGATAATAATCATTTCATAAGGCAATTGATATATTTATATGCACAGTACTACGATTATCTTGTATACCACCTACCAAACTGACAAGGTAGAGGTATCAACCGAGAAATCAAATACATTCTCTAGAAGACGCTAATCCGGCCCAGAAGGATTGGTCTAAAAGATGGATGATGCACTCGGGCATACCGCACAAAGATTTAAAACCCCTTCGGGGGTATGTCACCGCTCGTAATCGCTATGGTAAAGCATGTCATCTTCCAAAGGAATTGGAGCACGAGCCTATCAGCCACTACGCTTAAACATGGATAGTACATTGGTCATGAAACGATCGCCCAACTAAGTGAACTGATGAATTCGTAAACTGCTTATGAAAACGCCCGCAAGATTTATAAGGAAAGACTAAAGCCTGCACACAAACACATCACCAGAAAGGGAGTTCACTACCGACAACAAGTTCTTCTATTCACCCCGCCTAAGGCTTTTTCCGTGGAAATTGGTCACGATGGTCCCGGCTTTCACAAAGGACTGGGTCTTTCACACCTGCAAGGTGTGGTTACACATTATGAGAAGGCACATTTACAGTCACCACCCAATGATTGAAGCCGTATTATGGAGGCGAGTTTCCTGCAGACAACCAAATCATTCCTTTGACAGCAGCAGACGAGACTTAGTAAGAGATCCTATGAGTCTTGGTCCCTATTATTATGCCATGACTGTATCACGAGCTAACGACATTAACATAGCGCTGGGGAGGCAACCCAAGTGTTTCTTAAAATTTTCCTTTTCGTAGTTCAATTTCTATTGTTTCTTTCAAAGAATATAGGTTTTCAATTTTCTCCAAGAATCTTGTGTTTCTACTTGTTTGTTTAATTTCAGAACCCGCGAATGCAGCTAGTGGGGAAGATTCATTCAAGAGGTGCATTACAAGTCCATAATGTCATAAGTACGAGTGGCGAGGGTTTTCCTGATCAAGAGATCATCAATGTGCACAAATTTATTATCGACCCAGCGCTTTTCTCTATCACGTCATGACGGGCCAAATCAGGAGCCCGCTCCGCCACGTCGCGACGCCAAATTGAACCTCTTCGCCACACGCCAGCGACGTTTGACCTCCCACGCCGCGACGCCAAATCTGTATCCTTCACACGCCGCGATCGTAATTTCACCGCCGCGACGTCAAATCAACCCTTCTCTGGCACGTCGCGACGTGATCCCAACGCCGCGACGCCAAATTGTAACATCTCGCCACGTCAGCTGACGTGGATTCATGACTTCACACGCCGCTGACGCGTTCCTCGCGACCGCCGCGACGCTAGCACTTCATTCTGGTCACGCCGCTGACGCTGTTCCGCACGTCGCTGACGCTGTCTCTATTTTAAAGCCAAGACCAGTTCATTTTGGATCTTCACCTCGCCCACTCCATTGCCTGAAACCCTAGCCATCTTGCTTACCTACACTCACTAGCCCTACCGGAGCTCTCACGGCCGAGGTTTGTATATCGCCTCGACCGCTGTGCATTCCGTAGCTCTCTCACACATCGCTCCGGGTCCTTGTGGCATTTCCACCACATTGTGTTTCTGCCCAGCCTTAGGTACTCATTGGTCTAGGTCTCTTAGATTCTATTTTGGGGGTTTTGTTAAGTCTATTCTAGGGTTTGGAGTCATAGTTAGTTTTTTTAGTAATAATTTTGTAGTTTTGGTCTGTAGTTCCACACTAGGTGCGTTGTCTAAGTCAGTAGTGCCCAATTTCAAGCAAGCCATTACCAAGGCTGCCTAGGTCAATATGTCCGCAAGAGGCAGAAATTGTTCTGCCGGTGCCTACTTCCAATGAGGACCCGACTCCCACTTACGATGTCACGCGACGGTGAATTGAAGGTCGTTGATCTACGGCATCATTTGCAAAAACCGATCCTTTATCAAGGAGAAGGGGTTTCACCACCCCGATGACTTCTTCCGCAAGACAATTATGCTAAGGATGGCGTGCTTCAGGCTAACCACCCCATCCTCAAAGAGCGATGAGTGTGGTGCGCGAGTTCTACGCCTAATCTCGTGATCTCATGTCTTGAAGAAAGTCAGGTGCGCGATTGGTCGATTTCAGCGCTGAGTCGATCAATAGTTATTGGCGCCTAGAGCATGTCCTTCGAGTCGCTTCACGCCTCCGCGAGCACCCCGACTACCCCAGATTATACGCGTATTGACCAAATGGTTAGGAGTGGAAAATCATTATGCGAGCCATGCGGTAAATTTCAAGGCTAAGCATCGGCCTTCATTCCCATGGTCCGCACCACTTCATCATGCTCGCCTCATTCGACGACGAACGTGTGGAAGTGACTACCCACGTCGCGCTCAACTATGCCATCTTACAGGGTATACCCTTCGATGTTGGGCAGGTTATCGAGGATGCCATCCTCCATAACCGGGATGCAAAGATGAACCTGGGACACCCCTTCCTGATCTTTGGCTTGTGCAAACAAGCCGGGGTGCCCCTAGACGACAATGAGGCATGGCTTCATCCCATCAAGGCAATATTCATTGCCGACACACCTCGGTGTCCCGTCCCGAGGGAGTGTGGCGATTCGGCCATGAGCCCTGGACGAGGACGAGCTTTGGCGGAGACGGCCGCATGGATCCCCGGGCGATCCCCAGCAGACATCGCGCCCTCGTCCCAGCCACCTCCATCACCATCCCAGCTACCTACATGCGCCTCCTCCGCCTCCTTCCCCAGACTCGAGGACCTGCTCTCCCCCATCGAGCGCTTGACGCATTCTCGATAAGACCTGTGAGCACCACATCTCACACAATGTGACTCGAGGCCCTCCGTGTGGATATGCGCATTCCGCACTAGCCAACCGTGCCACCATTTTTATAAAGAAGAACAGATACAGACTCCAGATCGCAGCCTCCCCCCGGCCTTCCACCATCCAAATTCCACCAGCCTCACCGCCGTGATCACCAGGGAGTACCCTTCACCTCTTCTTTGTTTATTTCATTCGGGGACACCGCTATTTTGTTCAAAAGTGGTGCGGGTGATCGTGTTTTGTTTTGTTTAGCTTCGTTTGTTTTTAGTGTTTTTATAGTGCTTTTATTTTGTTCAGCATATAGTTGTGTTTCTATTTAGTTCATGTTTAGTTCATTTACCCGAAATAAGTGTGTAGTCTGCTTGGGCGCTTGTGTTAGGTCAATCTTATATGTAATAATTGCGTGTTTCAGGTGCCATGTTAAAAATCGAGGATCACTTTTGACTGAATTCACGACATTACCATGGATGTTCAAATGCATACAACGTTTTGATGCTCTTGTGAATTGCCAATTAGATGGAAAAGGGTAAGTGAACCAATCTCGAGTAGCCAAGACACCAGCTTCTCAAGAACCCTATCACACCTCATACACTAATGACCTTCAGAGTGCGACAAAAAGCGAGACCAACTACCGTAGTCTCGACTAACTCGGGAGACTCCAATCACGGCTGATGGACACCCAATAAAAAGAGGATTGCCATCGAGCCCCAAACGAAAAAAATACAAAACAATAAAAGGTGAAAAGAAAGGAAAAAATGAAAAAAAAAAAAATATATATATATATATATATATATATATATATATATATATATATATATATATATATATATATAGATATCTCGCATAAGAATAAGCTGGATATCCAATCCGGAATCTCGGGGCACAATCTCGGGTGGGCCTTTCAAAGCTCAATGCCCTGAGCCAACTGGCCGGGAGTCATCGACTTCACGCCTCGCCACTGTGACGTAGATGGATTTTTCCACAACCTAGGGCCTTAGAAGGTTTGGTTGAGTGTTCGGTGAAGTTTGAAGGAACTTAATGCCCGGTGCCCTTAACCAACCGGTGGGGAGTCACCAATGGATCCTCAAGCATGTGAACACTTAAGAAAACTTCTGGCACTGTGTTTCCATTTATTTTTGTGTACATGTGAAGTTTCTAGGTATTTAGTCAAAGGAATAAATGGGTGCTCCTATCCTTTTCTAGCGTTAGCTTCTTCCAAATAGGTGAGTTGAGCTCAAGTTTGGGGGGTGCTCGAACCTAGACATACTCGGGTGTCATTCATTATAAAGCAATATTAGGGCTTTGGGAAAGGATATTGAATATCATGGGATTTGGTGCACGAGTCACTTTTACCTATTTCAATCGAAGTTTTCCTAAGTCAAATATCCATGCATTTTGTGAACTTGAAAGCAAACAACAAATGCAGAAATACCCAAAATGATCCCTATTTCTCAAAGATAAAACATGCCTTCGTTGTTAATTTTCACTAGGCTCCGTGTGTGTCCGAGATGAGTCGCTTCGCTGAGACAAGCAAGAAACCAAGTTCGGGGTGTGATGAGTGCCTAAAACTCTACATTATACCAAGGCCTACCTTTCTTTTTATCGTATTTGATAGTACTTTATAGTTTTTGTGGCTAGACTCCCCCGACTTGGTGTCTCGGGTTTGGATGCAGTGCATCGAGCCAAAAAGAGCACTTTGGAAGCAATTTCGAGCAATGGGGAGTGCGAAGCGACCGTCATGTCCCGGACGTCCCAACGCCGCGACGCCCCCACGCGACGCCCAACGCCACGACGTCGGGTCAACAAATGCGTGTCAACAGGAAACGCCGCGACGCCTCACGCCGCGACGTTGCGTAACGCCGCGACGCCGCTGACGTGATCCGCTCTCATCATTAAAAGAAAAATGTGGCTCAAAAAATCGAGGCATCGGAGGCATAAGAACAAAGGCACGAATTCCGTGAGCAGAGTGACACACAGACTTCGAGAAGTGCCCTGGATTTGTACCGGCTTTAGAATTTGGTGTTTTTAATACTTAAACATTTTGATCTTTTCACTTCTGCATGTTCTAGGGATTTATTTCTGTGTGGTTATATTGAACCTCACAGTATGTCAATGGATTAAAGCTCGACCTTTATATTATTCCGCTTGTTTATCAATTTGTTGCATCTCGTCTATTTAGTTCAATTATATGATAATGTCTCGGCCAACATTAGCATAATCACATCGAGATCCGAGATTCGAGATGAGGCCTTTCCCAGGACTGAAGATCACCTTCTCGATTCTAAATAGAGATATTCCGATCTCAAGGTGGCACTCCCGGGTTAATATTTAAGCATTCAATAATCGAGTTGAGATAGAGATATACTCAACTCTATTCACGAGATAGGCGATATACTCGAGAGAGGATATCTCGTAAGTAAGATCACCTCGCCTATCGACAAATTAAAATACATTGAATAATAATATATTGAAGAAATAATCATTAAAGTGATAGGGAGATATAACCCTAGGCTTCAATACCAATAATTCATTAGAATCTAAAACTCACGACTTTTTCACATATTCACCTTCTTCTAAAATCATCTTCAGATATTATCTAAAAGCCAAACCTCGTAGTCAATACACCTGGTCTCTCGTGGATCGATATATGTACCGTGAGTACACGAGATATTTCTGTATGACAAGCAGACATCAAGACATAGGCGTACATTTTACACACCGCGTTTTCGGCCTGTCAAGGCCCTCTGAGTGACACAGAGAAGGCATTCCTGAGAGTAAGGAACAATTTCGGGAAGGTATTTGAACCTGATATTGCTGATCTAATGTGCTCTGTATATTTAAATCAATACATCCTCTTTTCACTTGTAACCGAGAATGAGTTGAGTGAGTTATTAATTTAAGTATGCAGAGAGTTCACCTCAATTCGAATAGTGAATTCGATCCCGTGTTAGCAAGGATCTAATCAAGGAAAGAGTAAGCTGTTCTAATTTTGAGGATGAGGAACCAGTATAGTGCAAATCTCTGTAATGACTATATTGAAGGAGCTCAAAGCTATGAGTCCATGTCATGGGTATGAAGTATTGAGAAAGAAAAATACCTAACAAGGCTACTAGATTTAAAGTAGTTATCTCACCCTCTCAGGTTCGAGAAACATTTAAGGTGAATGATGAACAAAGGTGGCTTGGAGAGATCCAATCACAATTATCTTAACTTTGACTAGTTTTAAAATCTGTAGTTCAGAAAGAAAGTTACAGTACAGGCTGTAGGAATTGATTCTTCACAATAGCTGATTATTCAATGTTTTCTTTAGAGATAACTGCTCAATCTAAATTTGTTATTTTAATATTTCAATATTCAATTCATTTGTTATTCATTCATTTTTTTTTACATCATTCTTTTCAAGCTTTCAAAGAAAAATTCCATTATCGTATTATCGTCCAAATAGTATGGAGCTTAAGTGCACTGGGGTAGTCGGGACTGAAAAATTGTCGAGATCTCTGTGGATCGATATCCGACTTAAATCCAATTTACTACTTGTTCGACCGCGGCACTTCAGCAGTGATACCTGGATCAAACCACAAAGAAAATGGTTTACTTTATGAAAATTTTAATCAACACTATAGATAAAGAAACCTTACACTCAAGTTTTATGGTTTATTTACTGAGGACTTACAATAATCCCGGGTAATAAGTCATAAACTTGAATAGGCGTGATCCATAAATAATTTATGTATGTAACAACAAGTTTTACGGCGCTGCTTCCGTGATTGTGATAGTAGTCATTTGGTGATAACGCTACAAATTTGTATACATCATATGGTCCTACCAACAAGTTTTATGGTGCCGCGTTTGGGATCGAAAGAATTTAGTAGATCAATATTCGATGAAAGAAGGAAATGCTAATTTGACATTTAAAAGAAAAAGAACAAAATAGTTTTTCAGCAAAGGGTTATTTTTAGCCACTAACTTTTAACAAGCCATACGGAAAAAAATATTTGTCAGCTCGACTAATCCTATTAATGTAAGTGTGTTTTGATTTCGTAGAAAACTTTAATGATAGGAAATGTAATCGATCCGATTCCAGCAGACACTTAACTAGAAAGAACACTGTAAGCTTGAGAAAGGAGAAAAGGTCGTAAACTCAGCTACGGCGTATGAAAGGCCACACTGCATCAAGGACAACGAATGAAGAGCCAAAAGGCCTCCAATCATCGATACAATGGAGGACTTCGAGACCAATTATTCAGATGAATATCAGTAATCGACAAACACAGCTGATGCTAATAATTTTGAACTCGAATCCAACACTGACATAATGGTTCAGAAGAACAACGCCATCGGGTCATCCCATAGAAGACCCAAATGAGCATCCGGGAAGGCTTCTAATGGCCAACACTGAAGCTGAATTGTGGTGAGACCGCAGGTCATAAAATCGCATTTATTCCCATTTTCTCTCTCGAGAGATACAAAGAGCTACATGGTATGAATCTCTACCATATGGTTCCTGATGATACTGGGAGGAGCCAGAGAAGCCTACTGGTAGATTCTTTCCACCTTCACCACCTCTCGAGAGTATGAGGGAGATAATTGTTCCAAGAAGGGAAGATGAAAGCTCTTTACGTAGCTCGGGGAAAGATTTAAAAGGTCGAAGAGGTGTCCAATGCATGGGATAGACTTGAAGACCCGTATGTGGACACAAGGTATCATGCCCTGAATGATACATCTAAGGGTATTATTGATGCCTATGTCGGGAGCATTCAAACGTAAAAGTGCTGAAGAGGCAAGAGATCTGATCGAGGACTTGGCTAAATGCAATATGAAAGCTCCATCAGAGTTTTCAAGAGTAATTGGCAGAGGGAGAGGAGTCATGGAGCTGAGCAAGATGACAGCCATGGAAGCAAAGCTAGATGCTATCATGCATAGAATGGACAAGCAAGAGAGGAAGATGCACACTGTTCATGAAATAGAGTAAACAGAGGGAACTATCGAGAGGAAGTGTCAAGTACCGACTCGAAGAACTGCTTTTATGATGTTGAGGAGGTTAAGTACTGGGAGAGCCACAGTTATCACTTCAAACCAAATCCTAACCTCGCAAAGACACTATCATCCAAAGACTCAGAACCATGAAAATTTTTCATACGCGGAGGGGCTCATACAATCCGCATTTAACAACATCCTCAAGAAGGATATCGCAAATTACCTGTCTCAAATGTGCCAGCTGTTAAGAAGGAGGAGGAAGCAGTAAATGAATATCGTGGTCGAGGAGAGCCTCCACCACTTGAAGATCAATTGCCGCAATTCACGGGGGACAACAAGAAGTCGTTAAACCTCCATGAACAAAAGTTTAATTGGAAGCCCCAAATGCCAATTCTCACTTTTTCTGCAAGACTCACCACGCTTCTCTCAAGAACTCCGAGACACATATAGCAACCGGCCCTAAACCCGCAAAATCGTATGAAAGATGCCTTCCAATGACACGAAGAAGAATCCAAAGACTGTATGGCCGTGAAGCTCGAAGTGGAAAGGATTCCTGAGAAGAAGACATAAAAAGATGAAAGCAACCAGGGAGAAGAAGGCCCAAAAATTGCTGAAACACTGGAAGGGAAAAGAAAGAAGGAACAGCTGTCAGGAGAAGAAGGAAGCAAGAAGAAGAACCAGAACAATCAGTCATAAATTCCATTTCCACAGAGAGGTCAGCAGAAATAAAAATGAGGAATTGGGGCCATAAGGTTCTTAAAGACCTTCGTAAGCTAGAAATCAGCATGCCTTCATATGGTTACTCGATGCCACTTTATGCAAAATCTTGAAAGACATACTGAAAGCAAAAAAGAGGAAGATCGATGAAGAAGGAATCAGGAATTTGACTCCAATCCTGCAAGTAGCCGTGATCAAGAGAGGCTTACTGTAAAAGACGAAGGATCCAGTGGAGCTTTACCATTCCCGCAATTCATCGAGAGTTTGAGTTCCGCAAAGCTCTCTCGTGACTCAAAAAGCGCATAAATTTAATGCCTTATTCCTCGCTGCCGCTAGCTAAGTTCGGGGAGATTACTCCCACTCGCCACCCTCCAAATGGCGCATAGAACCCCGCAAACCCGAAGGAATCATAGAAGATGTGCTAGTCAAGGTGGGAAATTTATTTCCAAATCGACTTCATCATACCGATAAGGAGGAAGATTCACAAGTCCCTCTCAAGGCCGGGAAGGCCATTCTAGCAACTGGAGTGCCTCTAATCGATATGTATGGGATTTCTCACGCCAGTTGGAGAAGAGACACCGACTTCAATTTACTCAAGTTTGAAGAATTTAGATATAGAAATGATGATATCAAGTCAAGAGAAGATGTATATGTCAACAACTCTGATTTTTACTATGATTGTAATGACCAACTTTTCAATCAATGAAAAGAGATGAATTTCCAAGATTCGAAGGTTTTGATTCATTTTCGCACATCAATTTACATTCGACCGAAAAGTGATGAGTTCAACAAAATGGGATAAAACAAAGAGACAAAAATGAAGAAAAGGAATTTTATCAAGAAACCAGTGAAGAAGGGCTAGTTTTAAAAGAGTTGCCAAGTCATTTAAAGTATGCTTACCTGGAGCTGCCAAAGAACAAACCAGTAATAATTTCGGCCAGACTTAGTGATGCTGAGGAACAAAGTTTGCTGGAAATTTTAAGGAAGCATAAAGAGTCTATAGCATGGTCTATTGAAGATTTAAAAGGTATCAGTCCATCAATATGCATGCACAAATACTTCTAGAAGAGAGAGTGCAAGACCAACTGTTGAACATCAAAGGAGATTGAATCCAAATAAATAAGGAGGTAGTCGGAAGGAAGGCTCAAATGGTTAAATGCCGGTTTTATATATGCAATTTCGCATGCCCCGGGTTGGGGCCTACCCATGTAGTTCCTAAGAAAGGTGGATTTACTGTGAATCCGCAATGACGTAAAATGACACCGATTCCAACAAGAACAATGACAGATGGAGAATATGTACTGACACAGAAGCTAAACACAACAACCGTGAGCATCATTTTCCTTACCTTTCATTGGATCGACGCTAGACAGCTGGCCAGGACATCAATATTTTGCTCGGATGGATATTCAAAGCTACAACCGTATTGCAATTGCACTCGAGGACCAAGAAAAGACTACATTTACATGGCCCTATGGTACCTTGCTTTCGTATGACGCCATCTGGGGCTATGCAATGCCCCCTCGCTTACTTTCCGTAGATGTATGATGTCGATGTTCTCAGATTTGTCGATAAGTCACGAGATTTTATGGATGACTTCACAGCAGGCGGGTCCAGCCTGGAATGTAAAGTGTCCGAGCAACCCCGAAACAAGACGCCAAAGATGCAAGGACAAAACAACTAGCATTGAATCGGGAAAATGCCATTTCATAAAATTTATGCTAAAAGGGTTAGAAGTGGACTAATCCAAGATTTATTATCAAACCTTAGCACCTCCCACAACAAGAAAAGGTATAAGGAGTTTCTCGGGCATGCCGGATTTTGGCAGGAGATTCATCAAAGATTTCGGGCGATAGCCACCACTATGCGCATTCAAATCGAGAAGGACACGAAGTTTAATCTTTGATGATTCCGGCAAGGGCCGCCTTTGAAGAAACCAAGGATCGACGTTCGGCACCTATCATGGCCGCACTGCATCGACTGCATCTGCACGTGTGATGCCATGATCAGAATGGGGCCGATTAAAAAGAAAGGATAAAATATTCGTAGCCATACTATGCCAGCGTAACCTTCAATGAAGCACAAGAAAACTATTCCACAACCGAAGAGATGTTACCATAGTGTTTGCTCATGAAATTCAAAGCATACATTCTCGGGATCCTATGTTATAGTTCATACAGACCATGCAACCATCAAATATCTGATGTCAAAAAGGCTTAAGCCAAGATCGACACTTGGTAAGCACACGCAAGAGCTCGATCCGAGATTACATAAAAAGGATGTGACAAAGGAGAATATCACTTGTCCAGACAGAAAGAAATCAAGGTAAGAGGAGGATAAGACTAAGAGAGAATTTCCGCATGAGCAATCATTTCAATTGTCATTCCAAATGCCATGGTATGTCAGATATTGTGAATTACTTTAGTCAGGAGTAGTTCTTCAGACTCAAATTAACAAATGTAAAAGAAAGCCTGACTCGATAAAGAGGGTATTATATCCGGGATGACCCACTTCGCTTAAGAGGGTGCCGATCTGATTATAAGAAGATGTGTGCCAGAGGGTGAACAAAGCAGAATTATGAATGAATGCCATGCATCACCATATGGGGGCATTTTTCTGGAGAAAGAATAGCTCAAAAGATACTCCAATCAGATTTTATCACACGTCAGGATCAGACACCAATAAATTATGTGATGTATGCCAAAAGATTGGAAATATCACAGTTAGAATGAAATGCCCATACGAGGCATACAGGGAAAATTTTTGATGTATGGGATGATTTACGGGACCTTTCCACAATCATTTGGAAACTCGTAGATACTGCTACGAAGTGATTCGTTTAACGGGTGGAAGCCATACCGCTTCAAGAAATGATAAAGTGAATATTAGCTTAGTTTCTCGCAAAGAACATATCGGCGATTGGAACACCTTAACTATCATCAAAGGATGGGGGGAAGCCACTTACAAACAAAATTTTGCAAAGCTCATGAGCGCATATGGGATCAAACATATAATGAGCTCCAAATTTTATCATCCCCGCACTAACGGGCAAGCGTAAATGCGGGAGATTAAAGGATCCCGGAAAAGACCGGTAAATTCAAGCAGAGGCTGATTGGTCTTCCAAACTTGATGATGCACTTGGGCCACAGATCTGCATTCAAACTCCCATCGATGTCCCATAGATCGGGTATTCGCAAGCCAGAAGGCCACCTCCTCGAATTAGAATACAAAGCTATGTGGGCCATCAAGAAGCTGAATTTCGATTTCAAATTGGCAAAGGGAAGAGAGATTGCCTAACCGAATGAACCTGAAGAATCGAGAAATGAAGCCTATGATAATGCTAAGATCTACAAAGACAAGACAAAGAAATGGCATGGGATCAAAGGATTCTTAGGGAAAGAATTCAGAGGTGGATCGAAGTTCCTCGCTTATTTAACCCGCATTAAGATTGTTTCCAGGAAAATTGAAATCAAGGTGGATTCATATACGCTAGGCCGCTAATTACTGAGCAAAGAATACTCAAGACTCCGATGCCGAGGAATTTAAAGTCAATGACAGACTCAAGCATTATCAGCTGTGGAAGAAAGAAAAGAAGAGCTACAATCGGTTCATCGAGAGAAAAGAAAATCAAAATGTTAAGTCCACTATGACCTTTAAATCGAAAGCAAATTTGCCAGGAGGCAACCCATAGAGACTTTAATTTCTCGCTTACTTAGACTCAGAACATTTTTTAGAATTCACCTTGATTTCAGTTTCTCTAGTTTTTATAGTGATTAGTTAAATAATGAAGTTAATTTTTGTTTAATTAAATCCTTTCTCAGAACAAGGTGTATATGAAAAGGTAAAGGAAGGAGAGAAGGAGACACCTGTGACAACTCCAAAGAATTTACAGGAAGGAGCTTTATGAGAAAGGAAGCATTCTTTTCCCTATATTAAATTCGTGAAAAGTGAATAGAATATATGTTTCAATTGGCTGTAGAATTGATTTAGTTGATACTCGAGAATTTTAGAATGATAAAGAATGGAAAAAGTTTCGTTTCCTTAAATTTAAGGCAAATTGCATTTCAGTCAGGATAAAACTACGCGAGCGTGTCGATATCGGTGACTTAAGAATTGAAAAAAAAAAAATAGAGTTGAATGTCGCGATAAAACACTTATGTCTCGACAAGATCAATTCCTTCAAAGATGATGTGGTCTGACATCTTAAATGAAGCATCTTAGGTCACGCCTAAAGTGACGACTTCATTCTCCTGACAGTTATCATTGCCGCGACAAATGCGAAGTCATTACATAAAAGAAGGAAATTTGTCACTGGCAAAGCTAATTTTGCTCTAAAATAATGATGCGACACAAATTTTTTCAACCTTACATTGAAGTCGCGATAAGCGAATTTAAGTGAGATAATAAATAGTCATCACGATTGAATTCAACTCGTTGAGAATATCCTTTCATTATCATCTCCCTTGGAAGCGAATACAACTTTTCATCTTCTCGTACTTTCCGATCCTTTCAAATCTCGAAAACCCTAGACCAGAACTTCTTCATACAAACCTCTCAAATTCTCTAATGGCCGAACCGTCAACCCTTATCCCGAATCTGAATGAAATCATGGAAGAGCATGCTCAACCAGAGGAGGAGGTTCATCTGGAACCTACGGAAGAGGTTCGTCGGGAGCATACAGAGGAGAACATACCTTCGGAACAACCGGAAGTTCGACCAGTTGCAAGGCAGCAGAAGAAAAAGAGAAAGGAGAGGCAACAAGAATCCGCAGAAGAAAAGACGAGTTCAAGTTTCTAGATGAAGCTTATTCCATCCGGGAAAAGCACTACGCAGCAAGGGATTCGTAGGGAAAGGGGGATTTAGTCACCATCTCCTCGCTCAAAGAACTGAGTAGAGCAATGAGGATGGGGAAATTTTGCAACATTACAAATCGTATGCAAAGAATTGTCAGGGAATTTTACCCACCTTGGTTGGAAGAAAAGATAACTCGCTTTCGCTGTGAGGGGTCTCGGTTCCATATGGAGCTGGATAACATAAATGCAATATATGACATGGAGGGCCAAAGCATGGATCAAAATATTAAAAGGTTAGCGTATTTACCTAACAGGAGAAGATAAACTGAGGTCGATCGATGGAAAGAAATGGGGAATGTGTCAAGGTGAAAAGAAGATTATTAACGTAGGAGATCCGACAGGAAGCAAAGGTGTGGTTTTATTTCGCTTCGCTGATTCCCACTACATGTGTGCACGTTGAGAGAACAAGAAGCGCCTCCTCTATGCTACCGGCATACAAGGTAAATGGGCTGGGGCTATAATCGAGAATTCAACAATGAAGTATCATGAAGTGAAACAAGAGGCTTGATTCCACACCCAAGAATCCATCACCGGGTTATGTTTAAAGGTCAGAAAGGAAATCAAGGGTAGAAGAAGAATGCCCCAATGCTTCACCATTAACTCTAACTGGTGTAAGCAAAGGGCCAAGAAACCTAAAAAAGAAGGGAGTAACGGTAGAATCAGAATCCAGGGATGAAGAGGAGAATGCCAGGCAAGAAGAGGACAACCGGATGATTGAAAATCAAGAAAACAAATCCCGCAGACACGCTAGAAGGCACACCTAGGTTTACAGAGGATGTGGAAGCAGATGTCAGGAGTCCCATAGATTTCACCACACCCCTTGCCAGTTATCCACTGATGAGAGACAGAGATTTTAGAGAACCTGGAGAAAGTTCAAGGGGAGCCCAAGTAAATAATGAGATAATGGGATGCTAATTGCTATGCAGAAGGATATGGAAGAAAGAGAGGAGAAGTGGAGAATCCAGCAGCAATTTAGAGAGGAAACATGAGATGCACTAAAAGAAGAGATCAAGCAAGGAGGAGGAACTACGCAGAGTTAAGAAATGTTTGAAGCAGTAATTGATGAGAGAAAAGGAAAAGAAATGGGAAGAAGAAATGTCAAAGAGAGGAGCAAATGAAAGATTCGGAGTATAAAGAAGAAAAAATTCAAAAGAAATGAAAGAGAGAGATCGAGATCTGCTGAAGAAGTTGAAACTCAGTCATGAAGCATTCTACAACAACCAGTTTGATCGAGATTCTCAACTCTTGAAACTTATTAAAGAAAGGGATGCAGAACAAGAAGCAAGGACAAAGGAGCATATCAAAGGATTTAAGTTCCTTTATATGTCATTGATAAAGGACTTCGAGAAGAAGATGGCGGATCGAGATAAAGTGCTAGATGATAATGATGCATATATAAGAGGTAATTCGCTAGAAAATCGACTGATCAACAACAATCTAGCTAAATTTTGGAAGTCATGACTTCAATGGAGAACAACATGAACAAACCAGAAATGAGACGTATGGAACTCCAATGACAAGGTGGATCTCACAAAACGACCGTCCCGAAGAGAAGACAAAAAAGAGTGCCAAAGAAAGAAAGAGAAGCGGAAATGAAATTTCCGCACTTGACCCCGCCTTTGCTACCCTTGATCCGATCCCCCAGACATTTTTTACCTCTAAACGTAAAAGAAAAAAATGACCTTTCCATTGATCTCAGAATCCTTCTCATTCCCATCCGTTTCTCAATAGTCGCATTCATATGAATAAACCAGAAATTTGTTCGATGTGTTTGAATTTAACCGTGTTTACTTTGCTTTTATTGTTAGAAGAATAACAGTAGAATTTAGCTCAAGAATAAAAATACTGACATATCATAATATGAGCCAGCTTGAGGATTTGACATTAGATGAAAGGATGAAGTAAAAGTACAATGCGCACAAGAGCCAAATGACAGCAATCTAATTGAAGCATAAATTAAGTATTTAGCTTTGAATTTGCACAAGTCCAGGATAAGGAAGGTTATACAATTGAAGGAACAAAACAAAAATTTTTTTTCAGTTTGTGGTATTAATGTTGAGTTAAGGAACCCGCAGCCAACATCATTTAAATTCTCATCCACCGATGTGAGTCAAGAAAAATCCTCAGGTTGGGGTCAGCAGCTAATCAACTCCAAATTTGTGAACTTGTTAGATTATTGATCAAGGCGAAATCCTAGGTGATACAACCAACAAGAAATGATGCAGGCCATCCTTGGAAAGTTTGAGCCATTCTAGCCATCCCTACTTATATGCTGATGCATATACTTTAGTTCCAGAAATTGAGCCAAAACAAGCCTTATTTTCAAAATCAGCCAATAAAGACCCCAACCCATCCTAAGGAATCAATCCTCTAAAGAACCTGTGATTACCAAAGAATTCAAGGAGAGAGGAAGAACAAAGCCTGGGGAGCATAAATTTTTGAGGAACTCAAAGAGAAAAATATAGAAAAAGGAATGGGAGAAAAAGATCTAAGATCAGAGAATACAAAGTGGAAAAGAAAGCTCAAGGAATAGATTTTGTCTTCAGGGCTCGACTCTCGAACACCAGTTCTTAGGATGTTTCAACACCTAGTACCCTAATGCCATCTGGTATGGGAGTTACTAACCCAAAGTTCGCTAAGAGACAAAACATTGCATTATTCCTGAATGGCGATATAAAAAGAAAAATTTCCCAGTTTGAATTGTGAATGAGAAATGGGAACATACAGTTCCCGACAGAAGAAAATCAATAGAATCCCAAACATAGCCTGGGGGGAGTTTATTCAAGAAACTACAAGGAGAAAAAGGGCAATATGTGAGTGAAAAGGAAAAAGGAGTATTGGTAATCTTAACCTAAAAATCCCATCCATCCTACCCCTTACCCAAGCCTAACATTACAAGCCCAAAAGACCTGATTGATCTTGAAGGTTGTAATAACTTATATTAGTGGAGATCAATATGAACAACAAGTTTGGCGGAATTTGGAAAATCGTGAAAAGATCAAAACTATGAACATCCTTTATAAGTTAATTGACTCATTAAGGAAATGAGAAAGGAAACCAACTTACTTTTTAGCAGGATCAATTGACCTTACTGTTTATAAAACAAATTCAACAATTTCGTTATGTACACCTGATTGAGTAGAAACTAATCTTTGATCTCGACTAAGCCGATCACACGTAAAAGAATGCAATTTCTAGTCTTTCAATTAAATTGGCTGTAATCGCAAACTAGAATGTAAATGTCTTGTTTGAAACAAACAAATCTTTTCTTTTCTTGCTTGGTGCACAAGCAAAATTTTAAGTTCGGGGAGTTTGATGAGCGAAAGTCATCTATTTTCAGCCCATTTTTCCCATTAATTTTACATAAAAACTCGATTTATATGCGTGAACTGGAATAAACTTCACCAAATTTCTGTACAGCAGGAAATCCCAAAGAAAGCAGAAATTGCAATAAAAAGGAGCAGAATGTGGCAGAGCGGAACTGATATAATGGGATGAAGCAGGTGGCAGCAAGAACGACGCATAAGGATGAGCGACCAAATGTTGATAAGCTTCTCACAACAATCAATATGCGTATCTCAAAGTTACATCATGAACTCCACGCAAATGAATCTTGCACTGAAAAACGAAATGAGCCGGGAGTGAAAGAAACTCGGGTTAAACAAACTGTGAATCAAGAAGAAGAAGAAACAATGTCGCTGACATCCGATGCGCCGCGACATCAACACTACAATGCATAGCCGCGACATCGCTTGCAAGGAAAAAGTTGTAGCGACAACAATTTCACAACATATAAGGTCGCGACAACACCTGGTTATCGCGAAGACAATTACTGGGCACGGAGGTCGCTGATAACATCAGGTCAGCCGTGGACAACAATCAGATCAACGGAAGTCGCCGACAACACCGTGATCGCCGCATATCACCGCATGGACCGGGCGTCGCGGACGTTAGTGTCGCCGGACGCGGAGTTCAATAAGAAGAGGTCGCGACAAGATCAAGTTTCTCGCCGCGACACCACTTTCACTGTTAAGACATGTCGCAACCACATAGAGGCTCCCGCGACAGGACCGGCGACAAGAACGAGGTCGCGACAAAGAGTCGATGTCGCGACAAGACGCCTTTCTACCTACGCCGAAATAAAGTCCAAAAGAAATGCATCGAATTAGGGCCCAACCAGAACCCTAAATACGAAGCCGCTACCAAAAGAAACCAGCCTGGGCGACTCAAAGAGAGATCCGATGGGTTGAAGGCCTCGTATTTTTATTTTTCTTTCTTTTCTTTCTTTGTTTTGTTTTCGTTCTTCCATTTTATTTTAGATTAGATTAGTTTGTATTTCTGCTTAATTTGGATTTGAACGTTAGTCAGGAAGGATTTAAATAATGCAGCATTTATATTTCTAAAATTAACACCGGTTGTTTGAATTTCAGATAAATTTTGGATTTCTAATACCAGCTTCCGATTTACAAGGGTTTTCTTGATCGATGTCAATGTATGGTATAATCAAGAATTTAGAAACCTAGCTTCCATCAATTGACGTTATTGTCGAAATTATCTTTCCCGCAAAGATTTTATTCATTACGGCCGAACTCGATATTAAATCGACTTGCCGGATTTGCTTCGCTTGAATCGATCCCAATGTCAGTCTCCTCGTACTCATAACGAGGTTGTTTCACTGATTCAGGAGGCCCCGTGAGTGACACGTATAGCGCACCGAGAGTAAGAACAACTCTGAAGGTATTTGAACCTTATTATTGTTGATCGAATGTGTCAGAGATTTTTAAATCAATACATCCTCTCTTTCACTTGTAATGAGAACAGCCGAGGAGTTATTAATTTAAGTATGCAGAGTTCACCTCAATTGACAGTAACTTCTAACATCCCGCAGCAGCAAGGATCTAATCAAGGAAAGAGTAAGTTGTTCCAATTTTGAGGATGAGGAAACTGAGATAAGGCAAAACCTCTCGCAATGACTATATCATGAGTTTCAGTTTGCAAATTATGTCAGGTATGAAGTATTGAGAAAGAAAATACCTGGAGCAAATTTACTAGATCTAAAAGTTGTTATCTCACCCTGCGTGTTCGAGGAGAAACGGTTAAGGTGAAATGATGAGCGGTATTGGTTTGGAGAGATCCGAGTCCTGCTATCTTAATCCTTGGACTAGTTTTAAAAATGCGTAGTTTAGAAGCAAAAGTTCTGATGCAATTTGTAGGAATTGATTATTCCTGATAGGTGATTATTCAATGTTTTCTTTAGAGATAGCTGTTGATCAATTTGTTATTTTAATATTTCAATATTTAATTCATTTGTTATTCATTCATTTTCTTTTACATCATTCTTTTCAAGCTTTCAAAGAAAATCCAAGTGTATTATCGTCGAATAGTATGGAGCTTAAGTAGTTGGGGTAGTTGGTGAAAATTCTTGAGATCTACGTAGGATCGATATACGGACAAATCCGATTTACTACTTGTTCGTCTGTGCACTTGCGTTATCTTGGATCGAAACCACAAGAAAATGGTTTACTCTTTATGAAAAAATTTTAATCCAACACTATAGATAAAGAAACCCACACTCGAGTTTTATGGTTTATTTGCGAGGACTAGATAATAATCGCTTGGGTAATAAGTCGTAAACTTGAATAAACGTCTGATCCATAACAATTTATAGATGTAGTCGGCAGTTTTATGGGCGTAGTTTTAGAGTTGGATAATGATCCTTTGGTGATGCGTCATAGAGATTTGTATACATCATATGGATCCAGTCAACGGGCTCTCCGGGATGGCGGGTGATGAGGAGATGGAGGGTAGGCCCGACCGCGTGTCATACTGCGGGGTAGGAGAAGCGGGGAGGCGGGACACGGAGCGGCGGCGGTTGCGGCACTACTTCGGGGGTGGCCGACTGACAAGGGTGGAGAAGAAGGCCGCACTTGAGGCCTGAAGCTATGCCCTCCGTGAGTCTTGGCCATGCTTGGATTAGGGAAGGGATGGAGAAGGTGGAGAAGTTCTCTTCTTTAGGAAAGGGAATGAAATGAATTAAGAAAGGGGTTGGGGTTTATATAGAGGGATTAGGGAAGGTGAAAGTTTAGTTAATGGTGTCCATATATAGGCACTTCAAAGAAGCTAGAGTGAAAAAAATATGGGAAATTTATGGTAGGGTGCGCAAGGCAGAAGAGATGCGAGGATCTAGAAGAGGCAGAGCTTAGTATTTGTAAATTTTGCGAGTGAGAATTTTCCAACCTATTGCTACGGCTCTGCTTATGCTTACCTGTCTGAAACAGGAATACGAAAATCATGAGAATGTGCATATGATGTGAAAGAATACAAAAGAAAACCAAAGTTTCTTTAGGAAATTATGTAAAATTACAAATAAAACTTAAAGCAAGAGAAACAAAAATTCAACAAAATTTGGAGTGGTTTATAAGTCTTTGTAGAAACCACGCTTACTCAGGTAGCTTTTGGTTCAAGGAGGATCAAGGAGGGGGATCTCCTCCTTGTCTGCTGCGAACTGTATTTGTAGCAACGGTAGGGTAGGGTGATGCGGTAGGGTGATGCGGAATCAACAATATTTGTAGTCCTAAGTTCCTCCCTTGAAGTAGTCAAGCTCTTTGCCGGCATAAGCGAGTCTAGGGTCGAACACGGGGATGGAGTTTTCTTCGTCTGAATGATTTGAGTGAAAGCAAGGCGAATTAAATTTGGATTTTTAAGGTGGTGATAAAAATGAGTGGGTTGGTGGGTTTACTTGGCCCGAAAAATAAAATAAAATGTAAAATAGAATTTCTTGAAGCATTGGGCCAACGAGTTTAAGATCCCTATAGGCTAAGCTGAGAGGTCCCAGGTTAATTTCACTGCGTTAGGAGGATGACATATAGTCATCTCGGGTGGATCTTCATTTGGCATTAAAACCTAAACCCCAATAATTTTCCTTTTGATGAAAGCATTTATTTAACATTTATGGTTCCCTACGATTGAAAATATATCTTGAGTCATCCTGATGATTAGTAAGGGTAACTAATGGTCTCGATGGATCTAAAAATAAGAATCCATTTGAACCACTAAGATTGCAAGTATTGATCAAAGTGGATGCACTTGCGAGTGAAAACCTAGCCCCTTAACCTACCACCAATTGGCTGCGTAAATGGCAACTAATGGATATTAGTGTATCTAAAAATTAGAATACACTAAACCAAAAGCATAAGTAGCGAAGAAAGTACATCAGAGCTTTAAACTAGAAATGAAAATTTGGGAACCAAAATGACAAAACTCTTTGCTTGAAAAGCGGGAACCACCGTGACTGCGAATCCAAACCCAACAACCTTCCACTTGAGGAGGAAAGGGTTTTAGCCCCTCATCTCAGTTGTCATCCTTGGAGGGTGTTTGGCGCAAAGTGAGAGAAAGAGGAGAAGAGGAAAGCTGAAACAAAATAAAAATTGCGTCTTGAAAGATTAAGTTAGGGTTACAAAAATTTATATGTTGGCTTATACCAGCCAACCCAATTGTCATAAAAATACGAAATGCCTAAAATATTGGCTTACAAAGGGACCAGGTGGTAATACACCCAAGCGTAGTCGTTTGGCATTAATTACTGCAAAAATCACAGGCGACCATTTTAAATGGAGGAGAATTTGTAGCATAAGCCAAAAATTTCGCTAGCCTATTGAAATTTATTTAACTAGCGAAATTTATGTGAGATAGCGAAATTGGTTAATTTCGCTAGGCACAGTGATTTTCGCTAGCTAGCGAAATTTCCCAATTTCGCTAGGATTGCGAAATTTTCGCTATGGTTGCGAAATTTTCGCAATCCCAGCGAAATTTTCGCAATCATAGCGAAATTTCCTGGAATTGCTCGCATCTGATTTTTGCCATGGCTGCATCCTCTATTGCACTCTTTGTTAAATCAGCTGTCTTCATTTCTTCATTGAATCTTTATATTTCATCGCCTTGGCTCCGGTGAAATCATCGAGGAGTCGCATTGACACCCAAATACGAAGCTAAACTGTGTGTTTGGAAGTCCTCGAGCCTCTGAAACTAACCAAATGATCTCGAAATGGCATTAGTGGAACCCAGTGGACTGCGCATGATTGGCTTAATTGATATGATTAGTGCGTAGCACCCAAAGAAACCTATCTGAATAGGGTTCAAAATTGCACTTTTTAGGCACTAATCCACCCCCAACAGGTACGTTGCTAATCCCTTGGCAATGCTAAAATAATAAGGACATGCATGCAGTGATTTTACAAAAAGTGTATACGGTTCAAAAAGGTGTATATACAGATAAACATTACCTTTAAAATGAACAATTTACACCCTGTTCGAAAACCGACATGAGAGAACAAAAACCATATAAGAACAAGTTTTAGGACAACATCGGTTCCAAGAATGTCAGCACAATTTCCACGAAATCTAATTGTTCCTAATGTAACCCAGTTAGACGATAAAGTACAAACTATTCCCTCCCCTAACTGTATACGCATGGCCTTAAGCTATTGAAATGACCTAAATAGGATTAGTTACACACTTATTTCTTTGTTTGACTACATTGTAGGGTGCGATGCTAAGAAGCTTCGACTTCACAGTCCCGGGTGTAGCGAGTCCCTTGGAAGTGACTCCCGACGATTAAGGTTTGGGGCGTCTGACCAAAGGATCACTTAACCCTGAGCTCTGCGGCTTCACGGGACTCAGAATGATTTCGAAATTAAGCACACCTGACCACGTTAAACTCTACCCATTCACGGGTGTAGCAGACACTAAGTCGATGACTCATTGATTAAGGCTTAGGGCGTGGGCTTTAAAGAGGCTTTCGCCATATACCCCTCGGGCCAGTGTTCGGGTTTCAGAAATGACGTCAACGGACATTCTTCTTTCCTCTTTTTTTTTTAATTTGCTTTTCCTTTTGGGAAGACTACATTGGTCTTCATATATAAGGTAACACCTTTATTATAGGTCGTCCCGACATGTCCCTAAAGTGAAACTTTGCAGCGAAAAGGAGTACATAATTTCACAACCTATTAAGTACAATACGGGTGGTACGGCGTGTGAGTAGCTAAAGGGGAATGTTCAAGGTTGAATATCTTTGAAATCTCGGTGTAGAAAACTACATCATGCATGGAATTGTTATAACATTAGGTACTCTGAGGGCTTCAATTTTTTCAACTAAAGGCAGAGTAGAAACCACAATTAGGCACAAAATGATTTGCAAAAGTGTACAAAAGCAAATAATCTTTGCAAAGCTTTTGATATAACGAAATGGCTGAGTACATGTAATATATTTGAACATACAAAGTATCACTACTATTGGTAATACTTACATCTGGTAATCCTATACAAAATAAGTAAGGCGGAGTTAATAAAGGCTAAACAAAACAAATATGATAGATGCCACTCCCAACTCTAACTTTTCCCCCCACCAAAGTATAACTGTGTCTCCTTTGGGTAGGGATTGGAAAGCTAGGGAAGTGAGTGCGACCACCTCACTCTCGTGGTGGTGTATCGTCGGTGGATCACGAAATTTCTTTGCAAGCTACTTTGCCAGCTTATATCCCAGTTTCTTTGGGATTGTTGGAGTCTAGGAATGCCGGGGTTCGGATGCTCCAATCCGACGACACCAGAACGAGCCAGCATGCCTGTCTGATGGCGATTTGCTTGTGTCTTTGATGTAGTGGAACTGTATAGTGGCCACTAATTTCCTAATGTTTTGCGGCTGCGCGGTGATGGTGTGGCCTTTGTGGTGGGTGCTTCAGGGGTTTTGTGTTAGGATTGGGAACATGGCCGGGATATACACTTGGTCGGTGAAGGGAAATTTGCGGCGTGAGTGGGCATTTAGTGGCAGGCGTGCGTGGGGTTCATTTTCAAGGAATTTGTTGAAGGACATTCTTTTAGGCACTTCCCTTTGCCTTTTGTTTCCTTGCCCTCCTCACTTATAAAGGGAAAGATTTCTTCTTTTCTTCTCCTTGGAAAAACAACGGCACACGTGTCGAGAGTTCGCCTCCTTCGAGATAGGTCCCAGTAATATCCTCATAGCACCTCGTGTAGGTACATTTGTTGTCTTGTTCCTGCCCGTGGTGTCACTGGAACTCTCCCTCCCAGTGGACAATCTTGTGATTGATTAGGTCTTGGTTGAATCTTTGCGGGTTGTCCCGTTTATGCTGTAGTCATTTTCAGCCCATCTAATTTTTTTCAAATTGTCTTCCTCGGTGACAATTTTAAGTTGAATGGGCATTAATCTCCTTATTCTCTTCCCTGGAAATTCATCCCATTTATACAGGTAAGATCTCTTAGGGTGCTTGCTTTCCCGATTAGGAGAAATTAGTGTGGTGGTTGAGGTGGCTGAGGAGTTGAGGTATACTATGGAGGCACCATGTAGGAGGGTGCACTCATCCATTGGTCTCTATAGTCCCTCATGGATCTATGTGGGTTTAGTTCTCTCGGGGTTCTGCGATCCCGAAGGTTTCTATAGTCCCTCGTTTGACATGTAGCCTCTGAGGTTCCCCCCCTCCATAGGAATTCTTATTTGTATTTGTTCTCCCTCCTAGGTATTCCATTTGGTTGATTCGAGTTGATCGAGTTCTTGAGGAGATTGACTTTAAGTAGCACATACAGGTTTCTAATCCCGCGAGGAGAATGGATTCTGGCAACAGGCTGACACAAACTTGACACAAAGCGATCCTGTTTGCCTTTGTTTTTTTTTTTTTTTTTTAACGGTGAAATAAAACTAAGAAAAAATGAGCGCCAAAATGATAAAGAAATTCACAAGACTTGTAGAAGAGGATCACAAGTGTTCCACATTTGTGTCCACTTACCTTTAGGCACCATCCCAGCGATGGCGCCATTTGATTCGTGCCACGGTAGGGTGATGCGGAATCGACAATATTTGTAGTCCCTAAGTTCCTCCCTCTTTTCAGTAGTCAAGCTCTTTGCGACATAAGCGATCTAACACGGGGATGGGTTTTCTTAGCACACAAATGATTTGAGTGAAAACAAAGCGGTGAATTAAATTTGGATTTTAAGGTGGTGATAAAATAATTGGGTTGGTGGGTTTACCAAGGCGAAAGAAATAAAATAAAATGTAAAAAATAGAACTCCTTGAAGCATTGGGCCAGGTTTAGATCCTAGGCTAAGCTGAGAGGTCCGTTAATTCCTCGCGTTAGGGAGGATGACATATAAATCCTCTCGGCCAGGATCTTCATTGGCATTAAAGCCCTAAACCACAATAATTTTCCTTTTGATAGAAAGCATTTATTTAACATTTATGGTTCCCTACGGTGAAAATATATCTTGACTCATCCTCTGATGATTCGTAAGGGCGCTAATGAGTCTCCCGTGGATCTAAAAATAAAATCCACTTTGAACCACACAAAGATTGCAAGTATTATTGATCAAAGTGGATGCACTTGCAGTGAAAACCTAGCCCCTTAACCTACCTCAGTGGCTCGTAAATGGCAACTAATGGATATTAGTGTATCTAAGCTAAGAATACACTAAACCTAAACTTGCCAAGTATTGTGAAAGTACATCAGAGCTTTAAACCTAGAAATAAAAATTTGGGAACCAAAATGACAAAACCTTCTTTGCTTAACCAGGGGGAACCGGCTGCGGATCCACCCCGTGACCTTCCACTTCAAGGAGGGAAAGGGTTTTAGCCCCTCATCCCCAGTTGTCATCCTTGGGGTGTTTGGCACCGAAAGTGAGAGAAGAGTAGAGAGAAGAAGCTGGAACAAAATAAAGGCTGCGTCTTTGAAAGATTAAAGTTAGGGTTACAAAAATTTATAAGTTGACATATAGTGACCAAATTGTGTAATACCAAAAATGCCTAAAATATTGGCTTACAAAAGGGACAAGGTGGTAATACACCAAAAACGTAGTGGTTGACATTAATTACACAAAATACCAAAATGACCATTTTCGTATGGAGGAGAATTTCTTTAGCATAGCGAAAATTTATATGTGAGTGAGGAGATAGCGAAATTGGAATTTTAAGCTAGCTAAGAAAGTGGAAGATTTAGCTAGCTAGTAATTTCGCTAACCTAGCCGAAATTGAGATATAGAAGTGGTTAATTTCCTGACAGTGATTTTGCTTTAACTAGCGAGAATTTCCCGATTTAAGCTAGGATAGAGAATTTATTTATGGTTGAAATTTTCGCAAATCCCGACGAAATTTTCGCAATCATAGCGAAATTTCACAGGTGCTCTGCATCTGTTTTTACTGCTTTGCATCCTCTCTTGCTCTTTGTTAAATCACTTTGTCTTGTTTCTTCATTGAATCTTTATATTTTCATCGCCTCGGCTGGGTGAAATCATCGAGAATCTGGCATTCAACACGATAAAAGCTAAACTGGCATTTGGGGGTCCTCAAAGCACAGCAAAACTAGCCAAAACAATCTCGAAATGGCATTAGTGGGACTGAGTGGACTGCACATCAATTGGCTTATTGATATGATTAGTGCGCAAAAGCACCCAAAACCTATCACGAGATAGGGTTGAAATTGCACTTTTGGAGCCTTAAATGCTCCTTGTCTCTTTGCGGCGTATTGCATAAGGCTTTAGCCTCTGGCCATTGACCTTGAATATCCTGCTATCCTTGGAATTGAGCAGGTCCACTGATCCATTAGGATGAACTTGATGGATGATGAATGGACCAGTCCATCTTGACTTAAGCTTTCTTGGAAAGAGGTGGAGCTTCGAATCATACAAAAATACTTGGTCCCCATGCTTGAAAGTTTTGCGGGTTATAATTTGATCATGCAATTTCTTCAATCTGTATTTTGCAATTTGGGAGTTCAAGTAGGCATCATTCCATGATTCTTCGATTCATTGATGTTGAGGACCCTTTTAGGCGGCTCGTCTAAGAAATCGGGTTCGGCTTTTTGATGGCCACCGTACCTTATATTCAATCTCCACAATGGGTGGCATGCCTTGCCATAAACCAAGCGATACGAAAACATTCCAAGAATGGTCTTGAAGAATTTGTTTTGTATGCCGAGGAATCTAACTGACTTGAGAGACAGTCTTTTACATTAGAGTTCACCACTTTCATGATATGGTCTTGATTTCTACGGTGGTGAGCTTAACTTGACCATATTAGAGGGGTGAGTACGGGGGTGGCCACTTTATGCGCGACACCATATTTAGTTAGGAGGTTCTCAAAGGGTTTGTTGTAGAAGTGTGAACCTTCTTCACTGATTATGGCCTTTGGGACCCCAAATCTAGAGAAGATATTTTCTTTCAAAAATTTGAGCACCACCTTGTGGTCTGCTGTTCTGCAAGGCATTGCTTCAACCCACTTTGACACATAGTCAACCCCCACCAATATGTATATGTATCTAAAGGAAACTGGAAATGGCCCCATAAAGTCGATGCCCCAAACATCGAATAAATCAACTACTAAAGTGGGTTTAGGGGCATCATGTGTGAGAGATCTTTCCTAGTCTTTGGCATTTTATGACATCGTTGTGGGCATCCTTGAAGAGCGAAGGCCAATGGAACCCATATTGGAGCACCTTCATGGCAGTCTTCTAGGAAGCAAAATGACCTCCACATGCACTCTCATGGCAGTGACTGAGTATTCCTTGTTGTTCTTCCTTAGGCACACATCTTCTAATTATCTTATCTGCATAATATTTGAGCAAGAATGGCTCTTCCCAATAGTAGGAATGAATCTTTGCAAAGAAGAACTTCATGTCTTGTGCCTTCTAGTCAACTAGTAATTCTTACATTGCGAGAAATTGGCAATGTGAACATCTATGGGGCTTTCTCTACTAGCGTGAGGACTCCTCGGAAACTCGTCATTGATTGGAGGGTTGTGAGTGTTGTATTGCTATTATTGAGTCACGAGATGATTCACGACAACATTCTCCACCCCCTTCTTATCCTTGATCTACGAGGTTAAATTCTTGAAGCGGGGAGCACCCACGTCTAATAAACTGGCATTTTGCTTGGTGAGAAGGTACCCGAAGTCGAATGGTCTTTGAAAATTATGATATCAGGCCCACAGTATGCATGGGAGATTTATCAAGGCATGAACCACTTGCCGGTAGTTCTTTCTCAGTGGTGGTATAATTCCTCTGTGCCTCATTCAACGTTTTGCTTACATAGTATACCACATAAAGTTTCCCTTATTCTCTTTGACCAAGAACTGCTCCAATGGCAAGATCGCTCGCATTGCACATAACCTCAAAAGGTAATTGCCAGTTGGGGGCCTTAACTATTAGTGCATTGGTCAATTAAGCTTTGAGCTCCTCAATGATCCTTTGGCACTCAACATCCCATACAAACTTGGCATCCTTCTCCAACAGCTGGTAAAGAGGTTTGGCAATTTTTGAGAAGTCCTTAATGAACCTCTTATAGAAACCCGCATGCCCAAGGAATTGCCTTATTGTTTTCACATTTGTGGGAGAAGGGAGTTTGGAAATTAGCTCAATTTTTTCCTTGTCAACCTCAATTCCCTGGTTGGATATGATATGTCCCAGCACAATTCCTTGGTTGACCATGAAATGGCACTTTTCGGTTAGCACCAAATTTTCTCCAATGCACAGTGCTGGAACAGTTCAGGTTGATCGCATTCTTGAGAAACTCCTTCATATCTTTGTAATGTAGTCCCATGTAGACCTCATAACACGTTAAGCGAATCAGAAGATACTAAGCGTGCATCTACAGGAATGGCAAGGCATTGTATGAAGTAGAAAGAGCATCCTCCTAATAAGCATAAGTCTAAATGGACAGGTGAAAGTGGTCTTTCTTGCTCCTCTGCGACAATTTCAATCGGAGAGTACTACGAATAGCCATCAGCGTAGAGGTGCCGGAAATTCTCTCGAGGAGCTGATCCATGCAAGGTAATGGTATCTTTTCTTGTCACTTCATTCCAGCTTCTGTAATCAATGCATACCTCGACTGTGTAGTAAAGGCGGGTTAGGAACCACTTCTCCTTTCATTGCACATTTGGTCACCACAGTATTTCTTAGGCATAACTTTGAATTGAGACTCACTAGGTCTTGTCGGATATAGGGTATATGATGCCAGCTTGTAAAATTTCACCAACACGCACGTACTACTTCCTGCATGTGAGGATTTAATCTTCGATTGTATTTTTGGTGATCTCCCTTTTCGCTAAATAGATGTAGTGGGTGCAGACGGGCCTAATTCCTTTCAAATCGGAGGATTTTCCACCCGATAACACCTTTTTCTCCTGAGGGGATGTCCAGTATTGTTTTCTGTGAAGCATTAAGCAGGGAGGATATAACAACAGGACATTGCTCATTTTCTTCTAAGTATGCATACTTTAATTCCACAGGCAGGGGTTTGAGATCCAACTTTTGAGTCCTCATTAGTTCCCTTCCTCGTCCGGTAAAGGTAGAATTTCTTCTTTTTTTTTTTCTCCGTAGCCCCGTTACGGTGCCTGAGTCTTGGGTTTCCCTGTGGCTCTTAAACCTTATCAAATAATTCCTCGATTATCACATCACGCAATTGTTCTTCCCTTTCGACATTCCTCGAATAAGTGTCTGGTGTCTGATGATTAGTACGAAAAGTCTTATTTGAGCCATATCAGATAGGTTTTGAGTGCTTTGCGCGCTAATCATGTCAATAATATAATTGAAGTGTTCAGGTCTTCTTAATATCACTTATGCAGTTTAGAGAACATTTTTGGTTGTTTGCGGGTTTTTGCATATTTTGAGAGTTCAATATCGAGATATGTGTCTTTGAACCATGAAAGTCGAACCATTTATCGGCCTTCCGACATCTCAAGAATTCAATGAAGGAATGAAGGCAAAAAGTGAGAAGAAATGATGTAGTAGAGGATGCGGTGTGCGTGGTGAAACTCATGCAAACCCGGGAATTTGTGAATTGCGAGAATTTCAACTGGGATTGCGAAAGACCATAATCATAGCGAAATTTCGCGATCTAGCAGTGAGAAATTTCGCTAGGCTTCAAAATTTAGCTATGCTGCTGTTCCTAAGCGAGTACACATTTAAGCTATCACTAGAAATTTAGCTCATTGCAGCGAGGAAATTTCGCTGGTCTTGAGTACCGGTCACTAGCGAGGTCTACGATTCGCTATCTACGTGCGAAATTGCTCTCTCGTGAGAATTGTTCTGTAAGCGAGGAATCTCATTGTCATCCTTTGTAATTAATGCAAAGCAGGCCTCATTTGGTGTACTTCCTTGTCCCTTATTTTAGCCAAAATGTTAAAAACTTTCTTGTATTTTCATACATTAGGTGGGTCTATATAAACCCCTTAGTTTTGTAACCACTAAAGCAGCCAACTTGTGGAAGCAATCTTTTGGCACAATTTTCATTTATGTAAATATCTCATGATTCGATGAGGTTTGTTTCTCTCTTCTCTCTCTCTTTCTCTCATTTTCTGACTGCAAACAACAGCCCTCTTGAGGATGTATTTCAGAGATGCTTGGTTAAGCCTCTTTTCTTTGAAGAGGAAGGTAGCTAGCTTGGTTGTGGGGCAGTTGCAGGTTGTCCTCATGTGTTAAATGATACAGGTACTGTATTTATGGCTCCCATCTTCTCAAACTAGGGTTGAATACCATTTAATATTATTAATTTGGCGATACTTACCATGCTTTAGGATGCGATTGCATACTTATTGCTAGATGTCTTTGTGTGGTTCTTTAGATGGCCTTCTGAGCCATTGAAATGATGTTGAATGTTGGGGTTTCTTAAGAATTTGTGGTGCATGTTACTATGTTATTTCAGTAGGAGTGATTCTAGGGTTAGGTTTGCTAGTTAAACACAAAGATAGGTTATGGCTTGGACTATAGGTTGCTTGTCATAATGCGGATAAACGAGGTTACTTGTTTGCCTATGTTATCAAGTTAGTGACCTAAATCTTCAAAGTTACCTTTTCACTTCACTTTCAGTTTTACGATTAATCAGTTTTCAAACTACTCTGTATTTTTTAGAGCAAATCCAATCAATTAAAAAGCCTGCATTTTATTGATGCAAGTCATTCATAGGGATGAAAACCCATCCCAGTGTTGACCACAGACATACTGCGGTAGCTTGACTACAGCGGAGTAGGGAAGAGGAAACAGGATCATAAAATTTGTTTGTTAAGGATCACCTGCGTAGCCTGCAGTCCCATTACAAACCTCATCTCGACCCTCTTCCACTGGTTGCATATGCTTTTTGCTTAAGTGGAAGATATTGAGTTCCAAAGTCATGTTCCTGAATGTAAGTTGCATAACTCCATTTCGGAAATTAATGATCACATTGGAGGTGGCTAAGAATGGTCTTCCAAGGATTATAGGCACATAATTGGCTCACCGATGCAGGCTGGCTGTATCGAGCACCTTGAAATCTGAGATAGTAGAATTTGTCCACTTGTATCAACACGTCCTCCACGGTGCCCTTGGGTTTTTCACGGATCCTATGCCTTGCTAGAGACAAGAGTGATGGAAGTGGGTTTCAATTCTCCCAAACCAGGTTAGCACATTGAATAAGGCAGCGGGTTGACACTAGCTCGAGAATGCAGAAATGCCTTCTCTGTAATTATCGATATTTGCAGGATAGTAGGATGACCACAGGTCTTTTTACTTCACTGGAGTCTAGCACCGGATGATGGCACTAACTTGTTCGGTCCAGAAGGCCTTTTTATCAACATTTAGCCCTCTCTTCAACGTACGAGGTCCTTTAAGAAAATGTTGCATAAGTTGGAACTGTTTGATCATGTCTAGCGAGGATGTTGGCTTTCACATAGCCACAGAATCTCGGTTGATGGCGCTTTATTTTTGCTTTTCAATGCTTGAGGAAAAGGTGGGGGTGTGCTCTTCTTCACTGCATCTTCTTTAATCAAAATTTTCTCTGGTTCAGTTCCTTTTCCTCTGTGCCTTCTTCTACGGTTTTGGAGGTAGTGCTCGACCTCATACCACTCCTCGAGTGATTCTTGCTTTACAGATTCATCTATCACAGGGGTGGTTTACTAGGCGAACTCGGTCGTGCACTCCCCTTTAGGATTGGGCTGTGTTTGAGGAGAGACTTTTCTTTTCTTACTTTTCTTCTTTGGTTTGTAAACCTAGAAATCGAATACTGCAGATTGTCAAATTTTTGGGCAAGATCAAACTGCAAGTTCTCAATATTTTTGTTCAATGTGCTTTATCTTTGTGTCGATCCTCTGGTTGGCTTGGTATTTGCGCATACGTTCCTTCTACAAGCGGCCACCACTTTCTTAAATTCATTATAGCTTGTTGAGCCAGGAATGGGACGGTGAGCGTGGTTGAGATGAAGAACCATACTGCTGCTATGCACCAGTGGGTACATATGTTGGAGGCTTTGGTTTCCAAGAGAGGTTAGGATGGTTCCTCCAATTGGGATTATATGTTTTGTTATATGGGGAATTTGTTGGTGGCTTGTGTTAATTCTACTGACATTGGCTTGTTACGACCATCATATCCCTACACTTGAAGGAAGCAGGTTAGGCGGTACTCTCCTTGGTGCTAAGTAGGCCCCGGAAAATGAAGCATGGCCCCAGTTGGGCGTGGTGTTTTGACTCTTGCTCGCACCTCATGTTGATTTCTCATTCTAGCCTCTTTAACCTTCTAGTAGGTGGATAACTTCTTTCATTCCATGTCCTCTGAGAGTAATTCTTGCACTCCTTCAGAAGTTGGTTGCGGGGTCTCATTCTCTCTGCCTCCCTTGGGTTGGGTTCATCCCAAGCTTTAGATGTTTCTGCCACATAGTTCAGGAAGTCCATGGCTTCTTCCGGGTTTTTACTCAAGTTGTCTCCTCCACACATAGTTTCCATTAATTGCTTCATAGTAGGGGACATTCCATCATAAATATGGTTAACTAGCAACCATGTGTCAAATCCATGGTGAGGGCAGGCACCAATGGTTTCCAAATACCTTTCCCAGCAATGATAGAATTTCTCATTTTCATGGGTTGCAAAAGTGTAAATTTGCCTTTTCAGTCTGTTGGTTCTATGTGTGGAGAAAATTTCTTCAAGAACTTAGCTGCATTTCTATCCAATTCCGGATGGTCCTTGGCCTCAGAGAGTTGAGCCAAATTTTGGCCTTGTCCTTTAAAGTCAGAGGAAAAAATTTCAGCCTCATTAGATCTAGGTTGGTAACATCTTCCTTGAAGGTATTGTAGACTTTCTCAAAATCTCGGATATGTGTGTACGGGTTCTCACTCTCCATACCATGGAAGGTGGGAAGTAGAGGTAGAATGTAGGGCCTGATAATCATGTCCTCTGCTGGGGGTACAATACATGAGGGTGCACTCACCCTTGGGGGATGTATGTGGTCCCTCATGGACCTATATGCATTGGGATTCCTCTGTACCCCTTGTTGACTCTGTTGTTCCTCAGGTGGAGGCTCCATCTGATCACTGTTCAAGCTCACTTCATAGCTTTATTCCTGTGGGGCACTGATTCTTACTAATTTGCCTATTGTGTTCCTATCCTGGTGCATAAACTCCTATGAAAACAACACAAAACACAGCAAGAAACGAAAACCAGGCTACCAAAAAGTTTACCGTTAGCTAAGATAAAAAGAAAGAAATTGTATATGGGCGGTATAAAAATTGAATCAACCTAACGAGTGAAACGCTAGGAGAATAAAGTAAAGACAAAGGTTCGAGAATTTCGCAATACCGTGATGTGGATCACAAGTTTAACAAATCAACACTGCACTAGGCACTATCCATGACATTGATTCGTGTTTACTTATTAAGAATTTATCATAGGAATCAACAAAATTTATAAACCTAAACCATATTGTAGTAGCATAGCTACTCTGATGCAAAGTGGCTCACAGGTTGAACACAGGGATGGGTTTTCTTCGTGTAAGTGACTTACAATTAAGGCCAAAATGGTTAATTCAATTTGGATTTTAAGGTTTTGTAAAAACAGTGAGGTTTGATGGTAGAAAATTGGAAATAAAATCAAGAAAATATAAAAGAACCTTGAAGCATCGGGTGCTTGGGTTTGAAATCTAAAAGGTGGCGAGGGGTCCTCGGGTCCCTTTCACGCGCGTTAGGGGAGGAATGAACCTAGTCATTTCCTACTTAGGATCTTCAGTGTTGACACTAAAAAGCAGACCACAATAATTTCCTTTGAGATATAGAATTTATTGGACATAAATGCTTCTAGGTAGTTAAAATTCATCTCCTTGACCTACCTTACATTATCAAATAAATGGTAACTAATGAATCTCAGTGGATCTAGCAATAAGCATCTACTGAACCCTAAAAGATTGCCAAGTACTGATCAATCAAGGCACATCCAAGGGATTTAAGCCTAGAGTGAGAGATTGAAACATAAATGGTAATAAATGCTTGCATTAAAAACATGAGAACCAACAGTTTACCTCAAATACAAAGCCTAGTAGCCCTCCTCTTCAAGGATAAAAGGGGGTTTATCCAACCATCCTCAAGGGGTGTTTGGTAGGCGAGAAAATGAGAGAAAAAGGGATGAGAGAAAGGAAAGGGCTGAAACTCCTTGAGGCTCTGTAGTCATACGAGAATGGAAAAGTTGTCTTTACATTGAGTACACATGGGCTTATATAGCCCCCAAATAAAGAAAAATTACCAAAATACATGGAATACCACTATTACATGAAGGGTACTTTAGGAAAAATCACAAAAAGCGAGTCAAACGGGGTCAACTAGGCCAAAATTTGGAAAGGCCACAAAATAAAATTTCGCAGGTTGCGAAAATTTCACAACCTACGAAACTGTAGGTTGCGAAATTCTTCAATGTCCCAATTTCTTCTGTTTTCTACTTCTCTTTCCTCTGGTTTCCGATCTGCAATACTGAGTTCAACTTGGATTCTTCGTGCTTGAATTGACTCAATAATTTTGGCGAGTTTAGCTTGCAAAAACTACAAAAATAGCCCTAATCACGATCAAGCCAGTATATTTGGGACATAATGTGCAAATTGGGTTAATTAAGTTTGATTAGTGCACAAAAGTGCTTAAAACCCCCGATAAGCAGGTTGATAGCACTATTTGGGCACTAATCAATTTTAACTATGTAAAAGGTTGTGAAATTGAACTCATATGGACTGTTTTTAATATGATCTCATGTTTATATGAATGTGGATAAATAGGTCAGTCACGGTCAATTTTTATATAAATGGACTAATGTGAGTCATTATGTTATATTAGGTCTTGGATGGGTCATGTTATTGTATATTGTGTAGGTTGGGTTTTAGATAGAGCTCCATGTACAAAGGAGACTCTATCCGATTTTTGTTAAATTATGGATCCCGATAAATAGGACACAACAATGTGGTATCGAGTTACACGATATCCACAGGCCTTCTGTGGGTTGATGGGTGATCAACGGACCCCGGTTTGGAGCGTTCTGACTTGGTATCAAAGTATAAGGTGCGAAGTTACCCTGGGCTTGATGGGCATGGGTCTAGACCATTGCATTCATTGTGCATTTCATGTTTTGTGCCTTAATATGCCACATGATTGCGTGCTTTGTGTTTTGTGAATTATATACATGGTAAAATGTATATGGAAAAAGAGGAACACTAGGGTTATAAAACATATCCTTAGGGGTTTCAAAGATTGAGCAGGGGATGGTTCGGGAATGTTGAGAGTATGTTAGTGGTTGGCACATGCACTATTAGTTAGATATTAGGGGAGAAATCTCAAAATTTAAACTTAATCAGCTGCATGAGCATGTAAGCTCGAGTTCCTAGAACTAAAACGAAAGGACAATGGTTGTGCCCAGATACGTGGCTAAGTTCCGCCCCTAAGATTAGTACATTTCGTTGATAATTATGTGGCCATGGATTTGCCCAAAGTGAGAAAGTTTGAGGATGGTCTGAAATTGTCTATCTAGGGTAAAATTGTGGGACTCCTCTTGCAAGACATGGACTTGATGGTCAAGACAACTATGGTCATTGAGAGGAGTGGGCGGCATTCGAATGTGGAGTGTGAGATAAGGATGGAGGCCAGCCTTATTCTTCCTGGCTCAAGGAAGCGAGAGGACTTGTACTCATGAGGGTTGAGAGACGAGGCGGGTGGTTATCGGGGCGAAGGCCATAGTTAATCATCCCAAGGTGGGAGACACTTCAGGTCTCCTAGCCAGTTAGGGCAGAGAACATGTTTCTATTGCCATCAGCTTGGACACTTGACACGGGATTACCCCCAGAGGCAGGGATCCTAGAGTTATGGGACACCCTAGTCCCAATCATAAGTAGGATGTTCACAGACTCAGTTTGTTCCTCCATACCCCACCATGGGCCAAGGTATACAATATCGGAGTCTGAGGCGTTGCACATTGCCTATTGCTTCTGATCAGGCCGGATGGGTGGGGCATGGGTCGGGGAGTGGGGCCTGGGCTCACGGTAGGGAATTCGGGGACCGGGCGTGCTATGCCATTACACCTGTTGAAATTTGGTAGATTGGTCGATCATTGAATTTTATTTCTACTATCTCGCTTATTAGCGAGTATTGTTTGATTCAGGTGCATCTCATTACTTTATTGCTACATCATGTGTGAAAGATTTGGGCTTAGAGGTTGAAACCTTAGAAGAGCCACTGCATATGAGTTCTCCTCCCTTAGGAGCTAGGGTGGACGTTGATTAAATATGTCGAGGTTATGAGTTAGAGATCTAGGGGATTCTACTCACCGTGGACCTTAGAGTCTTGAACATGTCGGAGTTTGATGTCATCCTTAGGATGGATTGGTTGACAACACACCAAGTTGTCATTGACTGTGATCGTAAGAGGATCACTACCTACACACCAAATGGTTATTGTTTTATGTTTTATGTTTTAGGGGGATAAGCACGATGACTTACCCCAAGTCGTATATGACTATAGATGGCACGAGAAGTTGATGGGTTAGCTAGCAAGCCTTACCCTGGAGGATAAGGCGAGACATGAGTTGGGTCTACCTCGGACGGTTATGAGTATGAGGACATTTTTCTAGATGAACTACCAGGATTACCCTTACATAGGGATGTAGACTTCACTATTGAGTTGCACCCTAATACATCTTCTATTTCTATAACTCCACATAGAATAGCGCTTACTGAGTTGCAGGTACTCAAAGTTCAATTACAGGAATTATTGGACAAGGGTTTTATTAGATCGAGCACTTCACCTTGGGGTGCTCCGATGTTGTTTTCCAAGAATAAGGAGAAGACCCTTCGGCTGTGCATAGACTACAAGCAGTTGAATAGAGGTTCTTATCGAATGAGTGCGCTACTTAGGATTGATGATTTGATTGTTGAAAGGGGTGCAGGTTTATTCCAAGATAGATCTCCTCACCGGTTACCATCAGTTGAGGGTTGGGGAGGCATATATCCATAAGACAGTGTTTAGGATGCGATACGGGCATTTTGAGTTCATAATGATGCCATTCGGTTCAACCGTCTCCAGCGATATTAGGATCGTCGTAGGTGTTTCAACCCTACCTCGTCAGTTCGTTGTGGTCTTCGTTGATGACATGTGATCTATTCCAAAGTTCGAGGAGGGCATGAGGGTCACTGGATTGTTCTCAGTTTTGAGAGACCATCGGTTGTATGCTAAATTCGAGTAAGTGTGATTTTGGTTACTAAGGTGAAGTCTTAGGACATGTGGTGTCGGATTAGTTGTATCCATGGACGGAAAGGTTGAGAGTAGTTATGAGTTACAGGACAGAAACCAAAATTCGGTTTTCGAGATACATAGTTTCTTAGGATTCCCAGGGTATTATAGGAGGTTCATTGAGGACTTCTCTCGATTAGTTGCACCTATGACGAGATTGACTCGAAATGAGGTCAAGTTTGAGTGGAATGACCCATGTGAGAAGGCATTCTAGGAATTAATCGGAGGAGCTTAATTGACTCTGATACATTAGTTCGAAGGTGACAGAGGTACATTGTGTATTGATTACTACCTAAATAGTGCTGGCTCACACCCTTAACACTCCATGTTTTGAGCACTTTTTGCGTAGTAATCAGCCTAATTGACCCAGTGATTCGTGCCACAGTAGGTGTTATGAATCAACAAAATTTATAACTTAAATTACTTCTACTGCCATAGTGTAACTACTGCAGTATAACGGCTTTAGGATCAAATACAGTGATAGGTTTCTTGTACCAAATGATTTAATTAGGCTGAAATGGTGAATTTGTTTTTTGGATTTTGGGATTTGGTGTAAAAAGTGTGTAGAGTTGATGTTGTAGAGTGAAAAATAAAATGAAATAAACTAAAATAAAGTGTAAAAAGAAATCCTTGAAGTGTTATTTGAGAATTTTACGCTAGGATTTGGGTTGATAGGGTTTCAAAGGGTCATCGGGTTCATTCCTCGCGTTGGGAGGTGACTATAATTCGATTCAAACCCAAGATCACTTCATTTAACTTTAAAAACTAAACCCTTTAATAATTTTCCTTTTGATGAAAGCATTTATTTAGCATTTATGGTTCCTACGATTGAAAATCTATCACCTTAACCCATCCTCTGATGATTCGTAAAGGAAACTAATGAATCTTAAGTGGATCTAATAATAAGCATCCTTTGAACCACAAAGATTACCAGTATTGATCAATGAGGATGCATACATAGTGAAAATATAACATAACTACCTCGGTGGCTCGTAAATAGCAAATAATGGATATCGGTGTATCTAAAGCTAAGAATACCTTTGAACAAAAGTTTGCCAAGTATTGGCCAAAGTACATCGAAAGAGCTTTAAACCTAGAGTTGCAAATTTGGGAACAAAATGTCAAGAGCACCTTTACGTGAAAAGCAGAGACAATGCAAACCTTACTTCCCGAGCCTAGAAACCTTCCTCTTCTTTAAGGTTTGAGGCTGTGTTATCCTTTGAGTTGTTATGTAAAGAGGGTGTGTTTGGTTGCTTAGAAAGTGAGAGAAAGAGGAGAGAGAAGAGAGAAAATTAGGGTAAAAAATAGGGGCCCGTAATCCAGAATGCTTCAAATTAAAGTTAGCTTACAAAATGTTCACAAAATGGCTTATATAGCCTTACAAACAGGTGACAATACCAATCAACTACTTTAATTATAATTCTGTGAGGGTAGAAAGGAGGAAAACAAAATGGGTCATTGAAGAAATTTGAAATTTTATTTCTAATGGAAAATTTCGCTACATAATGAAAATTTAAGCTATTGTAGCGAAAATTTTCTATGTAAGCAATTTTCAAACTATGTAGTCCACCTCCTGTTCATCAGTAGCTCTTGTTATTCTCCTGATGTTTCTTATTCCATGCACTATTCCATTTCTTCTTGCTTTGATATTCTTCATTCAGACTTCTTTGAAATTGATAGAAAACCATATGAGGTGATGGAAATCCAGCAGGCTTTATTATGATTGGATTGACATGATGATTTATTCCAATTCCTACAAAACTACAAAAACAACCCCGAATGCAATCGAAATCTGATAGGGACGAACATGTCAATTGGGTTAATTATAACAATTAGTACACAAGCGCACCGAAACATATTAAAATGGATTGATAGCACTTTGGGCACTAATCACACTAAGCCCGACACATTGCTAGTCCCTTACTTGATGCAAGAAGAAAATAATTAAAAAACATATAAAACTATAACAAGAATTATGTTACTGGAGTTGCGAGTTCAAAGGTTTGTGAAGGAGTAATGCCTAACCCCTAAGTAAGAATCATGAAACCTAGCCTGATAACCATCTCGAAGGAATAGATATAAAATTTATTATCAAAGACCTCATCTTGGTGGGTGACAGAAACTTCCACCAAAATCTAGTGTTTTTTTTTTATGGAGTTCTCAACAATAAACTGCCCATTTACTCTCCTGACCTAGCTCTTGCCTGACCTATGCTAACCAACCTAAATAGATCAGGACCCACTTTTATTCCACAACTCTTTTTTGTGTTGTAGGGGTGCAATGCTAATGAATCGACCTCACCAAAGTCCATGTAACGGGGATCTATCGATGACTCCCGACCCAGGTGGAGCTTAGAGGCACCAAGTCCTTAAGGATCTTCGACAGCTAACACATTCGAGGTTTCACCGGACTACGAATGATTTGAAACTCAGCACACAGCTTCAGTGGGCTCCACCCATCCACCGTGTAGTGAGCACTAGAGGTGATTGGCTCCCGAGTAATTGGCAGGGCCTTGGGAGGCACAAAGGCTTTCGCCGTAGCCACCCCTCGGGCCCAGGTGCTCGGGTTTGAGAAATGACGTTGATTTTTCTTCTTTATCTTTTTCTTTTCTTTTCCTTTTTCCTTAACTTTATTTATTTTTTGGAACACTCATTTGCCTTCTTTCATGGGGTCCTTGACACATTAAGGTGGTCAACGAAACTAGGGTAGGTTATTGCAAGGCTTAGGAGGCTAGGTAGTTTTCAGGTTATTGAAGAAATCTGATGTGCACAGTGTGCGGTTAGCTAAAGGTGGAAGAAAAATGGTCGAAAGCAGCAAGAATTCAACTAATCATCCACTCAATTAGGCATGGAACCGATCTAACATCAATAGAATTGGACAAAGTTTCAATTTTAAAACCACGGTCGCGAACCTGAAAAGAATTGGGTGAAAAATGGGTCGATTTTTTGAAAAAGTAGGCTAGATATAACGACACTTGGGGCGCAGCGATGCACTTGCGCACATAGGCGTACATTTTACACCACATTTCGACTGTCATGCAACCAAAGATAGAGTTTGGAAGGAGAATTCATGACTTTGTAGCCAAATAGAAGCACTTGCGGGAGGCGAACTTGCGACCTTTCACGAGTCGAGGATCATAAATGATGTCGCTGACCACTCATTAAGGTCGCGACACGAAGAAGTGACCGAAGAAATTGATGTAGCGACGTATGGCCCGAGGTCGCGACACGGAAAATAGGTGAGGAAGGAGAGTGGTTGCAACGTAGAGTAGGGTTCTGACGGAAGAGAAAATGAAGCGAATGATGTCGCGACATCAGGTGAGGGTCGCGACATAAATTGGAAGGTAGAAGCAAAGAAGACCAACCAATGCGGTGACGAGACGGGAAGTCATCACATGGGAGTCATCATCTGGCTTGACAAAGTGGTATGACCTGACGTGTTGCAACTCGGAAAATTTGGAAGAATAGGAAGGCGATGATGTGGCGACATGTAGCAGAATTCGCGAGCGTCAACAACTGAAGGAATGATGAGCAAAGAGGTCGCGCGACCCTGACGATGTCGCGACCAGCGATCAAAGGCATTTGCAAGATAAGCCCGGTTTGCAACTTAAGAAAGTTGCGATCACGGCGATCAAGACGAGTCCATGTCGCGACATCCGCGGAGAATCCGACATAGGATGATGAGTTGGTCTTTTTCTTTGGATTTCCACCCGGAGCATTTTGGGGATTCGGCCCAGATTATTTTTGCAGTATAAATAGATAGCTGTAGAAGAGTAAAGTAAGTTTGTCTTCCTTGCCCGGAGAAAGGGAGAAAGAAGAGAGGAACTCGGTGTATATTTTAGAGTGAATTTTTTTATTTTATTTTATTTTTATTTTTTGGTTTGAATCTGATTGTGCGGAGACGGAGTAGAGTTTGGATCTTTAGTTCTATTATTTTCTTAAGTATTAACGGCTCGAATTTATGAAATCTAGGCAATTCTGGAATTCATTTTCTCGGTTTTATTACGGTCCCCGGTGGTTGTGCGTGATCTGTGCTCCAGCTCTTGGTCATGATACGTGTCGAGCAGCGACTCTGGCTGGATTTGATTTACATTTGGATTACAGATTTCCTGCACAATTATGGAAATTAATTTGGGTTGGTTTTACTTAATGGTGCCGTTTTGAATAAGATAAGTTCCCGATAAGTAGTCGCGCAATACCCCGGTTAGGGAATGTATCTTACTCGATATCGAGGATGCCCTCTGCGTGACCTGAGCGGAGATTCTGAGAGTTGAGAGCATTCTTTTAAGGTATGTTCGACTACCATTGTGGCTGGCCCGAGGCTCACGAAGTTCATTTTGATAAATCCCCCATTCGCTCATGGTGAAGTTGGAGGGTGTATTTAACAATATAAATAATCGAGTTCACGCAATCTATAGGTAATTTCAATCCGAGTGTTGGCCGTCTGTCGAGGGAAAGGGATAAACCCATAGATCACGGGGTTGAGCCACTAATTAAGTAGTAGAAACTTTGCGAAAATCTGAGAAGGTAAAAGCCAAGTTTCTTTGTCGCGAGGAAATGGGGTATTGATATTGAAAGAAAAATACGAGATCTTTGAGAGTTTGGAATACGGTGGGCGTTTGATCTTGTCTTGAGAGAAGCAAGGATATCCAAATCGGTGAATATGGAGATCGATTCGATAATTAGAAATCTTGGACAAAATCAGATCCATATATAGAGACAGGAAGCGATGGGTTTGAATCACTGGAATTGGCTGATCCATTGTATTTCATTCATAGTTTTGTTTCTCACGAAGCTGATTCAATCCATTCATTTGTATACAATTTATTTTCATTCATTTACTTTTGTTTTAGTTTAGTTTGAACATATTCAATAGCTTATAGGGTTTTAATTTGTGTCTAAGTGTAGATAAAACCTTCAAAACATAAGTTTTTGAGTCAAATAGTATGAAATTTTAGTAATTGGGGTAGTTGATTTGTAATTATTTATCATTCTCTTGTGAATGATACATGGACTTATTGGTTACTACTTGTATGACTTGTGCACTTGCGGTGTCATAGGCGGGTACCCACATTTTAAGTCATGAACATTAAGAGAAGATTATTTTATCAAACACATTTATCAAAGTAAACGTGGATCTGAGAATTGTAAGACTCTCGTAGCTATGTTAATTTGAGGGGTTTTAATCTATATAGAAAAAGGCGAACAATATCAGGGGTTTTAGTTCAATGTCCGTGAGCTTGTCATGGCGACATTTCTACACTTTGAGGAAGGTCCTGTGGGACTGGCTCGAGGCGGAGAAATTTATTCAACATTGATCTGGGGTTGCTATGCCACATATTAGAGCATCTTGGGTTCCCGGAGGAGCCACGTAACAGGAGGAGGTCGTGGATGATTATGCAGAGGACCTGCCTAGGGGTGAGCAGCCTGTATCAGTTCCAGATGCATCCCCTTCAGTTCCACCTCCTGCTGCCCCCGCTCCTCCTGAGACTGCAGGCCCATCCTCCACATCACAGCAGCCATCTGAGCACATCCCTGTCACTTCTAGGGATTTATCAGTTGTTTTAGATGTTGTCCTTCTTACTACTACTCTTTGCATCTTTAAGCGGCTTCCCGGGCGCCATTGGGCGGCGGATGGCTCGGCCCAGAGGTCACTCGTCTTGAGAATTAGGCTATTCTTCTACAGATACAAAGCCACTGGGTCTCATGATGCGGTGACCGAGGCTATGGGACCTTACTAATGACAAATTAATTTGTTTAAAACTGACAACCTGGATTGGATGTGCTCGCGTGGCCGCGAGTAACCCGGATCCACCTGTGATGCACACTACCACCCAGTGGGGTGGTCACACTTCCCTTCTCTAACTCCTATCACAATCCATGAGGACATAGTGATAATTTGGTTGGGGGGGAGAGTTAGCGTCGAAAGTGGCATTTATCTTACTTTTTTTTGTTTTATACTTGTTGTTTTAGTTTTATCAATTTTGCCTACTTGTCTTGTATAGAGTACATTTTGTATGTATGTATTAGCTAATAGTAGGCAGTGGTTTATTGTTAGCTATGTATAGTGTTCAGCTATGATAAGCTTGTACTAGCCCTTTTGGTTATATTAAAAGCTTTATAGCGTGTTACATTTCTACTTTACCCATATTTTTTTTTTTTTTTTTTTTATTTTACTTAACTTTTGTATATGCATAATGTTTAGCCTTGCAATGTGTTGAACTTAAGCCTACAATGGTGTCAGCGTTAGGAGGGTCTATCTTGGGATTGGTGGTTGACTAGTCAAATTCTTATTTGTATTTACCTGCTTCTTCCGCCTTTAGCTGCGCCACATCTTGAGCACGTTAGGTCTCGATGATAGGCTAAGAAACATCACAAAACCCCCCTCTTACGATGCAAACCCTTACCTGATAATAGTTTACTCCCTTGAATGGGTTGTGGACCCCCATGAATAGAAGGCGATGTGTCTTCCCGAGAAATAAAAGAAAGAGAAAAGAAAAGTGAAAAGAAAGAAAAAGGTGAATCGCATTGCTTTGCTGAAACCGACATGGTGCGAGGGTATACAAGCAGCCTTTAAAGCCGTGCTACTAAACCTTCCTTTGGTTTGGGAGTCGCCGACTTTGTGTTCACTACACGGGTGGATGGGTGGAGTTTAGCGAGTTGTAGGTGTTGGAGGCTCGAAATCATTCGGAGTCCGGGGTGAAACCTATAGAGTTTGTGGTCGAAAGATCCTCATGGCTTGATGCCCTAAACCTTCACTGGTTGGGAGTCGTCGGTTAATCCACGTTACACGGACTTTGGTGGTCAGACCCTCAATATACACCTCTGGCCTTAAAAGAATTGTGTAATAAGGGCAGGTCTTGACCCTATTTGGGATAACACACAAGGTTATGGCATTAGCTCGGTTGGGGGAGGCGTCTGATTTAAGTAGTTTATGAGTTGAGACTGATCAAACAAACACGTAGCTTTTTGTAGAGCCTGGTTCATGCCTCGAGGAGGGATCTTGTTGGTCAGTCAACGCAGTATAGTTTTCATTCTTTCGAGATGGTTTTAGCTTAGGTTTTGTGATTCGTAGCGGGCTATGCATTACTTTACAAACTTTTTGACCTCATGTTTTTGTTCTCTACTTGTTGATTAATGCTTGCATTGCTGCGGGACCTAACGTAATGTCGGTTGGGAGTGTGATTAGTAGTCTTGGCCCAGACCATTTAAGATAGGTTCCAAGTACTTTTTGTACACTAATCATATCAATTAAGCCAATTAACACGTGTAGGTCCCTTTGGTACTAATGATTGTATTTCGAGGCTGTTTGTGGTAGTTTTTGTAGGTTTCATAAACCTATCCTACCATATCAAGCTAAGCATATCAAAGTTGAGCTGATTTACACCGAGTTCGTATGATTTATTTTCGATTACATCAAACTGGGAATGAAGGAATTGAAGATAAAACAAAAATTTGGATGCAGGTTGGAATATGCGGGATGTGACCAGGAAGGCTGGGAAATTTCGTAAGAATAGCAAAACTTTCGCTATAATGGCCCAGTACCATGATAATAGTAATTTTGCAATAATGATGCTGCTAAAATAACGAGAATTTTTAAGCTATGTATGGAAATTTCGCTACATGGGGAATTTTAACTATCTTTGGCGAAATTTCACTACATAGCGAAATTTTAGCGAATAAGCGAAATTTTAAGCTATGTATTGAAATTTAAGCTACATAGCGAAGTACACTACTGAAATGTTACTTAGTGTTTTTATTATTTTCGCTTGACCAGATTTTAGTTTTCCATCTCACACCATCCAGCATGGTATACTTGTTAGGATGAATTGGTATTTTCACCTTTTGTAAAGAGTGATTCGGTACCCACGGTAGGGTGATCTGGAATAACAAAATTTGTATCCTAAGTTCCTCCCTCTTTGTTGTAGTGACTCTTTGCGATATAGCGGTCTAGAAGTCGAACATAGGGATGAGTTTTCTTTATCTGAATGATTTGAGTGAAGTCAAAATTGGTGAATTAAATTTGGATTTTTAAGGTTTGGGTAAAAACAGTGGGTTGGTGGTTTGCAAACTGGAAAGAAATAAAATAAAAAGTAAAATAGAACTCCTTGAAGCATTGGGCCACTAGGTTTAAGATCTGACTGGCGAGAGGTCACGGGTTTATTTCCTCCTTGGGGAGGATGACATAGTCATTTCCCAATGGGATCTTCATTAACTTTTAAAAGCTAAACCCCAATAATTTCCCTTTTGATATAAAGCATTTGTTAGCATTTATGGTTCCTACCGGTGAAAATCTATCTTGACTCATCCTCTGATGATTAAGTAAAGGGGTAGTAACGAGGTCTCGATGGATCAAAAATAGAATCCATGAACCACAAAGATTGCAAGTATTGTCAGTGGATGCACTTACGGTGAAAATCTAACCTTAACCTACCTCATTGGCTCGTAAGTAGCAGCTAATGGATATTAGTGTATCTAAAGTAAAATACACTAAACCTAAAAAGCTTGCCAGAAGTATTGACGAAAGAAGTACATCAAGCTTTAAACCTAAGTTAAATTTAGGAACCAAAATGTAAAACACCTTCACGTGAAAACGGGGAACCACCAGCGGCGCGGATCCTACTGACAACCTTCCACTTCAAGGAGGAAAGGGTTTTATTAGCTAAATCCTCGAGTTGTCATCCTTGGAGGGTGTTTAGCTTGAAAGTGAGAGAAAGAGGAGAGAGAAGAGAGAAAAGCTGTAACAAAAGGCTGGTGTCATGAAAAGATTAAAAGTTGAGATTCTACAAAAATTGTAGGGAAGCTTATATAGCCAACCCTTGTGTGAAATGACAAAAATGCCTAAAATGTGATATTCACAAATGAGACGAAATGGTAATTAATCAAAGCGTGGTCGTTGGAATCAAATACATCAAAAACACGGGGCGTGATTTATTTGTCATGGAATTTATTATCTTGTGAGATTTCGCTAACTAATGAGAAATTCACAAAGAGATAGGGAGAGTGAGAAATTTCGCTATCAACGGTGAAATTTAAGTAGCTAGGCCTTCGCTAGCCCTGGCTAACAGACCATGGCCAATCCGGAGTTCTGCCACCAATTCTTGTTCATTGTATTGTTCATCTACATCTGCTGACTTCTTTATTTTTTTTCTATCTTCTTCTGCTGAAATTCTTCATTCTCGGCTTGCTGGGAGTGATATAAGACCATATGAAATTGATGGAAATCAACTTGGGCTTTGGTTATGATTAGTTAACACGATAATTTGGCTTCAGTTCACCAAAAACTGAAAACAGCCTCGTAATCTGATTAGAGAGCGCAATAGGGACTTGATACATGTCAGTGGAGTTAATTATAATAATTAGTACATAAAAAGCACTTAAAACCTATTAAAAATAGGGTTCAAATAGCACTTTTGGGCACTAATCCACTGACAAACACATAGTCCACTTAGCAATGTGAGGAAGAAAATAACGAAGAACATAAAAACTATAACAAAATAATGTTCACTAAAATTATATTTCAAAAGGTTGTGAATGAAGTAATGCTACAACCACTATAAGTAAGAATCATCAAAGCGTGTCAAATAGTGTCATGAGAGAAAAGATACCATACAAAATTTAGTATCAAAAGAGCCTCTTTCTTGGTGAATCAACCAGAAACTTCCACAAAAACCTAAGTGTTTATTTGATTAGCTCGACGATAAGTATCAGCTGCGCTCTCCCGACCTAGCTACTACCACGACTAGCATGCTAACCAGCTAAATAGATCGGGACCACCTCTTATTCCACAAATTCTTTTTGCGTTGTAGGTGCAATGCTGAGAATCGACCTCGCGAGAAGTCCATGTAACGGGGATCTGATGACTCCCAACCAATTAAGGCAGGGCACCAAGTCATGAGGATCTTTAGATATAACTCTTCAGGTTTCACCGGGACTTGAATGGTTGAGGCTCAGCACCTCTGACTTGCTCAGCTCCACCTATCCACCCATGTGCGAGCACTAGGTCGGTGACCCTGACCTTGGGAGTGAAGGTTTGGGACACCCAGGGCTTTAAAGGCTTCGCCATATACCCCTCGGATAAGTGCTCGGGTTTCAAAATGAAAGCATTGCAATTTTTCTTTTGCTTTCTTTTTCTTTTCTTTTTCTCTTTTTTTTTCGAAGACGCGTGGCCTTCTTTCACATGGGTCCTTAACCTATTAAAGGCGATCCGATGAAACTAGGGTGAGTTATGCAAAGTAAAGGAGGTTCTTGGAGTTTTCGATACTATCGTTGAGCCTAATGTGCTCGTGTGTAGTTAGCTAAAGGTGGAATAAAAGGTCGAAATCAGCAGAGTTCAACTAATTGTCCACTCAATTAGGCTGGAACCAATCTAACATCAATGAGAATTGGACAAAGTTTAAATTTTCCAACACGGGTTAGGCAAAACACAAAATTTTGGTTGCAGTTCCCAAATTTTGAAAAAGTAAGATGTTTAGTATAACAACTTTATAGAAAGGGAACACAGCAAGCCACTGAACATCACAAAATGGGATTGCACAAAATAATAACAAAACATAAATACAAAAGTCACTTCCTTTGCTAACTCTCCCCCCCAACCCAAACATCTCGGTGTCCGAAATAGGGCTCAGTTGGAAAATTAGAAGGAAGTGTTACCTCCTGATGAATGTGATCATTACTGGATATGAAACTTACTTAAACCATCAACACCTTATTCACTCCGTTTGGGCTTCAAATGAACAAGTTAAGGGAATAAAAGAGAGGAAAAAAGTGACAAGTTGGACCATTTTTAAAATTACACTTTATAATAATCTCAAAATGTTCTTTCTGCCACATATTTGGATTCCCTACACTCTCTAAGATTTCCAACGGTACCAAGAACGCCTAAGAAAACGGGTTCGAGATGAAAAGTTATGTGAAACAAATTTGGAGGCAAGAAGTGGAATTTATAGCGAAAATTTTAAGCTATGTTCTGATAATTTTCGCTAGCTTAGCGAAATTTCGCTAAGCTAGCGAAAATTTGACATAGCGAAAATTTTGGTTTTTTTTTTTTTTTTTAAATCAAATAAAATAATTAATAAATAAAAATAAAATAAAAAAAAACATTTTTGTTTTTTTAGAAATATTTTTTCTTTTTATATATAAAAAAAACAATAATAATATATAAAAATAAAAAAAATAAATATACATTTTTTTTAATATATAAAAGAAAACAAACTTTTTTTTTATATAATATAAAATAAAATAAAATAAAAGCAATGTCTGTATTTTTGTCTGTAGCGGAAAGGCATTTTGTTTCGCTAAGTGTGCATTTGTAGCTTAGCGACATTTAAGCTAGCTAGCGAAATTTCTAGCATTCCTAATGAAAATCTCAATTTAAATACAAATTTGTGAAATTTAAGCTAGTTTAATTGAAAATTTCTGGAAATTTTATTTGTGTAGTCACTAGCATTTCGCTAGGATTGCGAAATTTTATTAAGCTTGCGAAAATTCACAGTGTTCAGTTGCTTACGATCTTGATTCAAGCTTAAATTACATTTATGCTTGAAATTTGCACACAAGCGCAAGGAAATTAACCTGAGAAAAAAATTAGGAAAAATTGTAGAAAAAGCAAAAATTAATTTAAAAACATAAATTAACTAAAATTAGATAAAATCTAAGAAAAATGAAGCAAATAAAATAAAATACAATAAAATAAAAATAAGACGAGAAAAATTAAAACAAAAGTGGAGACTATGCTCCCCAAACCCACTAGGCCTTTGGAGGCTTCTTTGGGCAGCGAGCTCGGAAATCTTTGGGGTTCGGGTGCTCCAATCGACGACACCAGAACCATCCTTTATACCATGCGGTCTGTCTTGTTTGCCATCTTGTTTGAGTAGTGGCAAAATTGGCACAATGGCCACTAATCTCTTGAATTTTTTTAGCATGGGTAGTGATGGGGTGGCCTTTTGGTGGGTGCTTCACAGTTTTGGTTGTCGCTGCGGGTATGCAGGCGATTATGAAATTTGAGTCGAGGGAGTCTTCTTGTGATGGGTTGTTGGTGGCTTTGGTAGTGAGAGCGAAGGGCTCTTCCATTTCTTCCTTTCCATTACCCTCCTTAGTCGACATTGGGGAGGACTGTTCTTCCTTTCCATGTAATATTCTACACACATGGTGTGAGGCACCTTGTAGTTCTAAGAGGATCTTGCTTTTGGTTCTTCTTTCATCCTGAAGGCTACTTATTTGAGCTTGTTTACCAGCGATAGTGTCGGTCGAAGCACTCTTCCTCCAGATTCTCCTCCTCTTATTGAACAAACTGATTGGTGAGCTTTGAGATGGATTCCTGCAGGATGTCCAATTTTGATCAATTTAAGCTTTGGAGACATCGATTCCTTGTTAGGGGAGCTCTCCCTTTGTCTCAATTTCTATTAGCACGGGCATTCACATATTATCCTCGTAAATTGTCCACTTGTTTGCTCAAATTCAGGATGGCTTGTTCAACAGGGGATAAGGGTGGTGGTTGTTCTTCTTTGGGAGGATTGAGGTAAAATGGAAGCGGGAAGTATATAAGTTGAGGAACATTATAGGCAGTGCACTCGTGCATTGGTCTCTATATTCCCTCACTCTTATATGGGTTGGAATTTCTCTCTCTACGAGGTTGCTGCCCACTTGCCATGGAAGGTTCCTATAATCCCTCATTGTCATGTATGCTCTAGGGTTACTCCACTGTATTGCTCTTCATGTGGGGGTTCCATTTGATCACAGTCAATTTTCCCAGACACATGTAGGCTGCTTGCCTTGAATTTTAACCACGAAAATGGATTCTATGACAAAGCGAATGGACACGAAGCAAGGAAAAAAAACAACTCTACGAAAGGGTAAAGTTAGATAAAAACAAGATAAAAAGCAAGGAAACAAAATTAAACACACTGAAAACTTAAAAAATGTATATGTCTGAAAATTCACCAAAACTGTGATGAGGATCCACGAGTGTTCAACAATCATTCGCACTTAGGCACCATCCTGACAGCGAATATTGCATTTGATTAATTGCCACGGTAGGGTGATGCGGAATCAACAAAGTGTATCTAGTTCACTCTACTACGCCAGTGACTGCTGCTTGATATAGTGGTCTAAGGGTCGAACAGGGGGGATGGGTTTCTTGTTCTGAATGATTTTAGTGAAGTCAAATTGGTGAATTAAATTTGGATTTTTAAGGTTTGGGTAAAAAAAAAGTGGGTTGGTGGTTTGGCGAAAGAAATAAAATAAAAAGTAAAAATAGAACTCCTTGAGAGCATTGGGCCACTAGGTTTCCAAGATCTAGGCTAGCGAGAGGTCGCCGGGTTTATTTCTGTTAGGGAGGGATGACATATAGTCATTTCCCCCAATGGATCTTCATTAACTTTTAAAAACTAAACCACAATAATTTCCTTTTTGATATAAAGCATTTGTAGTTCCTGCAATTGAAAATCATGCGACTCTTCTCTGATGATTCGTAAGGGGTAACTAACGAGTCTCGATGAATTACAAAAAATAAAATCCTTTGAACCACTAAAGATTACAGTATTGATCAAGTGGATGCACTTATAGTGAAGAAATCCCTAGCCATAACTCTTATCGATTGTTTCGTAAATGGCAACTCTTGAATATTAGTGTGTATCAAAGCTAAGAATACACTAAACCCCAAAAACTGTCAAGTATTGACCAAAGAAAGTACATCAAAAAGCTTTAAACCTAGAGTTAGAAATTTAGGAACCAAAATGTAAAAACCTGCTGCGTGAAAAATAGGGGAACCACCAGCAGCCTTCGAGATCCCCACCTCGACAGCCTTCCGCCAAGGAGGAAAGGGTTTTGCCGGCTCATCGCTCCCGAGTTGTAAATCTTTGGAGGGTGTTTGGCACAGTGAGAGAAAGAGGAGAGAGAAGAAAAGCGTAGCAAAGCTACAGGTATGCTGAAAGATTAAAAGTTAGGGTTACAAAAATTGTAGAGCTATATAGCCCGACCTACTTGTGTGAAATGACAAAATGCCTAAAATATGATATTAAATGGAGACGAAATGGTAATTAATCAAGCATTGGTGTTTGGAATCAAATACATCAAAACACGGGGCACATTCGCTATGCGGGGAATTTCGCTAGCATAAGCGAAAATTCGGCCCATGCTAGCGAAATTTCGCTAGCTGAAATTCACAAGAGATAGCGAAATTTAGAAATTTCGCTATCAACAGTAAATTTCGCTAGCTAGCGAGTTCATTATGTGAAAAATTCGCGAAAATCGGGTTTCTCTCACTGCCAATTTCTTGTTCCATTGTACTTGTTCCTGCGTCACAAATCACAAAAACTGCTATTTTTCTATCTTTCTTCACTGCTTCAAGGAATTCTTCATTCAGGCTTGCTGAAATTGATATAAGACCATATGAAATTGATGAAATCAACTTAGGCTTTGGTTATGATTGGATTAACACGATAATTTGGCTTCAATTCTGCTTGAAAACTACAAGAAACAGCCTCGAAATGCAATTAGAAGCGCGATAAGGACCGAACATGTCAATTGGGTTAATTATAATAATTAGTACACAAAAAGCGCTCGAAACCTATTAAAAATGAGGTTGAATAGCACTTTGGGCTTTCAATGGAAACTATATAAGTCATCTTATGAGCGATTTGTAACTAACTATTCCACCAGGCATTTTCCCATTACGATTTGTTTTTTGGCTTCATGTTCTCTCTTTTCTCTCTTCTTCTCTCAGCTCTGGGCAACCAAGCACACCCTTTGAGGATGACAACTCAAAGGATGTTAGAATTAAAACCTACAAGCCTTGAAGAGGAGGGTTTCTAGGTTGGTTGATGAGGTTTGCGGGTGATCCTCTGTTTTCTGAGTAGTTCTTTGGGTATTTATGTTTCAAACTTTCAAAACTAGGTTTAAAAGCTATTTGATGTACTTTCTTCGGTCAATATTTGGCAAGCTTTTAGGGTTCAGTGTATTCTTAATGTTAGATACACTGACATCCATTAGTTGTCATTTATGAACCATCGGGGGTAGGTTAAATGCTAGATTTCAATTGCGAGAGCAGGTTAATGCTCGGTAAATGCTATGGTTCGAGGAAAGCTATTGGGGTTGGTTTTAAAGTTAAGCAATATCAGGTTTGTAAATGACTATAGGTCATTTACCTGTCTGAGAAATAACACGACACCTTCTGACCATCATACGAACTAGTGGCAGTGACTTAATAGTCATCCATTTTAGAGTTCATTTTTATGATTGATTTCTATCTAAAAAGGCGTTTATATCGAAATGTGGAATAACTCACCAAGCGCTAGCAGGAAGTGAAAGAGGATATTGCGGTAGAAGGAGCGAAAGTGGGCGACGAGGAATGACACGGTGGGTGAGATGATGTCGCAGCGGGAGAGGTGCACGAGGAAGAAAAGGACACGATGTCGCGACGCCTTGGCCGATGTGTGAAGAATCACATCGAGGTCGCAACCACGAAAATCCGGTCGCGACATAAGAAGGAGGTGAAGAGCGAGAGCGAGTAGGTCGCGATAGAAACTCAGTCGATTAACCATAAATTAATGAAGAGCGAGACATGATGTCGGCGAGCACCATTTGAGGGTCGCGGCCGAGGTGAAGAGCGGCCGGTAGACATAGAAGTCATGACCTGAGATTTTGAGTGAACATCAAAATTCGTGACATTTAGAAGAAGATACAGCGACATCAACAACGAATGGGGTGTTCTGGAGTGGGTAGCCAGGAGACGACTTGCAAGGAATTGAATTGTGACGTCATTTAAATTCGCGACCGAGACCCTCTTCCTTCTTTGGAAGAATGGATGAGTGATTAGACAAGCGATGTCACGACGAATAAAAGCTTACGTGGCGTATCTTTGAGTAATTAAGGTCGCGACAAAGAATGAGGTCGCGATCTTGTAGGAAGAACGAGGGATGCTAAAGACAGTCGCGACCAAATAAAAACTTATGCGACAAATGCTTAGACAGCGATATCACGATAAAGATCGAGGTCTCGACATTAACGAATGGGCAGTTAATCGAAATCCACAAGAAGCGTCAAGTTGGGAATGACTTGAACCACAGTCAATAGCGGTACTGCGAAGGAAGCGACTCTTGGCTATTTCGAACTGAGAGATGCAGGTGGCAGGCTCATGTATTTTAATTTTCTTTTTCTTTGTTTTGTAGTTATTTTAGATTAGATTGTTATTTCTTTGATTTTGGATGCGGGCGTTAGATGTTAGAGTGAAGTGAATCTTGAAATTCAACTTCTTTCAAATTCTTTAGATCGTCACAAAGTCAGAATAATTTTGGAATTCGGATTTCAGTATCTGATCTACGATTGGTTCTCTTGATGAAAGCCATTGTAGGGTGTAATAGGTAATTTAGAAACCCCGGCTTCCATTGAATAGACTGTATTAGAATTTATCTTTCTGTAGAAATTTATCGAAGCTCATGAACTTGAGTTTGTAAATCTACTTCTTTGGTTAAGATATTACATGTCGATCCCTAATATCGATGTCGATACGTAATAGGATTGTTTCATGCTCACGATTTCGAGGCCCTACGGTGACCTGGAAGATATTCACGAGTAGTGAACAATTTCTCGAAGGTATGCGGGCACGATAATGGAAGTGTGGAGCTCTGTGAATGTAAGTCGATAAATACGTCTTCTCCTTGAAATCGAGATTGGAGTGGAATGATTTATCCAATTTAAAAAGCGAGGAGAGTTCACCTCGATTCGAACAGTAAGTTCGATCAGGTGTTAACGAGGATCTAATCGAGGAAGGATGGTTGTTCCAATTTTGAGGAAGAGAGAAACTAGTAAAAGTGTAAACCCATGTTATACATGTCTTAGAGTAAGGTTTGGAGTCCATGTTCGAGGTATGAAGTATTAGAAAAGAAAAATATCAGAAACAGGCAACCTAGATTAAAAGTAGTTATCACAATCCCTACGTGTGAAAGAATCGGAAAGGGTAGATGATGAGCAGTCATCGTAGGAGAGATCAGTGAACTACCCTATTGTGGGCAGGTTTAAATGCGTGGTTCATGAAGCAAAGTTCTGATGATGCGAGGAATTGATGTTTCACAATGCTTGATATTTTCAATGCTCTCTTTAAAAAGATAGCTATTGATCCCCAAATTTGTTATTTTAGATTTTCGGTTTAATTCATTTTGTTATTATATCACTTTTCTTAGTTTTATTATTTTAAGGTTTACTAAGAATATTTCAATTGCCTATCGAGTCGAATGAGTATAGAGTTAAATTGGTCGGGGTAGTTGATTGAGAATTCTTGAGATCTAAGTAGAACTGATATCACGGACTACGTCATTACTACTTGTTCGACTGTACACTTGCGGCATCACGGATCGAAACCGAGGAAAGAAAATGATTTACTCTTAAGGAAATAAAGCACCCAATGTTCTGATAGATAAGAACCTGACAAACCAAGTTTCATGGCATTATTCTTTGAGGATTGGATAACTAGTCCTTGGGTAATACTTGGTATAAATTTGTATAGGTATTTTAGTCCGTCACACATAAAAGGTGAACAAGTTTTTTGTGTGATTCTTGGGATTGAAAGATTTGGTGAATCGATATTCGGACCAAAAGCGAAATACTAGTTTGGACATAATTTATAAAAGAAAATAGAAAATTTGGAAAAATATGATTGTGGCCAGTGGTTGTAAATTTCTTGAAATTTTTATAAGAGCTTTTCATATTAAATACAATTTTGGTATCATGACTCCATTTGATCTCGGTATATTATAATTTCGAGAGTTAATTCATGCACGAGGAAGAAGGGAGTGAATTGTTGCCACTAGACAGATGAAGAAGAACACTTAAATTTAGAAAGGTTAAGAGTCACGAAATAGCGAGAGGAGATGGCTGGGCGAAGATTGGCCAGGAGCGATCGACGAGAATTCGCGTGAAGTACCTGAGCGAGACACTATGGAGGGACTTTTGGAGACAGTTATCAGATGAATACTCGGCAATGAGACGGCCCGGTGGTAGATCTTTATGATTTGAGCTCGAAACCTGACCACGATCATCATGGTTGTGAGACGATTCCGCAGTCCACCACTCCCAGAAGATCAGCGAACACTTGGGACGGTTTTACGAGAATGGCAATCTGATTAAATTGAATGGTGTGAGACCAGAAGTTATTAGGCTGGTGTTTCCGTTCTCTTTAAGAGATATAATTAAATCATAGTTTGACTCACTACCATATGGATGCATTAATACATGGGAAGTGATGGGAAGCTTACGACGGTCTTTTCCTCCGTCCCTCATACGAGCGAAGAGGGTAAATTACCAATTTAAACAAGGGAAAGATGAGAGTGCGTACCTTTGCTTGGGAGAATCTGAAGTGCTTTGAAGAGATGTCCCGTGCGCGGGATGAACTTGAAGACACAAATGGACATCTTACCACTCCATGAATTATACCTGGGTATAATAAATGCGACTAACGGCGGAGCATTCGGAAGAAGAATAGCGGAAAGCCCAGGCGGTGATCGAGGGGGATCTTCTTGGAGTGCGACGTAGGACCTCATACGAGATCCTCGGGAGGCAGTAGTGAAATGGAATGATTGAGCTGAACAAAATGTCTGCCATGGAGGCCAAGCTGGATGCATTGATGCATCGGTTGGATAAAAGATGCACTCTGCCGAATGAGATAGGAGCAATGGAAAGAGAAGGAGGAGGAAAGTAAATAAAGGCTGAGGGCACGGCGGGGGTTCACATGCGGTGGAGAGGCTAACTATTTGAGCGAGCCGCAGGCATCATTTCAGGAAGCCTAACCCCCGGCTGACCCATTATACTTTGACATTAAGGAACCATGAGAATTTCTCTTATGGTGGAGAGCCTGTTACGTCCCAGACATGGCGAAAACTTTCGTAATTGTATGCTCCACGAGGTGCCGCGACAACGAGGAGAGGGCATAAATGAATATCGAGTCAAAAATGACTCGGACAACTGAAGACAGTCTTTGCAGTTCATGGGGAAAATAAAAAACATTAAACTTCCATGAGCAGGTTTACGGTGGAAGCTTCAAAAACCAATTCTCGAAATTTTGAGACAACCGATGCCTCTCTCGAGGAACACGGAAACGCAAATAGAGCTATTTATTTAACCTGAATCAAATTAAAGATGCTTTTCGATGACACGAAGGAAAATCAAAAGGAGCTACGTAGGCTGTGCGGCTTAGAAGTGGAAAAGAATTGGAGAAGGAAAAGTCGAGAGAAAAGATAAATATGAGGAGAAGGGATCACGGAAAATCTTTGAGTCATAGGGGAAAGAAAGGAAGAAGAGCGGCTATTGAAGAAGAAAAAAGTAAGAAAAGCTTGAAAACTCTATGCTGCTTGAGTTCCATTCCATATTTGCAAAGTCAAGGATAGAGAGCGGTTCTCTAAGTTTTGAAACTTTCCAGTTGGAATAAGCATGCCATTCCGTGGCAACTTCAAATGCCACTTTACCAAATTCGCCAGAAAGAAATTTTAAGCGAGAGAGAAGATTTGGAAGGAAGGGTAGTGAATCATTTGCTTTACTGATCTGAGTGATAAAGAAAAATTTACCAGAGAAGATGAAAGACCTAGGAAGTTTCACCGTTCCTTGCACCATTGGAGGATTTGAAATTAAAAAGGCTCTTTGTGACTTCGGTGCAAGTATTAACTTAATGCCATTATGCATTTGCGAGGAAATTAAGTTTGGGAACACTCCCTGCATTACTCTCGAATGGCGGATAAAATGATGTGAAACCTAAAGGAGTCATTGAAGATGTCATGCTTATTAAAGGTGGGGAAATTTGTTTTTCAATCGACTTTATCATCTTGGACATTGAAGATTCACAAGTCCCTCTAACAGCTGGGAAGGCCATTCCACAGCTGAGTACTTTAATAGATATGAAGAAAGGAGTTCTCACTCTCAGGGTTGGAGAAGAAGCGGTGACTTGTTTGCTCCAAAAGTTTAGAAGAATTTAGACACGAGATAGGGAGAAGATTACAAGTTAGTAGATGATGTCTATCTCAACAACTGATTGTTGTTGTATGATTGTAATGCTCGGCTTTGATTAGTGCCCCAGTGCTATTTTGGGCCTTATTCAAGATGGGTTTTGAGTGCTTTGTCTTAATCATATAAATTAAGCCAATTGTCATGTCATGTCACTTAGCGCTTAGTTTGTTTTGAGATAGTTTTGGATAGTTTTGCGAGGCCTTGGGAACTTGGTCGACAAGCTTGGCTTCTTATTGGTCTTGAATGCGAGAGTCTGGTAATTTCACGGTGGCGATGAAATGTCGAGATGGGTTGAAGAATTGAAGGCAAAGTGATGAATAAAAAGTGCAGGAAGTGATGCGAGTAGCAGCGAGCGATCCGAGTTTTTCGTTATGATTGCGAAAATTTCGGTTGGGATTGCGAGAAAGTTTCGCAATCATAGCGAAAGTGTTCGCAGCACTAGAGAAATTTTCGCTATGTCAAAATTTTGCTAAAATTTAGCGAAATTTCATTGCTTAACGAAAATTACTGTTCATAAGCCCAATTTCTCATTTTCTCTATCTCTCTTGTAAATTTAGCTAGGCTGTGAAATTTCGCTAACTTATAACAAAATTTTAGCTATACTAGCGAGAATTCTTTATAGTGAAGTGCTCCTTTGTGTTTTTGGTATTTTGATTCCAAGCGACCACGTTTTGATAAATTACCATTTGTCCTAATGTAATTTCATATTTTAGGCATTTTTGTCGACACACATTAGGGTTGACTATATAAGTCCCATACAACTTTGTAACATTAAGTAACTTTTCCGTGTCTGAGTTTCCATGACTTTTCATTTTAGGTTTATTTTTCTCTCTTCTCTCTCCTCTATCTCTCTTTTTCTCGGCTGTCAAACACACCCCTTGAGGATGACAACTCAAGGGATGCTTGGCTAAGCCTCATAGCCCAGCGAAGGAGGGTTCTTAGCTTGGTTTGGGGCTCTTTGCGGGTTGTCCTCATGCTTTAAATGATCTGATGCATTTATCGGTTAGCTTGCCCAAACTAGGGTTTAATGGCATTTAATGTCTTTCTTTTGGTCAATACTTGTCATGCTTTAGGGTTCAGTGCATTCTTAATGGTAGATGCATGACATTCTTTAGATATCATTCTGAGCCATTGAAATAGGTTAAATGCTAGTGTTTCATGGCTGGGACATTGAATGCTTAGTATTTGATTTGACTGGAAATAGAATTGGTTAAAGGTTAGGTTTATAGCTAAACAAAGATCGGTTTTGGCTTTATTTATATGTCGTAGCTGTGCGAGAAATAACGAGACCTTTAATATCCCCATGTTATCAAGCTAGTGAGTCTTCAAGGTTACCATTTCACACTTTCGATTTAAGCTATTTAGGTTATCCAGGTGAGCAGCCAGCTCCTGTTTTTAACCAAATCAAAAATCAAACAAAAGTCTCACCATTTTCAAACATTAATGCAGATCATTCGTGGGATGAAAACCCGCCCCGTGTTGATACTAAGCGCTATAACCCGTGTGACTATAGCGTGGGAGAATTATAGGAAACAAATATTGTTGATTCGGATCTGCAGTGTACGAATCAAATGAAGCGCCGTGTGGGGATGGTGCCAAACTCGTATGATGAGTTAATGTGTGTGTAATCCACATTACAAGTGTAGGTGACCTTTTAACCCTTTTTGAATTCCATTTCTTTATCAGCTGCGGGTTTTCACTACTTGGCGATTCTTTACCTTGTTTCATTTTCTGATAGGTTTTGTTTTGGCTAAAACTAACCTTTCTTTGGCAAGCTTTGTTTGTGTTCTTTGTTTTGTTTCATTTTATGCAACAGGTGTTTATGCGTCTTGGGACGAGAGGATATCAATTAGATTCTGAAGTGAGTGCCGATTGGCGGTTGTGAAATGCGGTGTGCACGGTGGTAAATGAATCCTCTACTGAGGCAACAAAGTTAACAAGCACCCCTAATGAATCAACCTTGACATGCGGGTCGAGTGGGGATCCCACACTTCACCCTCTGAAGTGAGTGCTCCCTTCACGCATCATACCTCCTGTGAGGATGTAGCGGTGAGACCACTACCTAGTGCCTAGCTACCCACATTTCATGGTATGGAGAATGAAAATCCATATTCACACATACGGGTTTGAGGGAGAGCATGCACCAACTTTAAGGAGGGCATAGCAGGTATGGGTGTGAAGGTGAGAAAGCATTCCCACGACACTCAGAATAGCGAGAAACATGAAACCCGATTCCCTTTGGGAGCTAGAATGATTAGAAATTGGGCCGATCTTGACCTGAATTTTGAAGAAATTCTTGATTACAACGAGACCAACGGTTTGAAGGAGACGGATCTACACACCTTCGACTTATGTGATAGAAAAGTTTTATCGGTGTTGGGGAAAGATTCATGGACCGTCGATGCATGCCCACACCATGGTTTGATACTGGATGCTAGTGAATCATTTTGCGGTATGTCTCCACCCATGAAGCAATTGCTGGAAACCATGTGTGGGGGTGACTTTTTAAGCAAACACCCAGATGAGGCCATGGACTTTTTGAACTATGTGGTCGAAACCTCAAAGGCATGGGATGAGCCAGAGATCAGAGCCAGAAGATCGAGCCTTCCAACCACCATAGGGGGCATTTATGCACTTTAGAGACAGAGATGAAAGAAAAAGTGACCATGACTCGAAGGTTGGAGGGCTGAGTAAGAAATCAGCATGAAGTACAAGCGTTAAATGATTTATGCGCATCGACCTTCTTGCTTGATTGTAAATTGAATAGTCACTTGGGAGCATCGAGCATGCCCGTATCACGAATCAAAACAAACCACCCATAAATGCTCCATATGGCAACACTTATAACCTAATTGAATCATCCAAACCTGTCATGGAAACGAAACCCCTGCTTATATTCCTCACGAACACAATGCTGATTTGGCTCCACTTCAACTGCAACTGACGTGACCTCCCACCTACTTCCCTTGTTGAAGCGAAGCAATCTGAATTTAAGCGAAGTGGTAGGCACGTTTGTAGAAAAAGAACAAAAGGTATTGAATATGCAGTTTAACCCGAGAGAAAATTGGGCGGTTGAGGCTCACTCAGCGAGGCTGGACAATATGCACTGCGAGATTTCAATGTTGTCACAACTAGAGGCTGCGGGGGTTGAGGGGAAAAAGGGAGTTTCCATCCCGATCCAAACAACATCGGAAGGGAGTGCATGAAATGAACTCCTTGATGATCGAATGTAAATTGATGGAAGTCGAGGCGTGGTGACTTTAAGAGTGGTAAAGAACTAAGACGACGGGTCGGCTGTCAGTTGCCACGATGGGTGACCGCCGCAGAAGAGCAGTCAACAAATAGGGAAGAGGTGAAGACGATGCACCCGCCATTTCCCAGCTGGCTCAGAAAGAAAAATTAGTTAACAAGCGAGTACTGGGGTTTCACGAGTAAAAGTTAACATTCCTACTCCCTTGACATGATCGAACAAGTCCCCACCTATCACGAGGGAATTCTTGAAGGACTTATGCACGGTAAAAGAGGTCTCGGTGTAAATAAAAAGGCCTTTTATTTGGCTTAGTAGAATCTTTATCATCGAGTGCGAACTCGAGTGAAATATAGGGCAAGATGTCCTATGATCTCGGTTTAATATGAAGGCATTAGTGTGGAGAAAGCACTATTAGACTTGGGAGCTAGTGTGGACCTTTTCTTAGTGTTCATGTATAACAGCTTGGTTTGGGTGACCAAGAACCAAATCCGGCCACCTTTGTCACTAGTGATAGGTCTATTAAAATCTAGAAGGACCATTGAGGATGTTTTAATACAAGTGGATGGTCTACTACCAGTGGACTTTGTCGTACTTGACCGCAGGCCGGTTGCGATGGGGCTAATCATGTACCCCATCATATTAGGAGGCCATTCTTGGCTACTTCCGAATGCCATAATGGCTAGCAGGAATAGGGTTATCTGACTCACATTTGGAATATGACCTTGAACTCAATATCTTTCATTTGAGTAAAAGGCATGTCACTTTCAGGAAGATGGCTAATGAAGAAGTCTATATAATAGATGCAATTCTTGAAGAAACGAGGCCCCAATGAACATGATTAATAAGATGTATTAACCCGAGTTATCTGAGTGCCTTGGAGAACAAGAACCTCGATGAGGCTTTAGTGCAAGGGAGTCTTTGGAGGAGGAAAAATAGAAATCCTACCTCTGATGGCGGTGACGAATCAGGGAACCTGTGGGTTAGGCTCAACCGATTGAGTTAAAGTATGCATTCACGGAAGAAGATGGGAGCGTGTCGATTGTGATTTCACATGTTGTTGACCACTTCACAAGAGCATAACACCTTTACACCTTCTCAAGGAACAAGCGAGAGCATTGGGATTGAAGAATTTCTGATTTAAAGGCATAAACCAACAATCGCACCAATCCACATTTACTAGAAGAGGGTTAAGGCGTGACCACGACGGAGGTTGAATCCCAGCACGAGAAATGGATAGCATTGAAGTCTGGAAATTGCTCAAGCGAGTATCGGTACCCCATTTGATAGCACTTGGGTACTTGACCAATTGGTGCCAGTCGGGAGTGACAGCGCAGAAAAATGAAAAGGGTGAAGAGATTGTCTACCTTGGAGCCTCTGGGTGGAGGTGTGCATAGATTATAGGAGGCTCAATGAGGTAACAGGAAAAGATCACTTCCGTTGCCATTCATCGATCAGCTCCTTGAGAGAGTTCTGGACACCCATTCTATTGCTTTTTGGATGGTTATTCGAGGTGCTCGGATAGGGTGCGCAGGATCGGGAAAGACTACCTTTACTTGTCCATTTTGGCGCGTATGCTTATAGGAGATGCCTTTTGGTCTTTGCAACGCCAGGCCACTTTTCGGACAATGCTTAGTATGTTTAGCGTATGGTGGAGTAGCATAATGGAGAGTATACATGGATGATATCCTTTGTATATGGAGGCGATTTTGAAGAATGTCGACTAATGCAGAGGCCATCACATGGAGGTGCATGAGAAGAACACAGTGCTGGCCCAGGAGAGTGCCATTTTATAGTTATAGGAATTGTGCTGGGGCACATTATTTCCAGCGAGGGGAATGAAGTTAGACAAAGAAACAAAGAAGTGAACTTATTTTAAGCGCCATGACAAATGTAAAAGCAGTTAGGCAATTCTTGGTCATCTGACATAGAAGATTCATTAAAGACTTCTAGAGACCTTTGGCCCCAATACAGCTCGAGAAGATGCAATTTGTTTGGGAGAAGGCGGGAGGCTTTGTTTGAAGTCATTGACTCTTTGATAGTGACACCTAAGCTGGAAGTTGCCTTGCGAAGTGATGTGATGCAAGTGAATCTTGTATCGGAGCGTGCACGACAGAAAGGAGGGATGGGAAACCTCATGCAGTCTATTATCTGAGCAAAACCTTGAATGAAGCCTGAAGGATTATGCTACTACAGAGAAGGAATTGTTAGCGGTAGTCTACGCGCCCAGACGAGTTTCGAGCATACTTGGTCGAGTCTGATATAGTCATTTTACGAGACCATTGGCTTTGAAATATCTCTGACCCAGCGAAATGCGAAGCGAGAGTATCCGATGGGTTCTTCTACTTAAGGAGTTTAACACTAATTCAGACAAAGGGTAGAGAATGTTGTAGCGGATCATCTTTAAAGGTTACCAGTGTATGACACTGTATCCATACGTGATGATGAATTCCACGAAGAATCTCGATCTGAAATTTGGAAAAAGCTCCTGGTATGCTCACATTGCCAATTTCCTCTGGGGAGAAACCCCATTTGATTGGAAAGAACAGGATAGAAAATATTTCTTTGCGAAGGTCCACTCCTATTATTGGGAAGAGCCCTTCTTGTTTAAATACGTGCGGATCGGATAATCGAAATGTGCACGAGGGAAGAACAACGGAGATTCTGAGCCACTCTTTGCGAGGAATTTTGTGGTGGTCGCTGCTTCAGACGAAATGAAGGTCTTTGTGATGCAGTTTCCTGCGCCTTCATTATTTAAGAAGCACTGAGTAGTGTGTGTGATAGATGCGAACTTCAGAGTGTGTGCAGATCATATAGTGCCCCAGACAGATTTTAGTGGTCGAGCTTTTCGATGTTTAGGGCATCGATTTCACGTAGGGACTCCTTTCCCCATCCTATGGTCACACATACATGTTGGTGGGAATTGGACTATGTGTCAAATGAGTTGAAGCGATCCCCTATGGCCAATGACCCACCCGGGTGGTGCTTAAATTCTTAGAAAACAAACATCTTTTCTAGGTTAAAGGTCCACAGCCATTGTGTGATGGAGGTTCATTTTTGTAACAAACCTTTTGAAAACCTCATGGCTAAATATGGTGTGAAACATAGAGTGGCCACCCTTACCATCCTCGAACAAGTGGTCAGTAGAACTTGCTATGAAGAGATCAAAGATACATTTCAATGAAGGTGGTAGCAATGTGAAAAGGCTGGTCCATCATTTTGCTTGATTCGTATGGGCTTCTGAGACGACTTTCAAGACAATCCTTAGAATCATCCCCTTATCGGTTGGTCTATGGTAAGGCATGTCACCTTCCGGTGGAAATCGAATACAAGGCATGGTGGAAGCGATCGAAGGCGAACATGGATAAATAGAGGCGAGGAGTCAAAGTTCCTTGATCCTCAGTAGGTTGGAAGGAAATACGAAATGATGCCTGCTTGAATTAGAAGATTGCAAAGGAAGATCAAAAAAATGGCATGATCAAATGATAGCGGGAAGAATTTCAATGAGAGGACTGAGTCCTCTGTATGACTCGAACTCCATATATTTAAAGGCGACTCGAGTCACGATGGGCCAGGTCCATTCATTATTAGACGAGGCATACCCCGATGGTTCGGTGGACCTACTCAATCTAAATGATATGAGGTGATCAAAGTCAATGGACAAAGGGTGAAGCCACATGTTGTGTGACCGGGCCGTCGGGAAATTCTCATGGACTCCCACAGGTCCCACGATCCACACGTTCGAGGGTAGCTCTTGTTTCGGTCCCAAAAACCATAGATCTTATTGTTTAGCTTTGATTAAATTTCTTTTTGGAATTTTGTTTGATTTCACTTTATGTTATATTGCAGTCCACTAACAAATGGAAATGACCCTTTTCCGGCTACCATGTTTGAGGAGATGAGTTCCATCAACTGGTTTTACGTGTACGAACCGGTTAGAGGTAATTTTCATATTTTGGAATTTAGTGTTCTTTGGTAATACATGTCTGAGTGGCCAGTGGTTGTCTGAATTTTAAATTGCTTTTGTGTCCTTCATTTTGTGTTTCTACTCTTGCCTTTAGTTGAAATTGAAGCCACAGCCTTGATATCTTAATGATAGAACAATTCCACATGATTGGTTAGTTTTTAGTCAATTGGGGGATTACGACATAGTCAGCCTTGAGCATTCCCCTTAGCTAATTCACTGCTTGCACTCCAGTTGTGCCCAATAGGTTGAAGGCTATATACCTCTTTCCACTTTGTAATCTTTAAAATTGTTGTGACCATAATAGGTTTGTAATTTACCCATGTATGAACTGTGTAGTCTTCGAATGAAAAGAAAGAAAAGCAAAAGAAAAGAAAGAAGAAAAGAAAATTAAAAGCGATGACGCTTTGCCTTGAAACCGAACACGGTCCAGGGGTATATGGCAAAAGCCTTTAAAACTGATCGCCACAAACCTTAATTGGTTGGGGAGTCATCGACTTAGTGTCGCTACACGGGTGGATGGGTAGAGTTTAGCGTGTTGTGAGTTAGCAATTCTCGAGTCATTCGAGAGTCAGGTGAAGCCTCTGAGTTTGTGAGTCGAGTGATCCTTTTGGCTTGATGCCTAAGCCTTAATTGGTTGGGAGTCATCGGTGGACCCCAGTTACGGACTTTGGTGAAGTCGGGTTTTTAGCGTACATACTAAATGTAATCAAATAAAGAAATAAGAGTGTAACTAAGTCTATTTAGGTTGGTCAACAGTTTAAAGGCCATAGCAGTAGCTAGGTTGGGGAGAATAGCTTTACAATTTATTGGCTCAAGCTGGTTACCTTAGGAACAATTAGATTTTGGTGGAAGTTCAGGTTGACTTCCTTGAAATTGATGTTGACCTAAAACTAGTTCTTATATGGTTTTTGTTATTTCATATCGGTTTTCGAACAGGGTGTAAATTGTTCATTTGATGAGTAAAAAGCCTATACGTACACCTTCTATATGCTTTTGACATACACTTTTCTAAAAGCTACGACATGCATACCTTTATTGTTTTAGCATTGCTAGGGACTAGCAGCGTGTCGGTTGGGGGTGTGATTAGTGCCCAGTGCGATTTTAATTATTTAAGATAGGTTTTAGGTGCTTTGTGCGCCCAACTAATCATATGAATTAAACCCGATTGTCGTAATGCGTATCCACTTAAGCTTGATTTGTTTTGAGTTAGTTTTGGATAGTTTACGGGCCTTGGGAACTTCAGTCAAGACTTGGCTTCTTATTGGTGTTGAATGCGAGAATCCTCGGTAATTTCACCAAGCTAAGGCGATGAAATGTCAAGATGGGTTGAAGAATTAAAGCCGAAAGTGATGAATAAAAAGTCACAGTGATCACGTGCTTAAGTGAGCAATCTAGGGATTTTAAGCTATGATTGAAAAATTTAGTGATTGCGAAAATTTACTTAATCATAGAAAATTTCGCAATCATAGCGAAAAAACCATATCTTAGCGAAAATTTTTCATATGTGAAATTTTAAATAATTGTGAGAAATTTCGCTAACTGTGAAATCTTGTTCTTAGTGAAATTTCTCATTTAAGCTATCTCTTGTAAATTTAAACTGGAGCTGGCGAAATTTAGCTAGCATGTAAATTTTAGCTATCTTAGTGAGAGTTCTTTGCGTGTGAGGAAATTGCTCAGCACGTGTTTTTGGTATTTTTGATTTTATTGACCACGTTTTGATAAATTACCATTTGTCCCTATTGTAATTTCATATTTTAGGCATTTTGTCATTTCACACATTAGGGTTGACTATATAAGTCCCCGCATACAACTTTGTAACCTAAGTAACTTTTCCATTATCTGATTTTCATGGCTTTTCATTTTAGGTTTATTTTCTCTCTTCTCTCTCCTCTCTTTCTCTCTTTTCTCGGGCACTTGAGCACACTCCTTGAGGATGACAACTCAAGGGATGCTTGCAGCTTCGCCTCATAGCCTTGAAGAGGAGGGTTGCTAGCTAGTTTGGGGCTCACGCGGGTTGTCCTCATGCTTTAAATGATACATGTCTTTGCATTTATGGTTCGAACTCCAAACTAGGGTTTAATGGCATTTAATGTCTTTCTTTTGGTCGATACTTGTCATGCTTTAGGGTTCGAGTGCATTCTTAATGGTAGATGCAACGACATTCTTCTAGATGTCATTCTGAGCCATTGAAATGAGGTTAAATGGTAGGGTTTCAAGCTGGCTGGGACATTGAATGCTTAGTATTTGATTTATTTCGAATAGGAGTGGTTCTAGGGTTAGGTTTTATATTAAACAAAGATGGAGTTTGGCTTTGACTATATGTCATTAGCCACAATGCGAAATAACAGGGACACTTTAATATCCCATGTTATCAGAAGCTAGTGACGGTTTTCAAGGTTACCATTTCACACTTTCGATTTAAACTATTTCGGTTATCCGGTGAACAACCGACTCCCCTGTTTTTAACGAATCAAAAATCAAACAAAAATTCTCACCATTTTCAAACATTAATGCGAATCATTCGTGGGATGAAAACTGTCCGTGTTCGACCACAGGCCAGCTATCTGCGGTAGCTTGACTCTGACGATGGGAGGAGTATAGGAAAGCAAAATATTGTTGATTCATGTACGAATCGAACTTCTATCAATGAAAATGAGATGAATTTCCGATATCTTGAAGGTGTTAATTCCTGATTTTCCGCATCAGGTTTACTCTGAAAGGTGTTGAGTCTTAAATAGCTTGACATGGACAATGGAGACGATAATGAAGAAGGAATTTCATCAAGAGACCGGTGCGGAAGGGCTAGTTTTAAGAGTTTGCGGAATCATGCGAGTGTGCGCGAACACGAAAGAGTAAGCCGGTGATTATCTACGCTGGAGCTCGGTGATGTTGAAGAGCGAGATTTGGTGAAAATTTTGAAGAATTATCGAGTCGGTGCTTGGTCCATAGATGAATTGAGGGTATCGGTCAGAGTGATATGCATACCTGAGAAATGCTGCTTTGGAGAAAATCTGAAACCATACGTTGAACATCAAAGAAGACTGAACCCAGTCATGAAAGAAGTAGTCATAAAGGAAGTGCTCAAATGGTTGAATGCTGGTTTTATTTATGCAATCTCAGACAGTCCTTGGGTTAGCCCAGTCCATGTGGTTCCCGAAGGTGGAGTTCCTTTGTGATCGAAATGAAAAAATGAGTTAATTCAATGAACGGTGGGATGGAAGTATGTATCGATTACGAAGCGAACATAAGCGACGAAGGATCATTTCCGTTGCCCTTCATTGATCGGATGTTGGACGGGTTAGCGGGACACCCTCATTTTTGTTTCTAGATGGATATTGAAATTTATAACCAGATTGCCATTGCGAGGACCGAGGAGAAAACCCACGTTCCACATGCCCATACTGGCACCTTTGCCTTCAGAAGGATGCCATTTGGGTTGTGCAATGCTCCTGCTACTTTTCAGAGGTGTATGATGTCTATGTTCTCAGATTTGGTTGAGGAGGTCATGAAGATTTTTATGGATGACTTCACAGTATATGGATCTAGTTTTGAGCATTGTAACAACACCCAGAAGCAGTGCTTCCAAAGATGCGAGGACAAGCAGACTAGCATTAAGCGGGAAAGTGTCATTTCATGGTAACATGGGTATTGTTCTTGGTCGTAAATTTACGCTATGGGGTAGAAGTAGACCGATCAAGGTTTCGATTATCAAGACTCTTGCCATAGCCTGGCATTAAAAGGGATAAGGAGTTTCTTGGGACATCTTTGGATTATAAGAGATTCATAAAGACTTCTCAAAAATAGCAAGACCATTATGCAGATTACTGGAGAAAGACACAAGGTTTAATTTTGATGACTCTGCGAGGGCGACCTTTGAAGAAATCAAGATCAGATTGGATTCGGCACATCATGCATTGCACGAGAATGGGATCGGGGATTCGAAGCATGTGTGATGCCGGTGATTTGTAATGGGAGTGTATTGGGGCAAAGAAAGAAGATATTTAGAGGCCATATACCTTATGCTAGCGAGAACCTTGATGAAGCCAGAAAACTATTCCAACTCTTGAAGGAGATGCTAGCCATAGTTTTGCTTGTGAGAAATTCAGGCCATACATTTTGGGATCCCATATTATATCGTTCCTGGCAGTGATGCGGTAATCAAATATACGTGTAGAAAAGGAAGCTGAGCAGGCGATAAGGTGGGTGTTGTTATTTTCTGAGAGTTTGATCTAGAAATTAAAGATAAGAAAGGTTGTAACGATGTGATGGCGATCACTTGTCAGTAGAAAAAACAAAGTCGAAGAGGAGGAGGCGGGGTGCAGGAGGGCTTTCCCGGATGAACCCAAGCTGTTTAAATTGTCATTCCGAGCTCCGCTGGTATGCGATATCGTGAATTCCTTGGCTTGTGGAGTGGTGCCTCGGGGGTCGGCCTGTGAGGAAAAGAAAGCTAAAGCGACGGCATGTATTACATGGGATAACCCGTTGCTATTTAAAGAGGTGTTGACATGATTATAAGAAGATGTGTGTGAGGAGAGTGAGAGTGATGCAAAATTTTGAATGAATCTGTGCATCACCATATGGGGGGACATTTTTCGGGAGAAAAAAAGCGGCTCATAAGATACTCGAATAAGATTTTATTGGCCCTATCTTTCATAAATGTCTTGAATGGGTGTAGTATGTGATAGATGCCAAAAGATTGGAAATATCAGCGGCGAAGCGAAATGCCTACAAGGCATATTGGTGGTACAAATTTTGATATTGCTGGGGAATAGATTTATGGATATCCCGCCCATCATTTGGAAACTTGTACATACTGCGCGTGGATTATGTGTTCAAGTGGGTTGAAGCAATGGCTTGTCGGAATGGCCTTCATCTGATGATGAGTTTCTTATGAAAGGAACATTTTGAAACTGATTCAGAACACCCGGGACTATCATCGGTGGCGGTGTGAAGCTTCACTTGCAAACAAAATATTTAAGAAGCTCATGGCGAGTATGGGATCAAACATATAATGAGCCTAACCATCTTGAGACTAATGGACAGAAATTTCCAATAGGGAGATTAAAGTCTGGGAAAGAAACCCATGTAAAGTTGGCTTGAGGAAAGATTGAGATTATTCGAGCTTGATGATGCACTTTGGGCTTCTGAATGGCGTTCAAAACTCCATTGGAAGTGTCCCCATCTGAGTGGTCTTTGAGCCATGTCCTCCCTCTTGGAACTGGAATGACAAAGCCATGAGCCATGAAGAGTGAACTTCGATTTCAAAATTGAAGGAAGAGGAAATTTGCTCCAATTGAATGAACTAGAAGAAGCCGAAAGCAGAAGCCTATGATAATCTTAAGATATCTGAGGTGACGAAAGAAATGGCATGATCGAAGGATTACGAGGGAAAGGGTTCGGAGCGGGGATCGAGGTTTGCTATTTAACTCCATATTAAGATTATTTCTAGGAAGTTGAAATCAAAATGGAGTGGACCATATACGGTGGTTATCATTTTACCTTTGGAGCGATGCTTGCTCGGGACGATCTTTGAGGGAAGAATTCAAGGTTAATGGTCGGCCGAACAATATCTCGGTAGGGAGAAAGAAAGGCTCAATTTGGTGAATTGAGAGGCAGCAGCTAGTCCCGGCTAAGGACTCAAAATAGAGCGACTCATGGGAGCTGACCCATATAGATTTTGCTTCTTTATATAGATTTTGATTTTTAATTACTCGTTTTGATTTTTTTATTCTTGTAATGATTTGTTAGGACTTGCTAAGTGACATTTGTTCAATTCAGCCCTTTTGAAATTGTTCGGTGCTATAGCAGAAGTCCCTTGAGAGCTCGGTGAAAGAACAGCTGGGTGACTCGACATTTCACAGATAGGGCGACTTGAAAAGGAGTATTTTTTCTCCCTTTAACTAAGTCTGTGGAAAATAAATAGAATCATGTTTGAATTGTTGTTTGGGAGTACTTTATTAGATGTTAAGAATTTTCAAAATTAATAAGGAGTCTCATTTGTATGATCGTAATTTACGATGATGGGACTAAGTCATAGCAGTTACAACAATAAGTGCGAGGAGAACAGAGCAGGGTCCATGACGGAAAGTTATAATGGATGATCATGATAACTTTCCTAGTTGGATAGTGACACATAATAGTACCTTTCTCTTGTTGGAGGATGATCGATCTTCCTCCCTCCCCATTGGAGTCAATTTTTCTTTCCTTATCGTGTATTAATAAGGGATAATTGATGGAAATAGTGAAATATCTGCTACGATTAGTTGGAAGTTGGGTGTTTTCCTCTAATACGAATTCCTTGGGCTACTAGATTTTTAAAGAGGGGAGTTGGGCCCTCGTTTCGGGCTTGCATTTGGGGAATTTTATGGGTTATTATGTGCAGACATATTTTAATCTGTTTTTTGGAGAAACGCTATGGGCTGTCTTTGTGGCTAAACCCATTAGTTCCCCCGACCTTTGACTAAGCGGTGCAGTGAGTATGTGGCATCTGGATGGGCGTGACCATCACATGGCTACTTAGGGAGAGTTTGATTGGGGGCTTTGTCACCTTCCACATCTTGATGATGGCGCTCGATTTTTCGCATTTATTTCGGTTGTGGTTCTTAGCTTCCATCGCAGCCGCCAGTTTGCACTTGTTCCCTATTCTTGAAGCTTTTTGCTCTACCAAGTTTGTGCTTCATTTTTCTTGAATCTTGTCGTGGTATTGAGGCGCTTTCGGTGGTCTGATATCTTTCTTGAAATTTGGTGTCCCTCGTCTTGTTTTCTGGCCTTGAGTACGTCTTTTCTTCTCCTCTGTGCTTTTTTGGTTTGAAGTCTTGAGATTCTAGGAATTGTGCTTTCGGTTGGGGTTTTGCATTTCACCGATTTTCCTTTTTCCTTGCTTGCCTGCTTTCCGCCCAGGTCTGATCGCTCTGTTTTGCGTAGGGTAAATCCTGGCGTCTTGTTGAGCGGGCGGCGGGAGATGACGAGTTTAGGCTGTGGTAGTTCACCGGGTTGCCCCGGGGGAGCCTCCTTTCCCCTTGAACAAGGGCAAAGGCAAAATTAACGAAATTTGATATCCTAGCGGCTCGGGTGTTGGGGGTTGCCATCTGAAATGCTGAGGCCTTGGGTTGGTCAGGTCAAACCTTTTGTGATAGGATCTTTGCGGCCGGTGTGGCCGGTACAGGATCGGGTTTGGTGCCACTGGCGTCTTGCGACCACCTACGTTGTTGAGTGCCTAAGATGGTTTGCTGGTGGCATTCGAGGGCGGCCTCACGCTTCCCCTTGCATCCTTTTGCAAGGGTGCGCAACATTTCAATGTACGCCCCTCTCGGCTTTCCCCCGACTTACGGGGTGTTACGGTGGGGTTGTTAGTTGTTTAGGGACGAGGCACAGGTGTTCCCGATGTTGCTCACGCTTTGGGCTTAACCACGGTGTAAGGGAGACGGCAGAAGGCTTTCTTTATATCTCCAAACACTCCAGCGCTAAGTTGATCATTTCGGACCTTCCATCTTTGCATAAGTTCTGGAAGGAACGTTATATTTTTGTTAGTGGCCATCATTGGGAGTAGAATCCCTTTGATCAAGAGGACACACTTGGCGTTCCTGCCGTCTGGACTACCCTCGAGAACCTACGTGAGCTCTCCTTCATTTTGGTTTGTTTTGATTTTTCGAGGTCACGAGATGTTTCGACATTGCTTTGGTCGCATGGCCCAGCCCCCGGGTGCTGGCCGATCTCGATCCACGAGGGACGAGGAGGTGAGTGGAAGTGGTGAAGTGTGCCCCGCGTGCTGACCAGAGCTCATGGATTAGATATTCTGGTTACGTCGGTGTGAGTCTGCCGACTTTCTTTTACAGAGATCTCCTCCCCTCGCCATGAAGCCTTCCATCCCGAATCTTCCTCTGTTTTATTTTGAGCCGCTTTATTTGCGAAGCTACGGGGAGAGCTTCGGTCCATACAGGTCTTAGAAAGAAGAAGAGGAGCGTGAAATGAAAACCTCCGAGCTCGCTAGAGGGTTGCTCCCCTGCTCGGGGTAAGATCCTAAAGGTGGGGGCCTCTTCCTCACCTTCTCCCGTCGTCAGGGTTGGAGGCTCTTCGGTCTGGAGTCCCACCTCGCGGGCGCCGCCCCTCTGCAATCTTGGGATGGTGACGGAGGTCATGATCGCTTTGAGGCTGCAGGGGATGAGGACTCTGCTTTCTCTGCGGAGCTGGCTGGGGCTGTTTCCTCCATTACGGCGACTCTACCTCGGGAGGTGCCGTTGCCTGCCGTCGAGAGGCTCTTTGGCTCTTAGCTGAGGAGCAGCCTGCGTAGATCGTGCTTTAGTGATCTTTTTCTTTATTGTTTCGGTTACGTTGGGCGAGTTTTTTGGCGGTGGTACTTGTCACGAAGGCAGCAAGGAGGGCCAGCCTTGCAGGGGGGCTTCGCTAGGGCGGCGAGTCTTCTGAGGCTAAGGTTGCTTCACGACCTCTCGGAGGAGTGGGTCTTGGTGAATAAGGGGTAGCGAGGAACTCGTGAAGCCTGGTCGAGCACGGAAGCATGCTTCGATGGCGAGGGCGTGGGCCAAGGATAAAAAAAGGGGTGATTAGTGCTCAAAAAGTGCTATTTTGAACCCTGTTTATTGCAGGTTTTGAGCACTTTTGTGTACTAATCAATGTAGTCTTTCAGAATTTTTCACATTAGGTCCACATTTATTCTCTTTTGATCGCATTTTATGGCTAATTTTGTAGTTTTTGCAAGCTATTTATGCCAAAATTGTTAAGTCCAATCAAAGCACGAAATTCGAGTCAAGCTTCGACGTGCATATCGAGCGGAAAGGAAGAGGAATGAAACGAGAGAAAATGACCTGATAAAGATTTTGCGGGGTTGCGAAATTTTGCAACCGTTGTGAGTTAAATTGCTTCTTGCTGCCAGCATTGTACCTCTGCGCATTATTCACTCTGCTTTTGACGTTTGACTCCTTTTGTCACACTTTGGTTTCTTCCTTTTTAACCCCCATTGGAATAGTGTTTGCTATATTATTTTACATTAATTTGTAAGGGGTTTGGCTATAAAAGCCGATAAAACCTTGTATGAATCTCCCATTAAAATTTCTTTTGGCGGGGAATCTTCAAACGCTCCGAGTCTCTTTCCTTTTCTCATTTTCTCTCATTTTTCTCATTTCCTAGGTAGCGAACACCCTCAGGGATGTGACTTAGAGGATGGCCATTTAAAACCCTTTCCTCCTTGAAGTGGGAGGCTACTGGGTGCAGAATCTTGAGGCATGCTGAGGGCTCCATGTTTTTCAAGCAGGTATCCACTGTCGTTATTGTTTTCCATTTTTAACTGGGTTTGATCCTTTTAGTTCACTGTGGATGGTTATTACTTGGTAAGCTTTTTGGCTCATTGGATGCTTAATGTTAGATCCATTGATGTTCGTTAGTTATCATTTATGAGCCATTGTAAGGTGAGCCAAGGTGACTTGTGTTTTAACGAATGAGAGCTTTAATGTGTCAGTGGATGTCATTTTGAAAGATTTAATGGGGGTTAGTTTTATGGATTAAATAGTCTAGGTTCAGGAGATGACTATAGGTCATCCTCCACTAATGCGAGAAAGGACCACGGAAACCCTCGGTTGCTAGGTCCAACCTAGTGACCTAACACTTGAGGAGTTCTATTATTTTATTTTGTTTTATTTATAAATTTCAGTTTTCCGAACATTAAACCTATTTTTACGAAACGCTTAAAATCGAATTTAATTCTGGAGTTGAACCTCCAACAGTAAGTCATTTTGTGAAAGCGTACGAGGATTCGACCCTAGATGCCATTATCTTGTAGTAGCTTTGCTACGAGTAGGAAGAGAATTGGGTATAAAATTTTGTGATTCAGACACCTACGTGTACGAATCAAATGGGTGATTCTTAGAGGATGGTGCTAAGTACATTTGACATTTGTGGAATACTTGTGATCCTCAATCCTCATCACAAGTCACGGTAGTGTTTTTCATGTATATATTTTCTTTGTTAGTCTTAACGTTTCGTTGGGTGTTTACATACCTTTGACACACTACAGGAATTTCCAGTGGGTTAGAAATCCAGAAGGCAGGTTGGTTATAGTCAATCTCCCACAGAACTTGGACTGAACTTGAATTGTGATCAAATGGAACACCTAGAGGGAGAGCAGTACAGTTAGTATTTAGTGGAGAGAAACCCTAGTGCATACATGTCAATGAGGATTGAAGCCTTCCATGGCGAGAATCGCGACCCGTGGAGAGAAATCCAAGCCCATCTAGGTCCGTGAGGTATAGAAACCCTGCATGGATGAGTGCCCTTCTACGATGTTTCCCTGACTAATGCACCATTTGACAATACCTGACCCTAGTTGGGGCCACACAAATTCCTTATGGGAACCCAGAGACCTCTACCAGTATACACCTCTGCTTCTCCATATTATGCCTTGACTCCTCGGCCGCGCGACCGCCTGACTAATTTCTCCGGTTGAGGCAAGCGATATTGAACCTTACCAAGTTGGTGGGTGACGTTATTGGAAGAACAAAAAGAAATTGATGCGATTAAGTCAAAAAATTCATACCGAGGAGAACTCTCTGAACCAAAAGTAGATGGGATTCCAAGTGAAATTGATCAGAAATTTGACAACCTGCAAAGTGGAATTGATCAGAAATTTGACAATCCACATAAATCAATTTCAAGGCTTGTTAATCAGCATGATCATCAAGAGGAAGGAAATCCAAAGAGAGAGTGACTGATTGACACTATTTTGGGTGAGCATACTTTCCAGTGCGGCGCGACGGGAGGAATTGATGTAGGAACCATTAGAGCTCTGAGAACTACCCAGTGAGAAGCGGGGAGGCGGAGGAAAGGGAGCGGGGAAGAGCTGGCTTATCCTTGACCAATCCCGTAAATTTGGGATCCCAATGCCTTTTGACCCAGAACACCGCTGCCGGTGCACATCCACGCACACACGCACCACATGCAACTTTTGAAACACTGCTTGTAAAAAGGTATCCGTCAGCGCCTATACTCTGAAAACTTTGGGAAGTTGGTAGCCCTTGTTTCAGTTTTGCCGCTACATCGAAGGAAGTGGCATCTACTCATACTTTGCTGGCATAAGCGGGTGGTTCGAGTCTTTAGTTGAACATCTGGAGCCCCTAAGACCTCGGCAATTCCATTGGCTCGACATTTCAATGACATCGAGGCAAAAAACTAGTTTTGGGGGGACTCAGTCTCCCCCACTTTTTGTTTTCATTTATTTTATTTTATTTTATTTTCATTTAGTTAATTTTTATTTTTAGATTTTCTCTAATTTTTAGTTAATCTTTGTTTCTAGCTTATTTTTCAATTTTCTGTATTTTTTCTAATTTTTCCTTTGTTTATTTTTGTAGGCTTTTGCTCAATTCACAGTATGAGTAAAATCGCTTTCTTAACTTGATTTATCCGCAGCCGTTACAGCATTCCATTTTATCTTTATGATATATATATATATATATATATATATTTTTAAAATAATAATAATAATAATATTTTGTTTTTAATTCTCAAATTTAAAAAAAAAATAATATTCGCGGTTGCGAAATTTCATGACTAGAATTTCGCAACCTCCTCCCCAGTTCAGCGGACCAATTTTGTTTTGACCATAGCACCATCGAACTCCATTTTGGTAATTTTGGTATCGTTGGAAGCTTAGAGTGTAGAATCAAATATATCCAGAAAGAACACTTTTAAATTTATTATGAAGGTGTAATTTTAAAATGCTCAACTGAGTCACTTTTTCCTCTCTTCTTCTCCTGGCTTGTTTATTTGAAGCCCAAACGGAGTGAATAAGGTGTCGATGGAAAGCTTGCAAAGTCTCCTATCTAAAAACGAGTACATTTCATCAAGGAGGTATCACTTCCTTCTCTAACTTTCCAATCCAAGCCCCATTGCAAACAATGTGACATTTGGTTGGGCGAGATTATGAAGGAGTAGCACCTGTTATGTTTTGTTTACTATTTTGAGCAAGCCCATTTTGTGATGTTCAGTGGCTTGCTGGCTTTCCTTTTTGTGAAGCTGTTATTTTATATACAACTTACTTTTTCAATTAAAAAATTGCACCCATTTTTGCACCCAATTTTTTTTGTGTTTTGCTTAGCTTGCAGTTTGAAAAATTGAAACATTGTCCAATTCTATTGATGTTAGATTGGTTCCATGCCTGGTTGAGTGGATGATCAGTTGAACTCTTGTTGCTTTCGACCCTTTTTCTTCCACCTTTACCTAACCACACCTTTGTGTACATTAGGTTTCTTCAATGGCCCGAAAAACTACGACCTCTAAACTTTGCAAAACCTACCTAGTTTACGTTAATTACCTTTAATGGAGTTAAGGACCCCCCATGAGAAAAGAAAGGCGATGTGTCTTCCAAAAATAAAATTAAAAGGAAGTGAAAAAAATAAAAAATAAAAGAAAAATTGCAACGCTTTTCCTTGAAACGAGGCACGGTCGAGGGTATATGGTGAAAAGCAGCACTGGCAGGTGCCCTAAGCCCGACTGGTTGGGGAGTCACCGACTTAGTGCTCGCTACATGGGTGGATGGGTGAGGTTTAGAGAGTTGTAGGTGCTGGAGTTTCGAAATCATTAGAAGTCTGAGGTGAAACCTGAAGAGTTAGTGGTCGAAAGATCCTTATGACTTGATGCCCTAAGCCTTAATTGGTTGGGAGTCATCGGTAGATCCCCGTTACATAGACTTTGGTGTGGTCGATTCGTCAGCATTGCATCCCTATAATACAAAAAGAGTTGTGGAATAAGAGTGGGTCCTGATCTATTTAGGTTGGTTAATGTCCTAAGTGGAGGCAGTAGCTTGGTTGCGGGAGAGAGTGCAGTTTAGCAGTTTATTGTTGAGAACTGATCAAACAAACACTTAGGTTTTAGTGGAAGTCTCTAGTTGATTCACCAAGAGGGAGGCTCTTTTAATACTTAATTTTATATGGCATTCATTCTCTCGAGATAGTTATTGGGCAAGGGTTTCAGTGATTCTCATTGAGGGTTAGGCATTACTCATTCACAACCTTTTTGAAATATAATTTTTTGTGAACATAATTTTGATTTTGTTTTGATTGCTCTCTCTTTCTTTCATTGCTAATGGACTAGTTATGTGTAGGTTGGGGGGTGTGATTAGTGCTCAAAAAGTGCTATTTTGAACCCTATTTATTGTAGGTTTTGAGCACTTTTTGTGTACTAATCAGCGTAATTAACCCGATTTGCACATTAAGGTCCCTGTTATTCTATTGATCGCGTACATGGCTAATTTTGTAGTTTTAAAAAGCTATTTATGCCAAAATTGTTGAGTCGATCCAATGCGAGAAGAATTCGAGTCAAGCTCGACGTGCAGGCTCGAGCTAGAAGGAAGAGGCGAGAAAGCAACGAAGAAAAGACCATAATAAAAATTTTGTAGGGTTGCAAAATTTCGCAACCTGCAAAATTTCACAGGTTGCGAAATTTGCTTCCTGCTTGCCACTATTCATGCCTCATGTGCACTGTTCACTTCCTCCACTGTTCAACTTTCCTACTTTTTTGACGTTTTGACTCCTTTTTGTCACACTTTTGGTTTTCTTCCTTTTTTGCCCTCATTGTAATAGTGTTTTCTATGTTATTTTGGTAATTTGTAAAGGGGGTTTGGCTATTAAAAGCCCCCAGACAAGCGTTGTATACAAATCTCTCCCATTAATAAAATTTCTTTTTGGCGGGAAGCTTTCAGCGCTCCCGCCTCTTTTTCTTATCTCTCATTTTCTCTCATTTTCTAGGTAGCCAAACACCCTCCAAGGATGACAACTTGGAGGATGAGCGGCTAATACCCTTTCCTCCTTGAAGTGGGAGTACTCTTGGGTGCGAGAATCTGAGGGCATCTTGAGGGCTCCATGTTTTTCACGCAAGTATCCACTACCGTTATTGTTTTCCCTTTTTAACTTTAGGTTTTGATCCCTTTTGATTCACCTTGGATGGTTATTACTTGGTAAGATTTTGGGCTCATTGGATGCTTAATGTTAGATCCATTGATGTTCATTAGTTATCATTTATGAGCCATTGTAAGGTGAGCCAAGGTGACTTGTGTTTTAACAAATGAGAGCTTTAATGTGTCAGTGGATGCCATTTTCAAAGAGATTTAATGAGGGTTAGTTTTTATAGATAAATGAAGATCTAGTTCGGGAGATGACTATAGGTCATCCTCCTGACACGAAAGGACCTTTAGAAACCTCGGTTGCCTAGGAGATCAACCTAGTGGCCTAACACTTCAAGGAGTTCTATTTTACATTTTATTTGATTTAAATTTGATTTTCAAATATTAAACCCCTGTTTTGCAAAACCTTAAAATCCAAATTTAATTCACCAAATTGAACCTCCTTTGTAAGTCATTTGTGCAAAAACCCATCCGAGTTCGACCCTAGAATTTCTTTATATTGCAAGTAGCTTTGCTACGATAGTAGGAGGAATTTAGGTTATAAATTTTGTTGATTTTTGGAACACCTGCGTGGGAGCGAATCAAGGAGGCTGAGAAGGACACGAGAAGGTCAGAGAGGCCCAGTGTTGATTTGGCTAGAGGAGTTGTAGGCCGTCAAGGGTGATTTGTGGGCCAAGATGGCGGCCTTGGAGCGGGCCAACCAAGAGGCTCTGGAGCGGGTAACTCTATTGGATGCTGACCCGAGGAGGGGCTCGGAGGCCCGGATGGACCTTGCGAGGTAGAGGCTCACAGAATTTGATGGAGGTGAAGTGATAGCGGGCAAAAAAAGACGGGCACATTGATGGGCTTCAAGGTGGCTTGCCTTTAAACTTCGAGCTTCCCGAGCTTTCCTAGACCTGGTGTTCAACATCCAGCTTTCTGATGAGGAGGTTGAAGGATTTGCTTCCGAGGCTGAAGTTAATGCGGGCGCTAAGGTGTTTTCAGGGGCCCCTGATCTTGCTTCCTTGCTTGGCGATTCTTGGGTTCCCTGCGGAAATTTAGCCCTTCTACTTTACTCTTTGGGGCTCAGCTTGACTCCTCTACTTTTGCAATCAGGCTAGCGTCGGGCGTTTAGGCTCTTTCTCTCTTTTTTTTTTTTTTTTTTTTTGGTGTACCCTGGCGTGGAGCTTGGGTTTTTGTATTGCTTCAGATCATGACTATTTGTTGATATACCAAGATTCATCGATTAATTTCTTCGTTCCTTTTCATGTTTCATTGATTTGAGCTGCTTGGTTCTAAAGCCACGAGGTCTTCCTAGATGAGTTATGTTCCGCACTCACGAGCTCTGCGGGCTCCTGAGCGGCTAAGACCCTCCACAATTGTTAGAGCTCTGCGAGGTTGAAATATGCCCAGGCTTGAGGCGCTAAGACCCTCTGCCTGGCCCAGGCTACTAGGCTGCAGGGCACTAAGACCCTCCTACACGAACTGTTAAGCTCTGCAGATTGAGCTACTAAGATCCGGGGCACTAAGACCCTCATGCACGTACTGAGCTACTAGGCTCTTGGGCGCTAAGACCCTCGTGAGCTGTTAAGCTCTACAAGTTGAGTTGCTGGGCTCCGGGGCGCTAAGACCCTTCTACACGAATTGAGCTACTGAGCTCCTGGGCGCTAAGACCCTCCTGGGCTGTTAAGCTCTGCAGGTTGAGCTACTGGGCTCCGGGGCGCTAAGACCACTGCCTGAGCCTCTTGGCTCACGGGCCCAGACTGCGGGCTCGGGTTGGACCCTCACGCATGAGGCCCGAGGCTACAAGGCACGGGCGCTAAGACCCTTACCAGCGCTATTGGCTCTACAGGGGATGAGCTATTGGGCTCAGGGGCGCTAAGACCCTCCTCAGCGAACTAAGCTACCCTGAGGCGTAGACCCTCTTTGAGTTGTTAAGCTCTGGTGGTATTAGGCTCAGGTGCTAAGACCCTCTTTGCAGAGGCGGGCTCTGCAGGCTCCTAGCGCTAAGACCCTCTGAGTTGTTAGAAGCTACAGCGGGGGTGAGCTCTCTTGGGCTCCTAGGCACTAAGACCCTCTGGTTGTGAGAGCTGCAGCCCAGAGCACTGCGGCTTTGGGGCGCTAAGACCTCACACGTCTTGAGCTACTGGGCTCTGGGCGCTGGGAGCCCCTCCCTGAGCTGTTAGCTCACAGGTTGAGCTGCGGGCTCAGGGTGCTAAGACCCTTCTACGAGCGAGCTCTTGGGCTCTTGGGGCGTTAAGACCCTCTGGTACATTAAGCTCTACGGGTTGATACTAGACTCGGGAGTGCTTTAGACCCTCCACACTGGCTTGTTAAGCTGCAGCCCAGGCTGACTCTCTTGAGCTGCAGGCGCTAAGACCCTCACACGGCCCGAGCCACTAGGCTCCTGGGCACTAAGACCCTTCTACGTTGTTAAGCTCTACAAACTAAGCTATTGGGCTCCGGGGAGCTAAGACCCTCCTGTGCGAACTAAGCTACTGGGCTCCTGGGCGATAAGACCCTCATGAGCTGTTAAGCTCTACAAGCTGAGCTATTGAGCTCCGGGGCGCTAAGACCCTCCTGCGCGAACTGAGCTACTGGGCTCCTTGGCTCTAAGACCCTCTGAGTTATGAGAGCTCTGCGAAATTTGAGCTCTTGGCTATGGGTGGCCAAGACCCTCTGCCTTGGGGCGAGCTTAAGTCTTGGGCGCTAAGACCATACATTTGTTAAGCTCTTGCAAGATAATTTCTTGGGCTTTAGGGCGCTAAGTTATCACACTTGACGGTAAGCTATGTAAATTTGAGCTATTGGGCTTATTTAAGACCCTCTGCAGACTAAGGCCTGCCCAGGCTCTTGGCGTTAAGACCCTCCCGAGCTATTAAGCTCTGGGCGCTGAGACCCTCCTTCACGGGCCCGAGCTATTTGGGCTCTGGGCGCTAAGACCCTCTAAGCTCTATAGGTTGGGCGCTCTTGTCTCGAGACGTAGGCGCTCACCTGACTGAGCTCTTTGGGCTCTGAGGCGCTAAAACCACTAGTCTTAAGCTGCTCTTGGAAATCGCGGCGTGTGGCTTTAATGCGGATCTATGGAGAATTAGAACAGATTACGCGACTTCCCAAGCATCCTGGCTCCCTTATAAATAGCGACCCCTCTGTGATGGTGCTATGCTTCCAACCTTCGTCCTTTCTATGGCATAGTCGGAGTTCACGCATGATGAAGCGTCAGGGTTTGGTCATCATCACTACATGGGGTCTATCCAGTGATCGTGAGCTGACGTTTGGTGTCGATGGTCTACTGCTTGTAGGAGTTGTGTTTTTCCCTATTTCCTCCTTTATGGGAGTTGTGTTGTTCCCTAGCTATGCCCAGTGATGGAACTGTGCTAGGGAACGTATCCAGAGGGGGCGGTGTACTTTGAAAAAACTTTTAGTACTGCTTTCTTCGTTTTTTCTTTCTTCTTTCTTCTCTTCTTTTTCTTTCTCCTTTTCCTTCTCTTCCTCTCTCTCCCTCTCCCCTTCTCTTTCACACTCTCTCTTCTTCTCTTTCTCTTTCCCTTTCTTGTAGTTTTTTTGCCTTGACAAGGTGTAGGCCGGTGTGAAGAACGATTTTTGCTTAACTGTAATTTTTGAGATGCAAAGGGAGATTTTGTATTTCTCTAAGGTGGTTGTAACCTCCATGTAATGAAATTTTGTATTCAACTGTAGCTCCTTTGAGATAAAGAACAATCTTTGTGAATTACAAACCTTTCTACCCGAGGCCCGCCCAGCCGATGCTCTAGCTTTATCGTTATAACTTATTGTTTGGTCCACCATAACATTAAACAACTTAAAAATGGAAATATAATGTTATTCGAAATCAAGATGGAGGATCTTTATTACAAACTACGTTTCGGGGTCTTACTGGTAGAACCGTTTGAGGTGTTTAGCGTTCCATGAATGAGGCAGGGTTTTTCCTTCTTCTGTTTGGAGTTCATAGTTGCTAGGTCGGATTATGCGAGATACGATGTAAGGCCCTTCCCAATTAGGTCGACTTCCCGGTATGAGTCGCTTCCTTCTTTGAAGAAGTTTTTTAGAACTAGAGTCGCTGGCTTGTAACTCTGGGCTTGACCCTTTGGTCATAATATCTCGTTGTCTTTCTGTGATAGTCCTCCATATGCTTTAGGACACGCTACGTTTCGTCACAGGAGATCGAGGTTTGGCGAAAAAGGACCTCTTCGATTTGTGCTCGATGTTTGCTGGATTCCCCGATCCTTGGAGATTTTAGTCAGCCTTGGCCCGGATCTCTTTGTGATGCGAAGGCGAAGCGAACGGGGTTTCCTGAGTCGTTGACTTGCGCGTAGTTCTGTATGCCAATAATACCTCGGGGAGGTACTCTACCCATTTTCCTTTTAGATCTTCTAGTTTAGTTTTCAGTGCCTCCTTTAGAGTCCTTATAGTGACCTCTTGCTTACCCATTGGACTGCAGATGAGCTGGGGATGAGTAGTAGTTCTTGATTCTAAGCTCAGCAGTAGAAATCTCTGAACTTAAGGTTGTCGAATTGCTTCCCATTATCGGACACGAGGGACCTCGGGATCCCGAACCTGCATATTATAGAGCACCAGACGAAGTTGTGTACCTTCTGTTATGTGATTGTTGCTAAGGGTTCAGCCTCGGCTCATTTAGTAAAATAGTCCACGGCCACAATGATAAATTTGCATTGGCCTATTCAATGGGTAGAGTCCCCCAATATGTCGGCCCGAATTTATTGAAAGGTTAAGGGCTTGTGGCGACGTCGTGGCTCGAATAGGAGATGAGAGATCTGGCGTACTCCTGTGACTGCGTTTTCTAACGATTATGTCGCGTCTTTGAGCATTGTGGGCCAATAGTACCCTTGTCTCAATGCTTTCCCCGCCAATGGGTTCGAGCTCAGATATAGTTGCCATCATGCCTCGTATGCTTCCCTGAGTATGTAGTTGGCGTCTTCCTTCCTTACGCACTTGAGAATGGGCGTAGAGAAGCCTCGTTTATAAAGGGTCCCCCGATGAATGGTGAATCTTGCCGACCTCGCTCTGAGTTTAGACGCCTCCTTTGGGTCGGTTGGCGTGCCATCACAGTAATCGGATGGGGTCAGTGAACTTCGGTTGTGGTTATCCGCGGGGAGACTTCTCTGTTGTCGATGCTTATTGAGGGTTCTGGAAGGTGCTCGACAGGTATCAATTTGCCTAGGTCTTCTTGTGAGGCTGTCTCCAGTTTTGCCAAGGCATCAGCTCGGGAATTATTTGCTCTTGGTACATGCTTGACCTGAACCCGTGTGAACTTCTTAAGCAACTCTCGTACCTTTTTGAGATATAAGATCATCTTCTCCCCTTTGTCCTTCTAGGAGTCTTCTATCTAATTTACCACCAGTTGGGAGTCGCTGCTCACCTCTAGCTAATCTGCTTCCATGAAGTGGGCGAGGTTGAGTCCGGCTATGACAGCCTCATATTCGGCCTCATTATTGGAAGCTTGGAAGCCGAATCTAAGGGCGTATTCCGTATCTATCCCGTCTGGAGAGGTCAAGATCAGCCCTGCACCGCTTCCTTGGGCGTTTGTGACCCCATCGACGGATAATCTCCAGATGGGGAGGTCGGTTGCCAATTGAGTAGCCTCCAGTTGGTTGTCTTTGAGTGAATTCCGTGATGAAATCTCTGAGGAATACGCCCTTTTACACATTTGTTCTTGGTTTTGTACCTAATGTCAAATTACTCAGCTCTATAGCTACTATCGACCCTTCCCGGAGGTTTAGTTTATACGATGTTGCTTCATCGGATATTCGGTTGGGACTTCGACGGTATGAGCTTGGAAGTAAGGTCGGAGTTTTCTGGATGTGGTTACCAGCGCCAGGATCACCTTTTCCATCTTTAGGTACCTCTCCTCGATTCCCCTCAGAGCTTGGCTGCAATAGTAGACTAGTTGTTGCACCTTGTCCCGTTCTCTTACCGGGCGACCTTGGTTGCAAAGTGCGAAGCGACCCCGGGTAGAGAGTGAGGAGTTCTCCGCCCGGAAGGGCTTGGGAATGGGGAGGCTCAAGTAGGTTTTGAGGCGTCGTGAACGTACTCCTGGCGGTGTATTGCTTTGGAAGGCCTTTTTCAGAACCTGAAAGAAAGGCCAACATTTGTCACTGACCCTAGATACAAAGCGACTCAACGTAGCTATTCTTCCTGTCAGGCGTTGAATGTCTTTAATGTTTGACAGAGGCAACATATCAAGCACGGCCTTTATCTTATCTAGGTTTGCCTCTATTCCTCGGTTGTTGACTATAAAACCTAAGAACTTCCCGGCGGAGACTCCAAAAGCACATTTGGCTGGGTTTAACTTCATATTATAGCTTTTCAGGACCTGGAACGCCTCGGCTAAATGGGTTATGTGGAGCTCGGCTTTTATCTAGAGCATCCTGTTCACTAGCCTTTGGTAGGTGGCTCCTGCGTTCTTTAGCCCGAAGGGCATTACTAGATAACAGTAGGTTCCCTTACCAGTGACAAATGAGGTCTTCTCTTGGTCCCTGGGGTCCATACTGATCTGATTGTAGCCCGAGAAGGCGTCCATGAAGCTGAGGAGTTCATGACCGGTTATGGCGTCTACTATGAGATCAATTTGAGGTAGAGGGAAGCTATCCTTTTTGGGGCGAGGCCACGATGTCCCAGTGAATCGATGCAAAGCCGCCACTTGTCGTTTGCTTTTTTGACGAGAACAACGTTAGCCAACCATTTCGGGTACTCTACTTCTCTGATTGCCTTTTCTTGGAGGAGCTTACCGACCTCTTCATTAATCGCCTTCTGTCTTTTTGGGGCAAAACTCCTTCTCTTTTGCTTGACCGGCTTAAAGGAGGGATCAACGTTTAACCTGTGGGTGATCCTTGCCGGGTCGACCCACCCGTGTTTTTTTTCTTGTTCAGTTGAATACCTCGTAATTACGCTCTGAAAATGGATGGGAGAGCTCTGATGTCTTACTAACTTGGACCCTATGTAGGCAGGTGTTCGACTGGTCACCGGTATCTGAGCTCTAATTCTGCCACGAGGCAGTCGGGTGGTTACCTCGTCTCGCATGTCTGACTCCGTCCCATGTAGATGTTGTCGTCGTGTTTTTGCTTCATTGATCTTAGAGTAACATTCCACGGTATGCAGTTTCCTGGGACCATTCCCTACTCCATTTGCGAGTTGTAAATTTATTAACCATGTGATAAGCGGAGGGGAGCAGCCCTTATAGCGATGGGAGGGCTACTGGTAACATGTTGTGGCCCAGCGGGGCATCTATGAGGAATCTCCACCGTGGGCATGCTTTGGCATGGGAGTCTCCCAGTAAGCACTAATTGTCACAGGCCCGAGACATCTCTTTCTCTGAGAGACACGTAGACGGGCATTGGCGGCTCCTTCTCCTTCAATGCCCATTTAGTCAGTTGGCGAGAAGATGATATCTGGCCCGAGCTTCCGTTGTAAACCGAGACCTATGGACGTTTATTGCTTCGCCTGGTTTTATCGCGAGTGGGTCGTCATGGGGATGTTGACAGCCTTCCATGTCAAATTATGAGAAGGTTATGGTAGTATCTAGTCGAGGAAGCTTGGATACTGTTTGTACTTCTAAGGTTTCCCACGATCTGATGTTGCGCGAGAGTGGGCGCTTCCCACAGAAAGTAGCTAGACTCTCCCTCCTCTGAGCCCTTTAGAGATTACATGGATTTCTCTAAAGGCGGTTGATGTTGGTAGGGTTGGTGATAAGTGGTGGTGGTTGGACTACGCTCTTTGTAGCCACGGGCCCGCGTGGCGGGTGAATGCCGCGTCGGATCAAGTATTCAATCTCCTTTTTAAGCTGGATCACGTCGTCGGATTCGGTGTCCGTGACTGTGGAACTCCGGTGTTGGTGTCATCTCTTCCCTGCCGTAGTCGACTTCATCGAGATGGCCACCTCAGAAAAACCTCATGTTACATTTCGCGCGAGGACTGTGACCTTTGAAATTTGTCGGAGAGTGTATTGTTGAGGTGAATCACCATTCACTGCGGCTCCGGTCGGTGGTCCTGCGATCTACGGCGTTCATACCGTCTTATGCGGGATAGCTCTTTGTTTTCTCTGCTCCTGCTTGGGGATCTGTCCCTGTCTGCCTGTCTCTTGGGGCTTCGTTCTCTTTTTTTGTCGCTGATTCGTGCCATAGTAGGGTGATCCGAAATCAACAAAATTTATAACCTAAATTCCCTCCTGCCAGTGTGTAAGCTCTCTTATGGTATAGTAGTTACAGGAATTGAGCACGAGGATGGGTTTTTCATACAAACGATTTGCAGTGAAGTCCAAAAGGGTGAATTTGGTTTGGATTTTCAGGGTTTGATAAAAACAGGGGGGTTTTGGTAAAAACAGTGAGGGTTGGTTGTGTGCAAAATGAAAATAAATTAAGTAAAAAAAAATTGTAAAATATAACTCCTTGGTATCGAGGCTCTTTTGGATCGAGTTCTCTGAGGTCACTAAGAGGTCCTCGGGGTCATTTCCTCGCATTGGGGAGGATGACCTATAGTCATCTCCCGAACCGGATCTTCATTTAGCTATAAGAGCCTAACCGAAATAGTTATCCTTTTGAAAATGGCATTATTTAGCCATTTATGTTCTCGATCGATTAACGAGTCCCCTTGACTCACATTACAATGGTAATAAATGATAACTAATGAACATCACGAGATCTAGTAATAAGCATCATGTGAGAACTAAGATTACCAAGTGTGACCATTCAACATGGTCGAAGAGATGCACAGTAAAAGGAGAACACGGGCAGCTGATGACTACAGCGTGAAAAGCAGCGGGGACCTCGGTAGCCTCGGATCTGCACCCGGCGGTATACGCTGAGGAGGAGCAGGTTTTAGCTCATCCTGCAGTTGTCATCCTCGGAGGTGTTTGGCTACCGCAAAGTGGAAAAGAAAATGAAAAAGGGAGCGAGAAGCGTAAGCGAGAGGACAGCTTCCGTCCTTTTTATTAATTGATTAGTGATTGATACAGACTGAGGCTTATATATGCTCATAACAATGGAAAAATACAAAAAAAACCAAAATCAGAAGGTATTAGAAGGGATAAAATGGAAAGAAAACCAAAAAATATAACAAAAACACCAAAGCGTCAAAAGCAGGTGAACAGTGCTGGAGGGGTGAATAGTGGTTGGGAGGTGAACAGTGGCAGGCAGGAGAAATTTCTCAAACGTGCGAAATTTTTGTTGTGCTCCATTTTGTTGCATTTTTTGCTCTTCTTTCCTTCTAGTCTACGATGCAATGCGGGTTTGGTCACGAATTCTTCATGCTTTGATCAACTCAATAATTTTGGCATAAATAGCTTGCAAAAACTGCAAAATTTTCCACAAAACGCGATCAGTAGAATAATAGGGACCTTAATGTGTAAATTGGGTTAATTACGATGATTAGTACATAAAAAGTGCTCAAAACCTATAATAAACAGGGTCCATAATAGCACTTTTTGGCCACTAATCAGTCGCCCCTGCTCTTTTCCTTTTGAGTAGAAGAGCTTCTTTGCAGACAGGAGGGTTTCTTCACCGTTGATATACTTCTCTGTTTTGGCGAGGACCTCGTATACTTGCACGAGGTTCTTTGAGATAGGAGCAGTAGGTCTTTTCATTGCACCCCTAGCCACATAATGAAAGCGATGCCAGCGAACTTCTTGTCGAGAATATCCACGCTAGCGACTCCGTGTTAAACCTCCCGAGACATATGACCTCAGGCTTTCTTGAGAGCTTTGTTTTATGGTAAGAAGGTGATAGCTCCGACTTCTGTGCGATCCTTGCTCAATAAAGTTGGAGGCAGAATGCGATGGAAAGTTCACGTGAGCGATGAGATGGAAGGCGGTGGGGTCTGATGTTGAAGCCGAGGGCCCGGTGCTGGGCCCTTTAGTGTGATAGCGAGAGGCATCGTCACGGGGTCACGATATCCGTGTAGCTCCATCGATTTTTATGCGTATTGGTGAATTACATGGTGTCTTGATTAGGTAGAGCGTCTCACGATCTATGACATTCTAAACTTTGCCCGAAGGGAAGTCACGACACCACAGCGTGAATGGAGATTCGGCTTGTTGTACGAGGGCATCCATGGAGACTGGAGCTCGGCCCTTTACCACTTCCTTCATGTGGATGACTTTCTTTGGATGTCCACGAATCTACGCTCCGCGACCTCTCCTGCTGCGATCCTCTCAGGGGTTGGTAAAGTCATGCTCCATGGTATGGCCCTGTTTTTACTCCTTTACTCTATCCGCTTCGTGGGCGAGGTGTTGCTCTCTCGGATTCTGAGGTTTTGGTCTTTCGGGTTATGCGTGTCTCCTAGAGACTCACATTTTCTGGTGGTATTCCGACTCTTTACGACTTTAGTGTTAGTTGGTGACGCGAAGCGCCTCCACCTCGTTCGTGTTGGCTTGCACAATCTCTAAAGTGCCTCGAGTGAGTATCCTGTCGCTGACGGTCTTGCATCCTTGATGGTTGGCATTACTCGCTTGTGTTTGGTTGATACGCATTAGTTGCTGAGAGGGTGACTTTGTTAAAGGAGCTGTCATTCCGGGCTGAGTGCTGGCGATGATCTTTCAGCGGAACTATGGCGACGTCTTTGGGATTGTTGGGCTGGCCGGTTGTCTCTGGACGTTGGGCTTCTCTGCAAAAACAAGAAACTTCAAGATCGGCGGGGCTTGCCGTTTGCTTCTCAGATGCCTAGGAGTCGGATCTTTAGGTGGAAGAAGATCAACTGTGAATGAAGTTTTGTGCGTATGTCTGCGCATTACCTTTCGCGATAAATTGGCACGGTATTTATAATGGATGATCATGTGCTTTCCTAGTTGGATGATGACCACGAATAGTACCCTTTCCTTGTTGCTTGGAGGATGATACGATCTTCCTCTCATTGGGTCAGGAAGATTTTTCTTTCCTTATCGTAAACCGATTAATAAGGGATAATTGATGGGTAATAATTAGGAAATATCCTACTTTCCTGATTGGTGGAGAGTGTGTGTTTTCCTCTAATACGAATTCCTTGGGCTACTAGATTTTTAAAAGAAGGGGGAGTTGTTTCGTTTAGAGGCTTGCATTTGGGGATGCCATTAAGGGCTATTGCTAATCTTGAACATTTTTAATCCGTTTTGGGCTTACATCTCTTGAGCTGCATGGCGCCTATTATTTCAAACCCCATCAAAAACAAAATAAAATTAAGAAAGAAGTGGATTTTGAAATCAAATGTATTTCCGGATTCTAAAACCAGGTATTTCAAAATAAGAAGGTTCTTTATATATTCCTGATTTCATATTAGTAGTGGGATTTTTCAAGCTTTCTACTTTTGATGATCAGTTTTGATTGAGTTAGGGAAGCTTTAACGATTATTTAGGATAAACATTGTGGGGTTGATATCGTTTTAATTCTTCAAGTCTAAAGTGTTTTACGTTAAGGCACATAATGTGGAAGATCTAAAGGCAACAGAATATGTTTTTCTATCTCTTTTTTTTTTTTAATTTTATTTATTACTACATGGTATTCTTATATCAACAATATATTTTTAAATTAAAGTACACCCAGGGACCCATTTTTGGGATGACAATGTTGATATTTCTCATGTGAAACCCCGAGAAAATATAATTTTATGAAAAATGGCAAAATGGTAATTTCGGTCAAAATCCGAATTTTTCTAGATCTCGGATGATGAAACAGGACTTCACTATTGGAATCGTCTCGCGAAATCTAGCTACCATGTCGAATTTCGTCGAATTCCGAGACAATCGGAATTTGCACGTTTTTCGAGGAAACAAGCGTAGTGGGGGACACTTGGCGCATTTTGAGTGGCTCATAGTGTGCCACGTGTCGAATCTTCGAATCAATCAACTTGAGGCTCAAAGTGTGGGACCCACATGGACATGTGGCAACACATGATTTGAGGGAAATCAAGGTAGATGGATAAGGTGATAAGGTATCCAGGAGCCACTTAGAATTGAATGATGGCAGAGTGAGAGGACATCTCACTTGACTTCCTATCTTCTCGACCGGTTGGGAGAGGGAGAAGAAAAAGAAAATATATTTGGAAAGGGGGTTTTGAGAGAGGGAACTCCGCTTCTCTCTAAATTTCTCGGCGATTGGACTGGCGGTTTCAAGCGGAGTAAGAGGAAGAGTTCATGCTTCACGGCAAGGGCTTAGCATAAGAGGCAGGAATCGGGAGGTTCGACGGAAGACTCGAGAGGTAGGTCTTCTCCTACTTTAGTTACTTTCTACCACTAAGGGTTACGTGGTGGTTGTCTTGCCCTAAGGGAATGGTTGGTTGTATTTTGAACCATGAGAAGTTTGCCACATTGTGGTACGGACTTTCGATTTGGTTTTTGGGTGGGAAAGAAAGGAAATTTGGTGAGTGCGTCCTTACATTTAAATGGTAGCCCATCGGTGAACTTGATGTTGGGCTGTGAATTTCTCAATTCGGACCTTTGTAGACCAAGTTATGGTCTTTTTACCCTGAACAGTCTAATAGGCGAGAATTCGACTAATGAGGTCAACCTATAGAACAATTGCTAGAGTTAGCTCGGCTTGGTCGGCTCGGTCAGTCGGCTCGACCCCGAGGAGGTCAGCTTGGCTGGAAGCCTGACCCATGCAAAGACCTCAACGAGACGGCCATAACTTCTTCATCCAAACTCCGTTTTAGGTTTTCTTAGACTCTATGGAAAGCCATTGGTCGAGATTCTATAAATAGTCATGGAGGCAGTAGATGGCAGGCTTAGCTAGGTCAGCTCGGCTCGGACGGGTTAATTCATTTCGGCAGTCAGGTCAGCTCGGCTAGGTTTGACTACATATGACCTCCAACTTCAAAAGGTCAAAACTCCTTCGTCCGAACTCCGTTTCGGGTGTTCTTAGACTCTATGGAAAGCCATTGAGTCAAGATTCTATTTGTATTCTATGGAGGACATTAGGTGTTAGGACAACCTTGGCGGAGTCGGGTTCATCGGTGGTAAGAAGTTAGTTCGGCTCGGTGGTCGACTACGTGTGACCTCAACCGGAAAGTCATAAGTCAACCGTCCGAACTGTTTGGGTGTTATTAAACTGCATGGAAAGCTATTAGTAAGATTCTATTTAATATTCTGTGGAGGGACGGTGGAGTGTCGAACCGAGCTCGGCGAAGTCGAGCGGCTCGTTGGTCGGTCGGCTGGCGCAGGCCGACTAACGTGTGACACTCCAACATCGGAAGGTCATAAGTCGCCGTCGAACTCCATTTCGAGTGTTCTTGGACTCTATGGAATTCAATTGGTGGTCCTGTCATATGCCTGTGGAGGGCCGGTGGGTGTCAGGCCGAGCTCGGCCAGGTCGGAACCCGGCTTTCGGTCGGTCGATTATTTCGAGTTTGGTCGACTATGTGTGACCTCCAACTTCGGAAGGTCATAACTCCTTCGTCCGAACTCCTTTTCGGGTGTTCTTGGACTCTATGGAAAGCCCATTGAGTCATGATTCTATTATTATAACATTGGAGGATAGTGGGTGTCGGGCCCGAGGCTCGGCCGGGTAAGAAAAGCGCTCTGCCGGGTCGGTTATTTCATTTGGTCGACTACGTGTGACCTCAAACTTCGGTAGGTCAAAACTTTTTCGTCCGAACTTCGTTTCATGTGTTCTTAGACTCTATGGAAATCCTATTGAGTCAGATTTATCATGTTCCTATGGGGACATTGGGTGATTAACTTTTAATTCTATGTTTTGTATAGCGTTCATTTTGTAGTTGTGTCGTCATTATGGGTGGGATATAACATGACCATTGCATGGCATGTTGTAGGCTACTGTATTGGGTATGGTATGGCTGTCTATGGGATTCCATGAGAGACCATATGGTTTAGTTCCAAAAACTTGGGATTGAATGATAAAGGATTTCTATCACCGGCTTCACACAGTCTAAGGCTGTGGTGGGTTGGGGTTTGATCTGGAAACTGAAAGCTTCTAGGTTTTATGGTTGTTTGATGTGGTATGGATGATTGGGAACCAAACTAGTTCATGATTGTGAAGGGGCCGTGAGGTACCCTGTTGGATGGGTCCAAGATTGTGACCTTGTTGTGTGTTATGGCTTGTGTGAATAACATACAATGTGAACATGACCTGTTATGTATGTTGTATGATGTATTAACATGGGTTGAGCATGGAGGAGAATTATATGTATCAATTATAATTATCCATAGCATGTTGAATCATTGCATGTGCACTTAGGTGAGGAGTAACCCTTGTAGGATAATTCCACTACTGGGCATTGCTCACCCTATCGAGGGAAAATTATTTCAGGTACCAAAGGTTCACTTGGGGATGGGGCCCTTGTCAAGTCTTAGAAGGCGAAGAAATGGTCATATGGCCTTATGCGCGAAATATACCTAGTCATTTTCGACATGTTTATGGTATTTTGTAAGCATAATTTAGTTGTTTAGAGGTTAAATCTGGCTCTGAAGCAGAGGCCGGGGAAAGTTACAAAACTTAGGACAAATATGTAAATTGTCAAAAGGGGCTTAAAGTTATAAATTAGAAGACTATGGAGGCCCCAAATACAGATTTTGGGAACTTGAAATATAAATGAGGTCAAACATAGAGGGACCTTTTGCAATTAGAAAATTTAATAAAAAAAAATGGGTTTTTATTTTGAGGGCGAACAAGGCCTTAACAAAATCACGGAATTTAAAGACCAGAAATTGGTCTCATTTAGGGAGGGAATCGGGATGGGAGAAGGAGAGAGAAGAAGAAGAAAGGAAAGAGAAGAAGATGAAGAAGACAACAAACTGAGTGTGAAGCTACTTTGAGTATAAGTTTTGTATGGATCATGTATGAATTTAGGCTTGATATGGTTAACATCTCTTCTAAATCTAGGGTTTTGGATAAAGTATGACATTTTGTTTCACCAAGTAAAAATTAAACATAACCACAGGGTATAAGGCATGTCAAGAATCTACTGTTGTGGGTTCCATAAGATAAATAAGATAAGATTAGGGTTTAGAACAACCATAAAATCTAATTAAATAGGACTATCTATCAACATATACAAAAATGTTTCAACCGACCATGGTTGAATTGCAAGGAATTGGAGTTAGGGTTTTGAGACAAGCCTAACAAAATCTTAATCAATTGGTTTGTATATGGGTGGTAACCCATATTAGAATGATATTGGGAGAGATTCATGGTTGAATTGTAAGTAAATGAGTTAGGGTTTAGAACAAACCCTAACTAACCTTTATGATTGGGTTGTGTATGGATCATAAGTCGTATTAGATTAGGTTTGAGTAATTCATGAAGGATTTTTGAAATAAAGGAAATTATTGAAAGAAGAATCCAAGCAAAATTGAGGTTATAAGATGGATATGGAATGGTTTTGATGTGTGATTTTGAAGTGTAAGAATTGATTGGATATCAAAGAACATGGAAGAATGGAACAAAACACACATTAAAGAATTTTCGGGGATTAGTACCGGGTACAACTTGAGCATGCTAGGGTACAATTTGGGTCTGGTCGTTTTTGACTTGTACCCAGTCTGAGTTAGACTTGTCTTAGGTACAACTGATACAGTTTCCCATTCTGAGCAGTGTTTGTATTTTAGCCCATAACTTTCTCATTTATTATCCGATTTGAGTGATTCAAGTGGAAACTTAAAATAGACTTCAAGGAGAACAAACCATATTTAATAAGTATCTCCAAATTCTGACTCTAAAAAGCTCAAAAATTCACTCAAACTGGGGCTATGTGCAAGCCCATCTTCTGCATCAGTTGATCATAGAGGATTCCCGATTGATTCGAACGTAAGTAGAGTTCCGGTGCTCTGATTTGGGTGATTCCAATTGGAAATGAACCCTTAGCACCTTAGCTTTAAAGGAGCACAAAGAACCATTGTCAAATATGGAAACAAGGCACTGGAAAAATTCATAATTCAAACTATCCCTCGGTAAAATCAGTAAACCGACTAGTTGGCATGAAAATGCCGTAACTTGAGTTTGGATGATCCAATTGGATTGATTCCAATTCCTGAGTAAAGTAGATTCACAGAAGAATAAAAATACATGAATAAGGTGTGATTACATGCTCATCATACCTTACCAGTATATGGAATACGATCTGTTATGAACACATAAAGTGGCTAAGAATGCCCTATTATAAAATAGTAAGTTATTGAACTCATATAATTGTAAAACTGCCTAAGACCAGTTATTGAATGACATGGCACCTCTATTACGTGGGCGGGCTACGCATAGTGCCGGTACTCTACGATTGAATGCGACGGCACTCGAGGCGTGGCCGGCACATTGCGTATGATTACTCTCGATTAGTAACCCGGTACTCTGATTAGTGCTATGGCGCCTGCAGCCGGTCTTTGGCATACGCTGTGCTCTGACACCTCGATCTTATCTTGTACTGCGGGGTATTTATTGTGCTTTGTCCTACTCATTCCATTATTCTTGGTCTGGAAGTAATCCAACAATTATATGATAAGACTCTGAATAATGAATAAGAATAAAGAAATGAATATAGTAAAGATCTGAATGTACCTACGGGTACCTCTGTATTTGATCTGTAGTACCTACGGGTACTCCTGTCTCTGATTAAGTTCTGTAGTACCTACGGGTACTCCTGTATCTGATTAAGCTCTGTAACTCCTACGGGAGTCCCGAAGGATAATAATCCTGTTATAATTATAAGTTTTGAATAAGAAGAAACTCTGTAACTCCTACGGGAGGTCCGAATAAGTACAAGTTCTGTGAAATAAGTATAGAATCCCGATGCGTAACTACAGGTTACTTAGGTATAATGAATCTATGATGCATTGCCTACGAAGACTAATGTCATATACATTTGAAGTCGTCGACCTTGTATGTGATATGATCCTGATCCGCTCCGACTCATAGTACCTACGGGTACCTTGCCTGAAATAAGATCGTGGGCAGAGTATAAGTTAGTAAGACGAACAAGTTACATATGACATGTATAAGATCTGAAATACATGTATAAGTTATGTAATACATGTATAAAATCCGAAATACATGTATATCCTCCGTAAGACCATTATAAGTTCCGTGAATCTAGGTATAAGTTCCGTGAGCCCGGTATAAGTTAAAGTAAGATCGATTATAAGTTAGTAATATAAGTTCACGTAAGATCGGTATAGGATTAGTAATACCGGTATAAGTTCGTAAACACGTTATAGAAGTTCCATAAGATCGAGTAAAGTTCAAGACAAGTATATGCTTTCGTAAGGCAGGCATAAGATCCTAGTAAGAATAAGTTCAGTAATACAAGTATGAGTTCCGTAATGCCAGGATAGGCTTCGTAGTACAAGTTTAAGATACGAAGTACCAGAATAAGCTTTGTAGTACCTACAAGTACCTCCGTATAAGAATAAGTTCCGCAATACCAGTATATGTTCCGTCATACCTCTATAGTACCTACGGGTACCTTCGAACAAGTGTAAACTCCGTAGTATAAGTATAAGCTTTGTGTACCTAAGGGTACCTCTGTATGAGCATAAGTTCTGTGAACTCCTACGGGAGATTTGAGAGAGATAAGTACGTGTATGTGGATAAGTATCAGGCTGACATAAGTCCGATATATATATGTCCTTTGGGAGTCCTGAATAAATATACGTCTGATTCAAGCATAAGTATGTGTCCTACGGGAGGTCCGTATAAGAATAAGTCTGCTATAAGTAGAAGTCTGAATGCTATAAGTATACGATCCGAATAAAGATTACATTTCTTTATAGTATAAGACCCACATAAGAATAAGTTTGCTATAAGTGTAAGACCCAAGTAAGTATAAATTTGTTATAAGTATAAGTAAAAGTTCAGTCCTGCATATGAGAGATGTGAACAAGCATAAGTTTGTTATAGGAATAAGTATGCATGCAAAATATGTGATATGAACTCCTGAAGATTTTGATATCTTGTTCTGTTATCGATTATTTGTGTTCTGTATAAGATATGTTTCCCACTAAGCGTAAAGCTTAGCAAGGGTTAATCGGAGTGTAGGTGCTGAGGAGAAGGCGTCGGCAAACATCCAGCGTCTAATTTGGAGCGACACACTTGTAAGGGTTCGCTACATGTAAGGTTCCGTGCTCACAGGTTGTAAATGTAAAAGTATAGTTTGTGTTTGTAAATGTGACTCATTTATATGTCCTAGATTTTGATGGACACCACTGCAGTGGTAGTTCTTTTGATTTGTTATAAGATGTAGACCATACACACAGTGCAGTTTAGTTAAAAAAAAAAAAAAGTCGGGTCAGAGTCCACAGTATTTGGTCGTCCCGAAATCGAGGGTGTGACAAGTTGGTACTTGGAGCCTAGGTTTGGCGTTTGGATAAGTCTCAGATTAAGGATGCACCTACATAGTAATGTGTTGGCCTAATGCGAATGTCTGTCTGTGTATATCATTTAGAATGAATCGGTACCAGGTCGGCTGCGAGAAGGATTAAGACGGGAGATGTAGTTACGTCGATGGAGCTTTTTGATGGCTCAGAGTGAGAGTCCATGGCTCAGGCTTACCGTCAAAAGATATGAAAATAAAAGGATCTGATCATGGGAGCAAGAGCACATGCTAGAGTGTGGTGAGGGCATTCTTATAAGGGGAGAATTATAGCTTTTGAAATATACCCTGGTCGTTTTTCGACATGTTTAGGAATTATTTTGTGCTTATAATTTAATTTGTTTAGATGAGGTTAAATGCGAGGCTCACGGAAGCAGAGACCGGAAAGTTTACAAAACTTGGGACAAATATGTAAGAAGTGTCCAAGGGGCTTAAAGTTATAAATTGAAAGACTATTGGCCAAAATACAATTTTTGGGAACTTGAAATATAAATGGTCCAAACATAGAGGACCTTTTTGCAATTAGAAAGCTAATAAAAAAAATTGGGTTTTTATTACTGAGGGCCAAAACAAGGCCTTAACAAAATCTGATTTTAAAAGACAAATTGGTCTCATTTGGGGCTTAGGATGGGATAAGGAGAGAAGAAGAAGAAAGGAAGAAGAGAGAGAAGAGAAGACAAGCAGCTAGGAGTATGAGGCTTACAATTATGGATTTTGTATGGATCATATGGAATTTGAGGCTTGATATGGTTAATATCTTGTCTCTAAATCTAGGGTTTGGATAAATTGCAACATAACCTTAGATTTCTTGAAATTAAGGTTGGTATAACCCACAAGGAACAAGATAATTAGGGAATCCTTCCTTTGTTGTTGGATTCATGGTTAAATGAAAGGAAATTGAGTTAGGGTTTTGAACAAACCCTAACAAATCTTGGTAATTGGTTTGTATATGGGTGGTAACCCATATTAGAATGATATTGGGAGAGATTCATGGTTGAATTGTAAGGTAATTGAGTTAGGGTTTTGAACAAACCCTAACAAATCTTGGTAATTGGTTTGTATATGGGTGGTAACCCATATTAGAATGATATTGGGAGAGATTCATGGTTGAATTGTAAGTAAATGGGTTAGGGTTTAGAAAAACCCTAACTAACCTTTATGATTGGGTTGTGTATGGATCATAAACCGTATTGGAGTGGGTTTGAGAGTAAATCATGAAGGATTTTTGAAATAAGGGAAGTATTGAAAGAAGAATCAAGCAAAATTGAGGTTATAAGATGGATATGGAATGGTTTTGATGTGTGTTTGAAGTGTAGAATTGATTGGATATCAAAACATGGAAGAATGGAACAAAAACACACATTCTGGGCATTTTCGGGGGATTAGTACCGGTACAACGAGCTTTATAGAGTACGATTTAGGTTACACAGTCGTTTTGACTTGTCTGGTCTGAAGTTAGACTTGTACCGGTACAACTGATGCAGTTTCCTATTCTCACCGGTTTTGTATTTTGGCCATAATTTTCTCATTTATTATCCGATTTGAGTGATTCAAGTGGCCACTAAAAATAGATTTCAAGGAGAACAAACCATATTTAATAAGTATCTCCAAATTATGACTCTAGATAGCTCAAAAATTCACTCAAAGTGGTATGTACAGAAGCCCATCATACGCATCGATTGATCATAGGATTCCCGATTGATTCGAACGTAAGTAGAGTTCCGGTGCTCCGATTTGGGTGATTCCAATTGGAAATGAACCCTTAGCACCTTAGCTTTAAAGGAGCACAAATAACCATTGTCAAATATGGAAACAAGGCACTGGAAAAATTCATAATTCAAACTATCCCTCGGTAAAATCGGTAAACCGACTAGTTGGCATGAAAATGCCGTAAAGCTTTGAAGTTTGGATGATCCAGTTGGATTGGATTTAATTCCTGAGTAAATGAATTCATAGAATAAAAATACATGAATAAGGTGTGATTACATCTTTCATCATACCTTGCAGGTATATGGAATCTGATACATTATGAACCACATGAAATGTGGCTAAGTACTTCTATTATAAAATAGTAAGTTATTGCACTCATATAATTGTAAAAATTTGCCTAAGACCGGTTCTATTAGATGACATGGCACCTACGTTATGTAGGCGAGGCACGTATAAAATGCTTAGTACTCTACGATTAGTCTTGACGGCACTCTCGATCGATGCTTAAACATTAATTGCCAGTACTCTACGATTAGTACTTAGGGTACTCTCTTGGGGGATTAGATGCTATGGCACTCTGTCGGTCTTTGGCACTCTGCTTTATGCTCACGACACCTCGATCTTATCTTGTACCTTTGGGTACTTATTGTGCTTTGTCCTACTCATTCCGTATTATTGGTCTAGGCAATCCAACAATTATATGATAAGACTCTGAATAATGAATAAGATTAAAGAAATGAATATAGTAAAGATCTGAATGTACCTACGGGTACCTCTGTATTTGATCTGTAGTACCTCTGGTGCCACAATCTCACGATTAAGTTACGTAGTACCTACGGGTATCTTTGTGTCTGATTAAGCTCACCTTAACTCCCACGGGAGTCGAAGGATAATAATCTACATTATAATTATAAGTTTTGAATAAGAAGAAACTCTGTAACTCCTACGGGAGGTCCGAATAAGTACAGTTACGTGAAATAAGTATAAGTCCCGATCGTAACTCTGATTTTCCGCATTATAATGAATGCGTGATATGTACCTACGAAAGACTAATGTCAGTATGCATTTGAAGTCGATCTGGAAGCTGTATATGTGATATGATCCTGATGCCTTTCAGGCTCATAGTACCTCACCGGGTACCTTTGCCTGAGAATAAGATCCGTGGGCCGTATAAGTTAAGTAGACGGGTATAAGTTACGTATGACATGAATAAGATCCCGAGAAATACATGTATAAGTTATATATACATGTATAAAATCCGAAAATACATGTATATGCTCAGTAAGACCATTATAAGTTAAAGTAAGATGTTATAGTTCCGTAAGACCGATTATAAGTTCTAGTAGATGCATAAGTTAGTAATACCGGTATAAGGATTAAAGTAGATCGGTATAAGTTCCGTAATACGATTATAAGTTTGTAATACCGGTATAAGTTAAAGTAAGACCAGGTAAAAGTTAAAGTAAGACAAGTATATGCTCACGCCAAGGCAGAGCATGAATCGAAATACAAGAGCAAGTTTAGTAATACAAAGTATGAGTTCCGAAATGCGGGGATAGGCTTAGTAATTTTAAGTTTAAGATACGAGAAGTACGGAATAGGCTTTGTAGTACCCTCTGAGTACCTCCGTATAAGAATAAGTTCCATGATACCGGTATATGTTCATTACATTGCCTCTATAATTTGCCCCTCTGGTGCCTTGACAGTGTAAACTCATTAGTATAAATTATAAACTTTGTGTACCTAAAAATTTTCTCTGTATGAGCATAAGAGTTACGTGAACTCCTACGGGAGATTTGAGAGAGATAAGTACGTGTGGATACAAGTATCGGTGACATAAGTCAGATATATATATGTCCTTTGGGAGTCTGAATAGCCTCACGTCACGATTCAAGCATAAGTATGTGTCCTACGGGAGGTCCGTATAAGAATTAGTCTGCTATAAGTAGAAGATCTGAATGCTATAAGTATACGATCCGAATAAGATTACATTTGCTATGAGTATAAGACCCACATAAGAATAAGTTTGCTATAAGTGTAAGACCCAAGTAAGTATAAATTTGTTATAAGTATAAGTAAAAGTTCAGTCCTGCATATGAGAGATGTGAACAAGCATAAGTTTGTTATAGAATAAGTATGCATGCAAAATATGTGATATGAACTCCTGAAGATTTTGATATCTTGTTCTGTTCTCGATTATTTTGTTTTACGTATAAGATATGTTTCCTTTCAGCGTAAAGCTTAGCACGGGTTTTAATCCGTGTAGGTACAGAGAGAAGACGTCAGCAAACATCCGCATAGAGTTGGGCCAACACACACTTGAGGGTTCACTACATGTAGGATTCGGGTGCTCACGGTTGTAAATGTAAAAGTATAGTTTTGTGTTTGTAAATGGGACTCATTTATATGTGTCTAGATTTTGATGGACACCACTCCGGTGGTAGTTCTTTTGATTCTGTTATAAGATGTGGGCCATACCCACAGGTACCAGTTTGGTTAAAAAAAAAATAATATCAGGTCAAGAGTCCCAGTATTTGGTCTCGCGTCCCAAAAATCGGGGTGTGACAGGCCTGGTTATGTATTTTGTAAAAAATCTGGGTAAAAGACCCAGTTTTGGGATAATTATAAATTAACTCCTTTTTGTATAAAATATACATTTTTGTGAGTATGGATGTATGGGCCAATGTGGCCATTTCACTCATGTATAGGTCTCATGATATGAGACACAAGTATTCCGCAGGTTGACGGTGGTCAACGGGACCCCCGAAAATTGGGGCTTCACATCTCATACAACTATCGCCAATACAAAAAGAAAGCAACTCCATAAATTCTTCTTTTACGAAAAATAGTGGTTCGGGAGAAGAGAAACATCCAAATGTTCTCTTTAGAATTTAGAAAAAGAAGATACAGAAGAAAAAGTTTTGCTTGCAATGAGAATCATGAAATAAAATGGAGGCTCCTTCATGGAAGAAGTACTTCTTTATCGTTGCTTTGTCAGACTCTATCCTTATTTCATGTGAGTCGTTGTTGAGTGATATTTTAAGATACTTAGTGATTGATATTCATAATAATTTGAAAGGTGGAATATGTAGTTGGTTTTTGTGGTAATGAATGTCTTACAGTTTGGACCATGGTTGTCAATAATGAAGTAATATGATCCTTCTCATTTTTAAGGCAAAATTAAACATTTTCTTATCACCGATGCCCCTCTAATATACTTTTCTCTTAACTAAATTATTTAAATTAGCATATGAGAAGCAAAGAATTTTGTGGCAAAAGTATCATATTTCTAGAAGAGTGACTAGATCAAGAAAAACGATGAATTCTCGCGCCCTTTTTTTTTTATCGATAGCTATCTGGATTCGATTGTTTTGTGTGGTACTCAAGTTCCCGAATAAGGTACCTTGTGTGTTGTTTAGTTTAATTCTATACTATCCACAGGGTAGTCAGCTAATGTAAAATAATATGTGGTTTTTTTTGTTATCATTGCTAAGGAATTCTAGATATTGTTGTAGTCATTCTTCAAATAAAATTGAATCAAACCTATTATTTACTTTCTTGTCTGTGAGGAACATTTAATCAATATCGGATGCAATTAAAGACCTTTTCGATGAGGTACATGGTGAGCAATAATATTCTATTTCAATTATTGTGTTTATTAATGGCAAGAGAAATTAATTGTGAAGGAATATATTTAATACCTTTTTTTGTTAGGAAAAGCATCGAAAATTTATAAATTTGGGAGGCGTATCTTAGTGCCATATTGGCTTGATCCGGTGAATAGTACTTGAGTGTTTTGTTTTACCATGAGTATGGCGGCGGATCAAGATTTCATGTTTGGAGTGTTAAATTATAATAGATAATAGTATACAAGAAAAAAACTGGAGTTAACATTATTTTTAAGGGCGAAAAATGAGACATAAATATTTTTTGTTGTCTTTTTTTTTTTTTTGTGTGTCAGTTGACACCCCAAAATGAAATTTAGATCTGGCCTTGGTTATAACCCTATACCAACCTTCTTGCAAAGACAAAAGGCTTCTTGCATATGGAGTTTCATATGCTTCATTAACGACATTATTATAACAACATTGGATCTGCCTATTCTCAGTGAGTGACAACCTTTGGGCCTGTTCCCTTACAGTTTTTGAAAACTTTTTTTTTTTTGTTCTGAAAAACTAGGAGAACAATGAAAACACGAAAAACGCTTTGGTTTTGTGACAATATAGAAAATATTAAATTCATATGACAAAAACAGTTTTAAGACATAACAATAAAATGGTGTTATATGTTTTTTCAAAAAATGTTCTCAAGAACAGTTTTAAAAAACATGAACCAAAAGTGTCTTATTTATTCCTCTCAAATCATCTACCACTTTTGTTTTTATTTATTTATTTTTGGGTTGGTGGTGCAGTTATGTCTTTCGATGGGAATGAAGATGTGATGTTAAGCAATCTATAGAGAATATGACCGAAATTTGGCAGTATGTCCATACCAGAAGACAACAATCTCTGGTAGCTCCGCAGCCATGGATGAATTAAAAAATAAAGTAGCGAAATTCCTTAAGGTGCTTTTATAACCCACTTGGAAGGAAGAAAAATTGCCTAAGGAGAATTATAAGTGTATAGCGAGGAAGGCTACTCACATAGGTATTGCAGGTCTAAAAAATTTTGAATTATTTTTTTGCGGACAAAAGCATTAAGGGGGTGGTGTTTGGTACATTGGAATGGAGAATGTGAATGAAGAATCCCTTTCCATTCTTATTTCTCATGGACTTACCCAACCTAGAGTTACTATAAATTTTCTCCTCTTCAACTCTTTTCCCATGTGAATTGTAGATCAATTGCAACAATGAATGCAATAACACTCCTTGACAAGATTCAAATAAAGTAACATGAAAATGCATGAACACTCAAATTTCCATTTCTTCAAAAAGTTCTCTATAAAAGATTTTACTAATAACATTATGTTATTTTAATGTTCTTCTACTTAACTTTAAACCTCGAGTATTAAATAAATCAATAGGGCCAACAAGCATACCAAAGAGAAGAATAAGAGAGAGTAACATCAACACCAAAATGGGCATGAAAAACTTTCGAAGAGTTAAAAAATCATAGGTTTACAACCAATTAAAAATTCGAACATGAAGACATAACAAAGTGGACAACGTTTTTACTTGACCTAATTCCTTAAATCCTCGGTGAACTACTTGACTAATATCTTCACACTTTCAACACTACTCGCTTGATTTTGGCCATCTATATAGCTCACTAAAAAAGAATATGGGTTGGCACACAAACCCAAAATGTAAAACCCGAGAAAAATCGATTTTTTCTGAAAAATGGCAAAAATGGTAATTTCCAGCTATAGTATAAGTTGAAAGCCTATAATTTTTCTAGACCTCGGATGACAAAATGGACCTGAGACAATGAGACAAATTTGACCTCATCTCATGAAATCAGTTACCAGATCATTTCATTGAATTCCGAGAAACTATTTTTCATGTTTTTCAGTGGTGACAGTGTCCAAAGGACTCCCGTGAGGACTCCAGGATTTTTACGAAAATCTTGGAACTTAATAAATAACTTGAGTTAAGTTCATGGCATATGATTTGAGCATGAACTGAGACGAAATAAATGGCTTGGGCCAAAATCGAACCTGAGTAGGTGTGGACATGAGACACGAGCCACGACTTATGTCATGGTGGACAAAAAAGACTTAGGCATGAAAGACTTATCAGAGAGAGCGAGAGAAGAGAGAAAGAGGAGAGCCAAGAGTTTCTTCCAAGATTTACGAAGTTCCATCGATCGAAGTTCGTCAAGCCAAGAACGAAAGTTCATCGCATCGACGAGGGCTACGCGTGGGTATAAAAAACGCGGGGTTTCACGGAGGATCCAAATAAGGAGTCTGGGAAAACAATGGTTTCGGGTTTAGGAAGTGTCCACGAGGCTTCCTAGGGATTCTTCTACGCTCTAAGAGGTAGGGAATTCTTCCTACTTGGTTTATTTTCCATTTTTGGGGTGGAAAATGGACGGAAGTTAGAGTTTTGTTTGTGTCCTTCACTCAGTGAGACATGGATCTTCCTAGGAAGCAAAGTGTCCCACCTAGCAAAGTGGAAGAATCGCTTTAAGGAAGGGGTCCTCCCAGCTTAGGTATGTAGACCTAGGCGAACACGATGATGAAATTGGTGGACTTTCTGGTCTGCCTAGGCGAGGGTGTTGCTCCCCTAAGCGAAGCAACTTCGCCTAAGCGAAGGTAGGCTATGCCTAGGCGAGCCTGTGAATATTTAAGGCCTATGTTCATATTGCTGTGCTTGGCTCTCAGGGCCTTAGCTTGCGGATTGTTTACCGTTGGGCATATTGTATGACTTTTTTGAGAGTGTCATTGCTTGACTAAAAATGACATGTTTGGATGTCAATATGTGTGTTCTAATGTATTGGCATGTGATAGTTTATAGGTGGCACACAGATATTTTCTGATTGTGTGTGAGTAATTGCTTAAGCATAGAATGGCATGCTATATGATGATGTTGATATATGTGTGCATAATATATTGACATGAATGAAATGATGTATGGAAGTCATATGCAAGTGATGTGATTGTCCATGACACTCGAAAAGTGGTGTGGATTGTGTTGTCCATGTAGCATTCATTATTCATGTGGCATGATATAACATGTAATGGCTCATTGCATTGCATATGCACGGGGACATCACATTGAATGTGTGTGAGTGCATGGTTGACGAATCACCACTGCGTTTGGTGTTTGATTGGGTGTGCTCGGTCAAGTGGGATGAAGTTCAATAGAGTCGCATGATTGAATAAAGTGGTAAAGAAAACTTGTTTCGGGTAATAGAAAGCAGGGATAGACACCTCCTCAAGTGAAAGACTCGTTAGTGTGGTTAGACATAATTCCAACGGTGAAAGCCCATGAAAGTGTCTAGGTGTACGAAGCCTATGGTGTGACACCAAAAATTCACTACCCAAAAAAAAGACACATGAGTTTTGTATACAAATGATCACTGAGGTATAACATCCAAAAGGCTTTTGGTTTGAAAAACAATGAAATTGTTTTTTAAATGATCATTGAATGTAATCCGTAAATGATGGATTTTATCGCTGCACATATGCCTTAACATTTCTGTGTGGATAGGAGCTCTGGGTGAAGTGACCCGAACGGATGAGAGCCTACAGACGACCAAGGCATGGTACATGATTGAGTCTCATCTCCTTTCAAGGCATGACATGTAGGATTCCATAGTAGAAATTGCATGTTTTTACTTGGAAAGTGACAATATCATGTGCAATTAGCTGGGAAGTAGCCTATGTAGGAAATATTCTCATCGGTATGGTTTACCCTTTAAGGAAAACATCAAGTGCAGTGGTAAGATTGGGTGGATGATACACTCATTTGAGGCCGCACTGTGAAGAAGGAAACATGTGTTTTGATATCTTTTTGTAAAATTCCAACAATCTGAATCTGGCCAAGAATAATGGTATGAGGCCATGATCGGTTCTACTTACCATTTTAATGTAAATTTCACATATTTTAACTTAAATATGAATGAATGGATCCCAATAAATGGGACATAACAAGGTGGTATCGAGTTACTCGGTATCCACAGATGTTTGATACCAGTTTCGTATCAACGATTATGTGTGCGATTACCTAAGGTAGTATTTCCACGTTGATGGTTGGTTAACGGGTCCCCCAGGTTTTATGGCATCACAGCTTGGTATCAGAGCATAGCTATACAACTACCTAGGGCTTGATGGATATGGGTCTAGGGTCACTTGATTCATTGAGTTCCTATGTCACAGCCTTGTACATCGTAACATAGGTATGTGATTACCTGTAGCTCATGGATGAGTTTAGACTGCTGTATTATATCAGGTGGCTTCAAGGTTTTAAAGTTACATGACTGATTGCTATGTGTCAGAATTATATACATGTAAATTGCAGGTAAGTAGGGGAAAAGAGGAAAAACACTTAAGAACACATAACCTTAGGGGTTCGAAAAAGTGAATGAACTGGGATGGTTCAGTTTATTGATGTCTACAGTAGTCGCACATGCACTACTAGTTGATAAGAAAAGGAATCTCACTTTCTATTTGACATGTGTAGATGACAAGTCAAGGAAGAGGAAGTAAAGGCGGTGGATGGGGCAACAACTAGCCACCCTTGGGCCTTTGACTTGACAAGCCTTCGTGGAGGTACTTGGTGCTGCGGCTGCTCTTGTGCAGGGGCGATCTTTGTGGCTGCCACTATTGCAATGGCTAGTGCAACCGTGGGCTTGGGAGGGTCAAGTAACCTCTAGAGATTCAAGGCGAACCACCCTCCAACCTTTAAGGGAGGAGGGGACCTGATGGTGACTGATCATTGTTTCTGACAAGTCAGAAAGATATTAGAAGCTATGGAGGTCACCTCCGACGCCACTAAGGTAAAACTAGCTGCATTCCAGCTAGAGGGTGAATCCCAAATGTGGTGGGATTGGGTCAAAGCCTTAAGGAACTTGAAGGCAAGGACATGGGAAGAGTGAGGAAATTTAAGGATGATTTGAAGTTGTCCATCCGGGGTAAAATTGTGGGACTTCTACAAGATATGGACTCGATGGTCAAGACAACTATGTCCATAGAAAGTGGATGATGCACAAAGCATCCGGGATACGGGTACTAAAGATAAGAGGAAGAAGAGCCATCTTTCTTCTTCTAGCTTTGGAAAGAAGCAGAGGACTTCCACTCCTCGAGGTTTTTAGGGACAAGGTTGTGACTACTAGGGCGGAAGTCAGATCAGTCATCTGGAATGGGAGACACTTCGAGGCTACAATGTGGTGGGGGTAGAGGACATGTTTCCATTACCATAAGCCTGGACACATGAGAAGAGATTGACCTCAGAGACAAGGATCCCAGGGTTATGGGACACCCCAGTCCCAGTCATCAGTGGGATATGCACAGACTCAGTTTGTTCCTCCTTACCCCACTATGGGCTAAGAATCTGTATCAGTCTTAGGGTCATGCATAAGAACCTACTATTTTGTAGACATGCCACATAGGTTGGGGCATGAGGGGCGGATCGAGGTAAGGCTCATGCAGGACCCGGGGACAGGCGTGTCTTATTCAAGGTATATTTCTACTCTTTCACTTATGGGCAAGAGTATTGTTTGATTCTGGTGCATCTCATTCATTCATTGTTACATCATGTGTGAAAGATTTGGGCTTAGAGGTTGAAACCTTGGAAGAGCTGTTACATGTGGGTTCTCCCCTAGAAACTAGGGTCAGGGTTGATAAGATATGTCGGGATTGTGCGTTAGATATCTAAGGAATTCTACTCACTATGGACCTTAGGGTCATGGACATGTTGGAGTTTGGTGTCATCCTTGGGATGGACTGGTTGATGGCACATCGAGTCATCATTTATTGTGATCGTTTGAGGGTTACTACCTACACACTGGATAATGTTTGTGTTATGTTTCAAGGGGATGAGCACGATGCTTTACCCCTAGTTGTCATCTTTGTTTCAATGCATCCTCTAGATTCTGATCCCTTTTTCTGAGCTCTACATCCATATATTCATCCCTGAGCTGAAGTTGGATTTTTAATTCATTATCCTATCCTTTCCTTTCATCTCATGTTTAATGAATTTCAGCATCTCCATCAGTTCTGTGATGTTACCCTGGTGCCTTGAACTTTCAGCTTGCTCCTGATGAATTTCTCTTAGGTCTGGAGATACATTCTAGTTATGGCTTAGGCTTCTTTGAAATTCTTGCTTCTTTTAGGGTGGACTTTCCCACTGTAATGGATCGGTGCATCTTTCCTTCTCCCTTTCTTCTTCCATCTCTATTTCTTTCTATTTTCCTCTGTTTTTAGGGCCTTTCGTCACTCCAGTCAAGGTCAGAGGGGATCCCTTAGGATGTGTTTCTTCTTTTCCCTGTTCTTCATCTAGTCCCTGATTCGCACGTAAAGCGTGTAAGCCGGCGACTTCCAGACACAAAATTTATAAACTAAACCTTCTTGTCATGGCCTAGCTACTATAGTATAATTGGCTCTAGGATGGGAACTTCCCGAGGGGATGGGTTTTCTTCGCACAAATGATTTACAGTGAAAGAGGAAGGAGGCTCACAATACCTCTGTATATGTATGTAATATCTATTACCTAAAAGGTGAATTTCAGATTTAGCCAGCCATCCACGAGTTTTCATCCTCGAGGGTGTTTATAACGAGAAAAAATGAAAGAAAATGAAGAAAATGAAGAAAAATGGAAAATCGCGAGTGGGAAAAGCGAAACATTGCACGAGAATTTATTCACTGGACAAAAAGTCTTTCTTTTTACAGTGTGTACAAATGGATTTTATAGCCACCAAGACAAGCAAAATTACCAAATTACATGAACTATCACTATTACATATAGGGTAAAATGGAAACCGACAAAAGTGATAAAGAGAGTCAAAAGTAAAGGCGTAAGGAAGAGTGAGCAATTGGCGTAGGAAGGAGCTTTTATGAGGTTGAAGAATTTGCAACCTTGCAAAGTTACAAGTTATTGAAATTTTCGCAGCCTTACAAAATTCCTGCGAGTGCTCCATTTTTTTTTTTACTTTTTTCCTTTGCTTTCATAGGATGCGATGCACGACGATGGGTGACTTGGGTTCTTCGTGTTTGAATTGACTCGATAATTTTGGCTTGATTATCTAGCAAAAACTACAAAATTAGCCACAAAATGAGATCAGTAGAATAGCAAGGACCTTAGTGTGCCAATTGGGTTAATTACACTGATTAGTACACAAAAAGTGCTCAAAACCTGCAATAAACAGGGCTCAATGCTTTTGAGCACTAATCATACCCCAACACACCCACGTTGCTATTCCCTTAGCAATGAAGAAAGAAAGAGCATGCAAAACAATATCGAATTATGTTTACAAAAATGGTATTTCAAAAGGGTGTGAATGAGTAATGCACAACCCTTAATGAATCAGTAAGAACCCTTGCTTGATAGCTATCTTGAGAGATTGAATGCCCCATGCGAGTGAGTATCAAAGAGCCTCCCTCTTGGTGAATCAACTAGAGACTTATAAAACCTAAGTGTTTGTTTGATCGATTCTCAACAATAAAGCGCTATTGCACTCTCCCTCGAACAAGCTCACTCCTGGTTGCCAGCAAACCTAAATGGGTTAGGAGCCTCTTATTCTAGCTCTTTTGTGTTGTAGGGGTGCAATCTTGAGGAATCGACCTCCCACAAAAGTCCTTATATGTGAGATCTGAGTAAACAACGATTAAGGCTTAGGGCACCAAGTCATAAGGATCTTTCTACCACTAACTCTTGAGGTTTCACCCCGGGACTTGGATGATTTGAGACCACTTGCCTATAACTTGCTAAGCCTCTCACCCCGTCCGCCCGTGGCAAGCCTGAAGTCGGTGACTCGACCGGTTGGCTTAAGGCGGGCTTTAAAGGCTTTGCCATATACCCCTCGGATTTGTGCTGGGTTTTAAGGCACGACGTTGCAATTTCTTCTTTTCTTTTCTTTTCTTTTCTTTTTTCTTTTTCTTTTCCACTTCTTTTTATTTTGGAAGACACATTAGCCTTAACTTTTCATGGGGTCCTTAACCTATTAAAGGTGAGTCGATGAAACTAAGGTGGTTTGCAAAGTTTAGGAGTTAGGTAGTTATTCGACCTATTGTTTAGAGCCTAGTATTGCAGTGTGGTTGGCTAAGTTGAAGAAAAAGGTCAGAAAGCAACAAAATTCAACTAATCATTCAACCAACTGACTTTAAATCCATTGCATGTGAGAATTTGACAAGTTTCAATTTTCCAAGCATGGCTAGACAAAACACAAAAAAATTAGGTGTAATTTTTTAGCTTGTAAGTACAAGTTGCAAAAGTGTATTATATAAAAAATATTATATTTTAGCTTTTCAAAAACAAACTAATAGTTTCACACACAAAACAAACAACTATACAAAAGGAAAGCTAAGCCAGCAAGTCATTTAAACATAACAAAATAAGAGCTGCTCCAGAAATGAAACAAACACAAAATAAATGCCACTTCCTTCGCTAACTCCTCCCCAGCCGTGTCTCATTGTCAGCAATGGGGCGGATTGGAAATTTAAGGAAGGAGTGTTACCCTCAGGTGGGGAATTTTGCGCTAGTTTTGGATAGGAGACTTCATGACTTAGAGACCTTAATGCTCCATTTGGGCTTCAATGACAGTTAGAAAGAAGAAAGAAAAAGTGACGAGTTGGAGCATTTTGAAATTTTATCTTTATAAAAAGAAATTCAATGTGTTCTTTCTAGCTAAATTTAGATTTTACACTCTCTAAGTTTGTAGTACCAAGATTACCAACGGAGTTCGGATGAAAAAGTTGATTATTAAAAATTGGGGCTGAAATTGGGAGTTTTATGTAATTCCGGGTTACCAAAAAAAACGTTTTCAACACCAAATTTTATTTACCTTTATATAGGAAAATATAATAATAATAATAAATTAATTTAATTTCAACTTTATTTTAATTTTTCTATTTTTTTTTAATGTTTATTTTTGAGGTCCAGTTTTGCGAGGACGAAAGCTCACCCGAAAATTTAGCAACCTTGCAAATTTTCGCAGGCTGCAAATATATACTATATATCACATATATCTTATATATCAAATATGTATTTTTAAAAAAAGTTATGGTCTTTGACACTAACTTTTCATCATTTCGTTTTGGGTATTTAGTACCGTTAGGCCCAGAGATGTAGTCAAATATAACTGAAAGACACTTTGGGAACATTATGGTGTAATTTTAAGAATGCTCCCATTTGGTGCTTTCTCTCTTTATTCTCTAACTTGTTTATTTGGCAAGTGGTGAACTCAAGATCTCGATGGAAAAGCTGCTCTCTATCGAAAACTGAGTACATCTCATCGAGGGTAGCACTCCTTCCCTGGGAATTTCCGAATCCGAGGAGCTTGTGTGAACAATATGACATTTGGTTGAAAGAGAAATTAGCGAAAGGAAAATAACGACTATTATGTTTTTGTTATTATTTGAAAGCGGTACTTCATGATGTGGGTAACGCTAGTTTTCTTTGTGAAAAAGGCGCTATCACCTATCATTTATTTTTAAAAAATTACACCGTTTTTTGTGTTTTGCCTGACCTGCGATTTGAAAAGTGAAACAACGGCTTAATTTTAATTTATGTTAGATTGGTTCCATGACTAATTGAACTGGATGATTAGTTGAATCCTTGCTTATTTGACCTTTTTCTTCCTCGCTAACCACACACTTTTGTACATTAGGTTTTGACAATAGGCAAGCTGCTTTGACCTCCACAAACTTTAGAGCTATCCTAGTTTAAATTTTACCACCATAATGGGTTTGGAACACCCACCAATAGAAGGCGATAATATCTGTAAGAAGAGAGAAAGAAAAGCAAAAATAAAAGAAAGAAGAGAATGAAAAAGCTAATGACTTTGCCTTGAAACCGGAAACACTTGACCGAAATTACATGTGAAAGCCTTTAAACCGTGCCTAAACTCCAGTTTGAAGTCTTGACTTCATCCTCCCGATTCTGGTCCGACTGGAATTGGTGGATGAACGGTTGATTATCCACTTCGATTCTTAGGTCCGACTAGATTAAGCGAATAAAAGCGGTTTTGAGTGAAACCATATACTGGGACTTCTTACCTGTTTTTTTTTTCAGAGCTGAACTTATATCGGTGGTATACAAACAATTTTTGTAATAACCAACAATCATTTACATTTACTAATGAACCTTCACTACAGTGGTATCCATTAGTTTATACACATATACTGATCCATTGCCCTTCGATATTCAGCCAAACATCGGAGATCGGAGCAGTCTTTGGTGAGCACTATCTAGGATGGCTATTCTTTGGTATTGAATGCTACCTCCTCTTTATCTCTCTTGAATTTCTACAGTTGAACACCATGCTAGCTTTACGCTTAGTGGGAACATAGGACAGTAACGACCAATTCTGATGTATTCATCTTTCATCTTTTTCTTTTACTTATTACATATATAACTGAGTCTATTCTTGTAAAACCTATCATCTCATTTATACATGTAGATTTTTTATTTTGGTTCATATCATTATCTTAATTACGTGATACTTCCATGTATCATGTTTTTGCAAAGTTTCCAATTCATATCTTCTGTGTATTATGTAGATCTTCAAAACAAACTTATACTTATACAATGGTAAATCGAAACATATGATCATGTCTATTATATTGGGTCGTCAGACTAATACCCAATTCATATTAGACTCTTATCATTATCACGGCCAAGCCATTAATCAACTCCCTTTAGAAATTACATTTGGGATGCGGGTTAAATCCTTTTAGTTTCCGTTTATTAAATTTTCATTTCAAAATTATGCGACCCGAATCCCTATGTGGTTAGGATCGAGCTGGACCCGGTTTTTACTCCGGCGTTTTCAATCAAAACATTTGGCTTCGTCTTATTAAATTTTTATTTTCAAAGTGTACATGACCCGAATCCCAGACCCGGCCGGTTGGCGGATCCAAGCTGAGCCGGTTTACTCCGACATTTTCAATTATCTTTCCAAAACATGTTGTTTATATTTATTCCATTTTAGACCTTTTAATTAGCGAAAGCACTTAACTAGACAATCCGACCATTTACAAATTCAAAAAAAAAACATAACATTCACACTTAATAACATGCATTTTCAAATAATGCCTTAGTATCCACATATACTCATGCTATTCCTTTTCGCATGCTTTCAATATACAAATCATTTACCATAGCATATCATGCATTCTCAATGCAACAATTCATTTCACACTCAATTCATGAGATTTAAGCATATTCATAACAATCCCATTACACTTGTCAATGTTGGCTATTTCACCTTGACTATTCGATTCACAATTTATGGCGGATTCCGTTTGATGAATCCCACCCTTATTATCATTCGGTAATGTGCTTATACATTTAAGTTTATCTCATCATGGCGGATGCGTTTGGTGCATCGTACGTGGTATAAGTATGGGTCTCCCGTCATGCGCGGGATTTGGTTGGTACGACATGGTATCAATTGTTGATCTCCCATCATGCGGATGCGTTTGGTGCACCAGGCCATTGGTATCAATTAAATGTCATACGCCATCATGGCGGATCGATTGGTAGATCCGCCCGAAATTAGGACATTTCTTCCAATACCATCACGCCATCATGGCGGATGCCCGATTGGTGCATCCCGCCCAGTAGGACGTGGATAATTTTGGGAATTGCCGCCGTGGCCGGATGCCGTTTGGTGCATCCCGTCAGGCGATTCATTCTTCATATCATTCCAATTTACATTTACGGCGGATTCCGTTTAATGAATCCGTCTTTATTATTATTAAGTTTGAACAGTTTCGAATATCACATTTGCGTTCATAACTATTCACTCTGTGATACCGTTTACTTAATGGGTTCAGTTGTGAATCACATCCTTATTATCAATTCGCATTCATTGGTTTTTCCGTATTACATTCAATTCCATATTCTTTCATTATTATCTTAAGTCACTCCATTCAATAATGATCATTTATATATATAATTATTAGTACTTCGTTCACGTGCTACTCATTCATATACTTATTCACGTATACTCTTTTCATGTATACTCATTCATGTATACTTATTCATAAATTCATTCACGTATACTTATTCATATCTCAATTCATGCCTCATTCACATGTTATGTATACTCATTCATACATTCATTTCATTATGTATTCACGTATACTCATTCATACACTCATTCACTATTCTGACAATCATATATCGACATACATTCATTAATACCACTTGTTTCGTATCATTCCTTTATCATTCACCTCCTTCATTCATGTATACTCATTCATAAGTTATTTCACGTATACTCATTCACGTATCTCCTATCATTTGTTATCATTTTCTGGTTATATGTGATAATAATCATATATCACCCAACCATTATGTGTTCATGACATATTGCCTCTCATGTTCACAAATCATGTCTCAACTTCGTTTTCATTTCATTTCCATAATCATTTTAATGTTTCATAGACACATCTTTACAGTTTTTCATTTTCCATTTTCCTTGTTTCATACTATTACACCATGGCGTGTATTCTTGTGAGTATGATGTATGTGAATCCTCATTATATATTCTTATTCTCTACCAAATTTGGTACTGTAGTGGAATCAATCCCAGTGGATCATCCAAACTAAAAATTCTTAGCATTTCTTCAAACTGGTCGATTTACAGGTTACACTGACCAGGTTCTCTTGCCACTAATTTTTTTCGGGATCTTAACTTCATGTTTGACTACAGGTCATTGTATTCTTTTAAATATAAGGTGCTTAAGGTTGTTTCCAGCTGGAATCATCCAATTTAGTTCAAAGGCTGGAACTAGAGTGGCTTGCACATGGCCTACTTTAGTGGTGAGCCACTTAGGGATCCGAAGATTTTGCAATACCTATTCTTTAAGTTTTGTTCTCCTTGAAATCTGACTGTAGCCACTTGAATCACTCCAAATCGGATGAGAAATGGCAAATTCTTGTTAAAATCAGCGGTGGCGGGAAAAGCGAAACGAGATGTACCCGGTACATGTCTAACATGTACGGTACATGTTATTGAAAAACGACCCGAGAAGCGAAAGATGTGCCAGTGCAAGTTCAAAGTGTACCATTTAAGTCTCAGTGCCACGTCGTGTGTTGTTTTCTCATTTTCATGCTTTTTGCTCAAGGACCAAATCTATATGTATACACTTCAAATCATTTTCAAATTACATCTTTTAACACCGATGTATATTAAATAACAATGATTCTTCTTAAATTCTTTCTGGTCCTTCAAATTATTCTAATATGGGTTATAGCCTTTAAACCAAAATGCAGATTTGTTAGGTTTGTTTCTAAACCCTAACTCAATTATTTGCAATTTAACATGAATCCATCCTCAAATGAAGAGTTCACCAAACCATCATATGCCATATGGGGTTTTACCAACCCTATTTTCATGATCTTTGGGTTAAGATGAGGCATAGCAAGCCCGTTTGGGGTTAAACTACTAACTTGGCAGCGCATTATACATAATCACCGATCACAGTAAGTTAGTTTCATACCGTCAAGTTCCGCCCACCTTTTGCTTGAGCTCCTCCTCTTATCTTCAGCCATATATTATCTTCTCTTCTTATACTTCATCAGCCTCTGCTTCATTTCTGTTTTTGGTTTCTCCAAATGAGACCAAGTGATTATTCAATCCACTTTTAAGTTAAGGCCATGTTTGGCGAGTCAAGCTTTCAATTTTTGCTTTAGTTTCTCTGATTATAATTTGTTCCTCTGTTTTCCATTCCATCTTTATAATTGCCTTAAATCCCATAACTTCTTCTATTTACATTTCATTTTCTCAAATTCCATATTGGCATATAAATTTATGGTTTTATGCACCATATCCTCAAGTGTTAAATGACTAATTTACCTTCCGGCTTTATGATTAATTTCGGGTCTATAGTTTATTTCGAAAGACCTATTTAGCTTTTAATATACTAAACAATTAAAACTGTTGGTTAGATGTTATTAGTCAAACATCTATCTGGGACTCTTACATTCTTTTTTTCTTTTTTTTTGGCTGAACTTATACTGTGAGTATACAACAATTTTATAATAGCAAAAATCATTTGCATATACAAAGGAACTTCACGGAGTGGTATCGTTAAAATCTAACACATATGTAAGTGCACCATTTACTTATACAAATGCTTATACATGTACATATCTAGCCACAAACATGGAAGATGGAAAGATGCTTGGTGGCTGTCTGAGATGGCGCATCTTCTTGGTGTGGAATGTCACATCCTCTTTATCTCCTCTTCGGTACCTACGGATTGAACACGGAGTGCTAAACTGCGCTTAGTGGGAACATATAGGCGATAACGACTGATATGTGCTACAGTCCACCGATCTTTTTACATTTTCTTTTCCTTATGCTTATAACGAAGCCTATTCTTATGTGACTTCTAACTCATATCATATTATACATGTAGATTTTATCCTTTTTTAGATTCCATATCATTATCTTGTTCATATTACTTCCATGTGTGTATGTTTACAATTCATTCATATCTTACATATTATGTATATCCAAATCATATTGAAACAAACATATCTATTAGTAAATCGAACGAGATCAAATCATATCAAATTCATACGGAGTTCCGTGGATTATTATTTATCGTGAACTCATATATCGTTATCTGGACTTGGAAGTTGGACTCAGGATATTCAGCGATGTTTAAGCGATCCGGGGATGTTGTTAGTTCTTAAGTTATGGTTTATTAGATTTTCATTTAACAGCAAAGGATAATGAAGATGGATCCTCTCTGTGGATTGGCGGGTTCATTGAGACCATTCTCATTTGTTTTCAAATCAAACATTTGTTGGTTTTTATCTGGAAGTACATTTTAAGTAGAAAAACATTGGTTCACTGGGACAGTTGTGTGGAGATCCAGTGCAGGCGTTTGCTTTCAGTTTGTTTCTGATATCACCCAGACTCTTTGTTTGTGGTTTCTTGTCTATTTTAGACCTTTTAATTTAAGCCTTCTTTTTAGGGCCAATCCCATAAACACTTACAAATTCAAAAGACCCATAACATTCACATTTAACAAAATGCATTTACAAAATAATGCCTTTTTAGTATGTTTGTGTAAGGTAAAAGATATTTAAACAAATACAATTTTTAATGTCATTTTTCACTTTTCGGTTTGTGATTTCACATATAGCTATAGATGTCGACATTCATAGCTGATTCGAGTTAGTGAATCACAATCTTGTTTGTCGTTATTAACAATGTGGTTTCATTAATATCACCGTCTCACGTATGGCTATGAAGTTAACATTCGTGACTGATTCACTTGGGTAATCTTATCCTGTTTGTGTGAACAACAATGTGATTTTGCATTTCACAGTCTCACATATGACTATAGAAATTAAACATTCCGCGGCCGGTCGGTTAGTGAATCCTATCACATTTGTCATTCAGTAGCAATGTGATTTCGCGTTCATATTACCGTCTCACATATGACTATAGAAGTCGACATTCAGGACAGATTCAGTTGTTGAATCCTGTCTTGTTTGTCATTCAGTAACAATATGATTTCGCATTTAACAGTACGATTCACTTTGACTATAGAATTGACATTCATGGCTTGATTCGGTTATTGATCCACAGTCGATTGTCATTCGGTAGCAATGTGATCTCTCACGTCCGGCAATTACGGTTACCTTCGCCCAGCAAATTCGGTTAATTGAATCCGTCATGTCGGTCATTCAATGATACATTTCAAATCGATTTACTTTTATGCGGTAATTTTGCTTATAGTTCAAATACACCCAATGCATATGTGTGACAAACATTTGAATAACAATTCAAAATCAATATATATATACTTATACATATTTCACGAAATAGCATTCATAGCAAGATCATAATCACATTTCAATTCCAATTTCACTTTCGTATTATCTTTTCAAAGATATACTCCATCTATGTACTTATTTCATATACTCATTCACGTATACTCATTCATATATTTCCTATCATTTGTTATCATTTTCTGGTTATATGTGATAATAATCATATATAACTTAACAACAATATATGTTAAGCGACAAATTACATCTATTCATATTCATGTTTTGATTCGTTTTCATTTTCCATATCATTCATGTTTCATAGAACACATTTATACATGTTGCATTTTAATATTTTAACTGTTTCGTACCTATTACACATGGCACTTCATATACTTGTAAAGTATGATGTTTATGAAATCACACCTCATTCATGTGTTCTTATTCCTCTACGAATCTACTTTACTTAGAAATTGGAATCATTCTAATCGGATCATCCAAACTAAAGTTATGGCATTTTCATGTCAACTAGTCAATTTACCGATATTACACTTGGGACAGTTTGTAATACTCATTTTCCAGTGTCTTGACTCCATATTTGACACCTGTTCTTTGTACTCATTTAAATCTAAGGTGCTAGGAGTTCTTCCTCAGTGGAATCACGAATCAGACCTTAGAAACTCGAGTTATGTCCTAAACAACCCGGACTACTCTATGTTCAAAAACAGAACCAGAAATTTGGCTTGAACATGGCCCCACTTTGAGTGAATTTTTGGGCCACATAGAATCAGAATTTGAAGGTACCTATTTCTGAAGAGTTTAGACCTCTCGTGAAGTCTTAGTTTAATTATCCGCTTGAATCGCTTAAATTGGATAAGAATTGGAGGCAAGTTATGGCTAAAAATCGAAAACTGGTCAAAATAGATGGGGTGTGCGCACTTATTTCCGCACATGTACGGTACGAGTTCAGTTCACGGAGGGGTGTACCGATGCGGGTTCAAGGTGTACCAGTACGTATCACCGAAAAATCCGAAATGTGTGTTTTTATCCCATTTTTCCATATGTTGATACCTAAATCAACGATACTCCATAAACACGTTAAGACCCTCCCGAATTCATCTTATGATCCATTTTCTACTCCAATTATCACATTCAATACATATCTTTCTTCAAAACCTTTCATGATTTTCTCTAAAACAATTCTAATATGGGTCATAACCATTTTATACCAAATACAAAAAATTGTTGGGTTTGTTCTACTTGAAACTCCTTTACTTTGCGATTAAACGATAAAATCCAACTTCGAGGGAGGATTCCATGTTTTTCTTGTACCATTTGGGGTTTTACCACGCACTCTCAATAATATTTGGGTTGGGGATGAAATCTATCAAAACCACAGAAAATCAAATGCCGACAAAGAAACCCACGTATTTGGGATGAACTTTTATTAAACCCCAGGTATGAGGCAAGCTACTAATCATGCAATTGTATGGAAATTCATACAAGAATTCATAGTTCCATACCAAAAATCCAAAGTTCCATACCTTTTTTATCTTGGCTTCTCTTCTTCTTCTCTTCCTCTTCCTCTTCTTCTTCTCCCCTTCTCTTCTCTCCCTCTCTACGGTTTTCTCCATTTGGAGACCAAATTTGGTCTTAAATCCAATTTTGAGTTAAGGCCATGTTTGGCCTTTGCATTTTTAAGTTACTTTTCTCATTTTTGCAATTAAGTCCTCCCATTCATTCCAATTTCTATTTCATCTTTTCTCTAATTGCCTTAGATCCTAACTATGTTTACATTTCATTTCTCGAATTCCATATTGGCATATAAACTTATGGTTTATGCCTTTCATATCCTCAAGTGGTAAATATTAATTTTACCCTTGGCTTTATGATTAATTTCCGGGTCTATCGTTTTATTTCCCGAAAAATTCCATTTAACTTTTAATATACCCTAAACAAGTTCAAAAACTGCTAGGGTATATTTCGGGGTGTTACAGACTTAGTGCTCGCTACATGGGTGGATGGGTGAGGTTTAGCAAGTTGTAGGTGCTGGAGTCTCGAAATCATTCGAAGTTCGAGGTGAAACCTGAAGAGTTAAACGATTAAAATCCTAATGACTTGCCTAAGCCTTAATTGGTTGGGAGTCATCGGTAGATCCGTTACATGGACTTTAGTGAGGTCGATTCATCGACATTGCACCCACAACACAAAGAGGTTGTGGAATAAAGAGTGAGTCACGATCTATTTAGGTTGGTTAGTGTCCTAGGTGGGTAGTAGCTTGGTTGGGGGAGAGTGCGGTTTAAGCGGTTTGTTGAGAACTGATCATAGAAACACTTAGGTTTTGGTGGAAGCTTCTGGTTGATTCACCGAGATGGAGGCTCTTTTGATACTCAATTTTGTATGACATTCATTCTCTTGAGATAGTTATTGGGCAAGGGTTTTGGTGATTCTTACTGAGGGTTAGGCATTACTCATTCACACCCTTTTTGAAATACCATTTTTGTAAACATGATTTTGATATTGTTTTGCATGCTTTTCTTTCTTTCTTTCATTGCTAAGGGACTAGCAATGTAGGTTAAATTGTGATTAGTGCTCAAAAAGTGTTATTTTTTGAATCCTGATTTATTGCGGGTTTGAGAACTTTTGTGTAGTAATCGGCGTATTAACCCGATTTTACATTAAGGTCCCTATTATTCTACGATCGCATTTTGTGGCTAATTTTGTAGTTTTTCGCGAAGCTGCAAAATTGTTGAGTCGATCCAGCATGAAAATTCGAGTTAAGACTCGACATTGAGGTCGAGCCCGGGGAAGGAAAGAAGGCAAAAACAAAAGAAAATGGAGCCGCAGCAAATTTTGCGAGTTGCGAAATTTTCTTACTCTCTGCCTTTATTCCTGACACTTGCCCAGCGAATTCATCTACTGTTGAATTCACACTGCCCGTTTAAATTTTTGCCTTTTTGTTCCTCTTTTGATTTCTTCCTATTTTGTCCTTGTAACAGTTAATTGCTTTTGTTGATTTTGGTAATTTTTCTTGTCTTGGTGGCTATATAAGCCATTTGTACACAACTAAGAGGACTTTCTGGCGTGAATAAACTTTTGCTTTAACGAAGGGCTCCGGTTTTTCCAGCTTTTCTTCTTCTCTCCCATTTTCTCTCATTTTCTCTCCCTTTCTTGGCTGCCAAACACCCCTTGAGGATGACAACTCAAGGGATGGTTGAACTAAACCTCCATCCTTGAAGAGAGGAGGACTCTTGAGTACGGTTTTGAGGTAAAATGATTGTTATCCTGTGCTGTGCATGCATTTATGGGTATTTATGTCTCTTCTCACAATAGGCTTCAAATCTCTTAATTATACCACAGTTAACTTTTGTATTTGGCAAGATTTTTGGGGTGGGTTCAATGGATGCTTATTGTTAGATCCGCTAACATTCGGTTAGTTGCCTTCTATTAGTTACTGTAGGGTATGTTTAGGAGGCATGCTCTCATTGTCTGGAAGCATTTATGCTCATTAAATGCCATTTTCCAAAAGGGAAAATTATAAGGTTTAGTTTTTAAAGCTAAATGAAGATCCGGTTCGGGAAATGACTATAGGTCATCCTCCCAGCGAGGAAAATGACGAGAACTTCTCATTGCCGTAAGACCTCAAACCAGTGTTGATGCTTGAGGAGTTCTTTTTCTTATTTTATTTCATTTTATTTTTAGTTTCCAAACATTCACCTCCACTGTTTTTACAAAACTCTAAATCCAAAGTGAAATTCACCTTTTTGGCCTCAACTGTGAATCAATTTGTACGAAGAAAACCCATCCACATTGATTTAGACCCTAGAGCCACTATCTTTGCGTAGCTTTGCTCACAGTAGGAATTTAGGTTACAAATATTGTTGATTCAGAATTTACCTAAATGACACAGTCCATGTGAATCTCAGGGTTACTTGACCTCGGGCCCATGGTTGCTCTGGCCATTCTGATAGTGGCGGCCATGACTTCGCCCTTCTGATAGTAGCGGTCGTAGTACCAATAACTTCCATGAAGGCTTGTTGGTTAAAGGTCGGTGGTGGCTGGTTGTTGCATTTCCACTTCCTCTACGTCCTCTTCCTTGACTTATCATCTACACATGTCAAATAGAAAATTGAGATTCCTTTTCTTGTCTAACCAGTAGTGCATGTGCCAACTACTAATAGACATCAACAACCCGAACCATCTGTTCGTTCACTTTTTTTTTTTTTTCGAACCCCTAAGGTTATGTTTTCTAACCCTAGTGTTTCTTTTTTCCTATATACAATTTACCATGTATATAATTCACACAACACATAGCAATCAGTCATGTAACACAAACATGAAACACACAATGTATGCAATGGTCTAAACTCATCCCATCAAGCTCTAGGTAATCACATACCTATGTTCTGATGTACAAGCTGTGACATCAGAACTTAATGAATCTAATGACCTAGACCCATATCCATCAAGCCCTAGGTAGTTGTATACCTAGGCTCTGATACCAAGCTATGACGCCTTAAAACCCGAGGGACCCATTAACTAACCTTCAACTCATGGCAATGCTACCTTAGGTAATCGCACACCTAACTGTTGATACGAAACTGGTATCAAACATTTGTGGATACTGAGTAACTCGATACCACCTTGTTATGTCCTATTTATCGGGATCCATTCATTCATATTTAAGTTAAAATATGTGAAATTTACATTTAAAATAGTTCGTAAGAGTTCGATCATGACACTCTTACCATTTTTACTGATCGGAACTAGATTGTTCTAAAGTTTTTCAAAAATATTTATCAAAGCCACATGTTGGCCTTCTTCACAATTGCGACCTCAAATGAGCGCCGTCCATAGGTGTACACTCTGCACTTGAAATGTTTTCCCATAAAGGGTGAGCCATGCCCAATAGAGAATATTTCCTACAAAGGCTACTCCCCACTAAGTGCACATGAAATGGTCATGTTCAACACATTCACTTTCAAAGTAAAAACATGTAATTTCTACTATGGAATCCTACATGTCATGCCATGAAATGAGATGAGACTCAATCATGTACCATGACTCAAATCTTTACCGAATCCCATCACATCTGAGTCCTTACCGACTTCTATCACATAATGCCAAGGCCTATGCGTGATAAAATCCATCATTTCTAGATTACATGTAATGATCATTTTAAAAAACAATTTCATTTGTTTTCAAACCAATAATTTTTGACGTTACACCACGATCATTTGTGAAGGTCAAAATCACGTGGTCTTTGTAAGCAGAATTTTTGGTGTCACACCGTAGGCTTCACATACCTAGACACTTTCACGGGCTTTCACCATTCGAATTATGTCTAACCACACTAATGGGTCTTTCACCTGAGGGGGTGTCTATCCCTGCTTGCTATTACCCGACACAAGTTTTCTTTACCACTTTATTCAACTGTGCAACTCTGTTAGACTTCATCCCACTTAACCGAGCCCACCTAATCAAACACCAAACGCAGTGTTGATTCATCAACCATGCACTCACACGCATTCAATGTGATGTCCCAGTGCATATGCAATGCAATGCACCATTGCATGTTATATTATGCCACATGTACAATGAATGCTACATGGACAACACAATCTACACCACTTTCCGTGTGTCATGGACAATCACATCACTTGCATATGACTTCCATACATCATTTCATTCATGTCAATATATTATGCACACATATATCAACATCAACATATAGCATGTCATTCTATTGTTACAAATGACACACACAAAATCAGACCATGTAATGGCCATTTGCACATATAAACTCATCACATGCTAATACATTAGAACACACATATTGACATCCAAATATGTCACTCTTAGTCAAGCAATGACACTCTCAAACAAGTCATACAATAGCCCCAAAGCAAGCCACAAACAATCACAAATTGGGCCACGAAATCGACCCTAAACAAGCCATGAACACAGGCCTCAAATAGTTGCAGGCTCACCTAGGCGTAGCCTACCTTCGCCTAGGCGAGCAACACCCTCGCCTAGGTGGACCAGAAAGTCCACCAATTTCATCACCGTGTCCGCCTCAAGTACATACCCGCTCAGAGGGACTCCTTCACCTAGGCGATCCTCCCTGCCAGGTGGGAGACCCTTCCTAGGGGAAGCTCCATGTCCTCGCCTAGGTGAAGGACACCTGACAGAAACTTGAACATCCGACCATTTTTCAGCCTAAAAATGGAAAATAAACTGGCAGAAGAATTCCCACCTCTTGAGCGTAGAAGAATCCCTAGGAACCCTCGCGGGACACTTCCTAAACCCAAACCTTGATTTCAAACTCTCATTTGGATCCAGAAACCCTTCGCTGCATCACGTAGCCCTTGTCAATGCGATGGAACCATTCTCGCTCGACGAACTCCAACCGACGAACTCAGAGATTCGATGAAAGCTCTTCGCCCTCTGACTGCTCCACAAGAAATGAGCTAAAATCAAAATTTATATACACCTGTGTTTCACACATCGCCGTAGTCAAGCACGCAGTGATAAAGGGCTCAGTATCTAACACCGGGACGTGGTTTTCATCCTAAAAATGATTCAAGATAAGTGCAACGGTTGCAAGACTTTCTATTTGGACTTTTTGGATTTTTCAAAAACAGTGTGATGAGTTTGAAAACTGATTAACTGTAAAAACTGAAAATGAAGTAAAGAAAAGTTAACTTTGGAAGATTTAGGTCACTAACTTGGTAACTTAGGGAAACAAGGCTCTCGGGTTATCCTAAGAGACAAGCAACCCATAGTCCAAGCCACAACCGGATCTATGTTTAACTAGCAAACCTAACCCCAGAAACCAATTCCTATTTGAGTTAACACGTAACATGCATCTATGGCCCTTACGCTTGGGAACCTCTAACATTAAATATCATTTAAGTGGCTCAGAAGACCATCTAAAAACCACAAGACATCTAGCAATAAGTATGCAATCACATCTCAAAGCATGGTGGCATGGCCAAATCAATAACATTTAATGCTATTCAACCCTATTTTGAGAAGATAGGGCCATAAACACAGTGGCCCTAGCTTTAATACAAGAGGACAACCTGCATATGCCCCACCACCAAGCTAGCTTCCTTCTCTTCAAAGAAAAGAGGCTTAGCCAAGCATCTCTTGAGTTGTCATCCTCAAGAGGGGTGTTTGGCAGCCAAGAAAATAAGGGAAAGAGGAGAGAGAAGAGAGAAAAACAAAACCCTAACTAAAGCTACGAAAGATATTTACATAAAATAAAAACTTGCCAAAAGATTGCTTCCTCAATTCTATTGCTCAGTATTACAAATGGGAGGGGGTTTATATGCCACCCAATGTATGAAAATACCACAAAGCCTGGGACAATTTGGCTAATTTTAGGACAAGAGAGTAATACACACCAAAATTGAAGTCGGTTGCATTAATTACAAAAGCAATTTATTGCTGGGCAAAGCACTCCTCGTTGTTGCTCAAAAAATTTCGCTGTATAAAATGAAAAATTTCACTATTAGCCAAATTTCATTAGCTAGCTAAATATGTGAGTGAAGTAAATGCAAAATTTGCTAGGAATGTTTCAGCTTAAATTTTTGGTGTTCAGCGAATTGGTATTTCAAGAAGATTGCAATTTTCGCTATATTACATTTTCGCTAATCCCAAATAAATTTTCGCAATCTAGCTTAAATTCCCGAATTGCCGATTCATCACTGCGCTTCCGTCTTTCACAGACGATTTCCATCACTTTGCCTTCATTTTCTTGATTTTTGGTCCGTTGATGATCGACACCGAGTTCAATCTTCATGATTCATCATTTGCTCCATACAACCCCAAAGTACGCAAAACCCGTTAAAACAACCAAAAATAATTTCTAAACGGCATAAGCGATACTAAGAAGACTCTCAACACTTCAATTGGCATAAATGACATGATTAGCGCAAAGCACTCAAACCCATTCTAAAATAGGGTCTGTGCCAGCACTTTTTGGGTACTAATCACACCCTTAACCGAAACGTTGTTAGTCTTTAGGCACGTAAAACAAAAAAGGAGACGTATGTGGTGAATTTCGCAAAGGCAGTGATTCAAAAGGTGTATGTACATATAAACATCGCCCAACCTAAAATGGACACCAAGTTTGCAAAAACCGATATGAAAGAGCTTTCAAACCATACAAGAACAATTTAGGTCAATATTGTCCTTATGATTTCAACTTGAATTTCCACTCAACACGGTTCTTTATATAACCAGAGATTACGCCAATAAATTGCAAAATTTTGGTCTCTCCCCTCAACCCAGCACCGACACGGGCCTTAAGTCACTGAACAACCTAGATAAGGATAGTTACGCACTTCTTTCTTCTTTATTCAACTACACTGTAGGATGCAATGCTTAAAATCCGACTTCACCAAAGTTCGGTTGGTAACGGGGTCCACCGATGACTCCCAACCACAATTAAGGTTTAGCACTGGCCAAAAGGATCACTCACCATAAACCTACAAAAGCTTCACCCCTGACTGAATGACTTCGAAAATCAAGCACCAACAAATCGTTAGACTCTACCTATCCACCCATGTAACTAACACTAAATCATGACTCCCAACCAATTAAGGCTAGTATCAGCTTCAAAGGCTACCATACACCCTGACCGTGCTCTAGTTTCAAGGCAAGGCCAACGACTTTATTTTTTTTTCTTTTTTTTCTTTTTCTTTTTGCTTTTTCTTTCTTTTCCTTTTGGAAGACAACATTGGTCTTCAAGTATGGGTAACCACAAACCTATCCTAGGTCGCAACATGCTTAAGGCCTGATTATGCAAAGCGAAAGGAAGTAAACAAATTCACACCCTATCGAACAACTGAGTGCAAGCAGTGAATTCAGCATGCGGAGAAATTTTAAGTCGGCATGCTGGAACTTCAATTGACCAATAATTGATTCAAGCATGGAATTTGTTCTAACATAAAGGTGACAAACAGTGGACTTTCGGATATCTCCGCGGGTCTCTCACACCCAAATCCCGAGCTCACTCCATGGGGATTAACGGTCTCTCTCGCTTCTCGCTCAACACACACTATGATCTAAACCATTAGTCTATTATTGGAGGTCGTCCCAATACAAGCTCATCACACATTCACCAAGGTTGGTGAACGACCATACCATGCACCCACACCCGACTCGACACGATGTAACCGTGCACATGAATGCAATGATGCCAATTCATATATCCAATTCCAAAGGCTCATACACAATTATATTTCATATAACTCAAACCATTCATGTTGACACATCAATTAGCATGCATTAACAGTCATATATCCACACCGCATACTATTCATGCCAAGCAATAACACGCAACCAGTCACAAATTCGACTCATCCAACAAGGTACTCACGGACTTTTCACAAACATGAACCAGCTTTGTTCCAATCATCCACACAACATCAAACAGTTTAAAACCTAGAAACTTTTAGTTTCCGCTCAAACCCCAACCCACCACGCCTGATCGTGTGAACGGGTCATAGAAATCCTCTATCCTTAAATCCCAAGTTCTTGAACTAAACCATATGGCCTCCTCATGGCCTCCCATAGACAAACATACCATACCCAATAATAATAGCCTACAACATGCCTTGCAATGGTCATTTTATATCCCGGCTATTCACCTCGACACAACCATTCAACCTGCACACTTGGTGAAAAAACATAGATTTTAGCAAGGTTATGGTAATCCAATGTCCTACATAGGAACATGGGTGAAATATTGACTCAATGGTCTTTCCATAGAGTCCAATAACACCCAAAACAGAGTTCGGACGAAAACGTTATGACCTTCCAAAGTTGGAGGTCAAACATGAATAGGCAGCCCTACCCGGCCAGCCTACCCGACCTGCCCTGCTTGAATTCCCTTTCGCCGCCTAATACCCACCGCTCCACAGCATATGGTTGGAATCTCACCAACGATTTATAGAGTCAAAGAACACCCAAACGGAGTTTGGATGAAATAGTCGACCTTCCAAGCTCGAGGCTCACACATGAGCAGGCACTACCCGGCCTCCCTTTCTCGCCAGTTCCACACCACCGCCCTCCACGTGCATATGGATGGAACGCTCACTGGCTTCATAGAGTCCAATACCAACATCTCAAACGGAGTTCTGACGAGGTTATGACATTCCGGCTAGAGGTCACACATGAGTAGCACTTCACCGGGCTAGCCCTTTCCACGTCGTTCGAATCCCATTTCCAGCCAGTTCCAGCGACACACTACCTTCAAAGGCATATGGTTGAAATCTTGACTCAATGGGCTTCCATGTAGTCTAAGAACACCTAAACTGAAAGTCTCTGACGAAGAAGAGTAACCTTCCGCCAAGTTGAGACCTCAGAATAGTCATCCGAATCGCCAGCCCTGTCGGGCTGACCCCATCCGGGCTGGTCGAATTTATCCGGGCCGCTGACCCCATCCAGCCGATCGACCCCATCCGGCTGACCTCGCCGCGTGACCTGAAATGACACTCTTCACTAGACTGAGCCTGCAAATGGACCATAACTTGAGCTACATAGGTCCGATTTGAGAAATTCAAAATCCTAACATCAAGTTCACTGATGTGGCTACAATTTACCTAAAGGACTCACTACCAAATTCCTTTTATTTCCTACCCAAAAACCAATTCTAAAGTCTGGTTAATGTGTACCACAACAATATGGCAGTTTCCCGTGGTTCAAAACACTACCAAACATTCCCCAGGCAAGACAACACCACATTCATTTTAACTCTAACACATAAAATGGCAATAATATGACAATTACTTAGTCCAAAAGTCAGTCCTCGGACTGTCCAAAAACGCCTGTAATCTCTTTACAAGACACCGTCCCAAGGTCTTGGGACAGTTCACACGGCCACTCATGGCCTCACACAACCCATGCCATTTGAATGGCCCTTAAACAAGGATTAAACCAAGTAGGAGAAAACCCATACCTATTAGAGTTTGTCAAAAATCCCCGATTCCGATCTTTACCTGTAGCTCTTGTCACGAGGAAAGACTTTCTCTGTTGCTTCACGTAAACCGATGGTCCGATCAAGCCGGAAAATCTAGAGATAAGGCAGTAGCCCTCTCCCAATCCTTCCTCTCAAATTTTGGTTTGCCTTTCTCTCTCTCCTTCCCCTCTCTCCCCACTGGTTGGGAGAAGATAGAAGTCAAGTGAGATGTCCTCTCACTTGCCACTTGCCACACTTCTAGTGGCCCTTAGGATTACACCTTATCCTTGTATCCATCACCATGGATTTCCCTCCAATGACATGATGCCACATGTCACCTATGGCCAACACATGAGCTCATTGTTTGACTTATCTCACGCTTGACACGTGGCACACTGTGAGCCACTCATCACATGTTAAGCGTCCCGCACTACTCGTCAAAACATGAAAATTCGACCGTCTCTAATTCGACGAAATTCAACATGGAAGCAGATTTTGCCAAACGATTCCAACTATGGAAATCCTTTCATCATCCGAGATCTATATGCCCCAGATTTTTGACCGAAATTATTTACTCTTTCGTAAATTAGAATTTAGTTTTATATTTTATGTTGAGGTGGAGGCTTGTTATACTATACTGCAGATGTGAACATAATCCCTACTTATAAATATTTATTGCACTGAGGTAACAAGAATTACTCGAGTTTAATGGGCACATAATTAGATCCCAAAGCTACTGGCTCCGTATCAAGAACAACAAAGTCCACTGGGTAGTAGAATTTGTCCACCCACACCAAAACATCTTCCACAGTGCCCTTGGGAATTTTTACTGACAAGGTGATAGTGGTGGGTTTCACTTCCTAAATTTCAATCAAGTATGTATCTGTTTTCGTGGGTAACAAGTTGACACTGGCCCCCAAATCTAGTAATGCCTTCTCCACACAAGTTCCTCCAATTTTCACTAATATGGTAGGACACCCTAGATCTTTGTACTTCACTGGAGTCTTGCACTGTTTGGTGGCACTCACCTGCTTTGTCAAAAATGCCTTCTTTTCCACATTCAGTCCTCTTTTTACAGTGCACAAGTCCTTAAGAAACTTGGCATAAGTTGGAACTTGTTTAATCATGTCTAAGAGGGGGATGTTGACTTTCACCTGCCTCAACACTTCAAGAATCTCAGTTATTGTTCACCCTAAGCCTCTAATGCTTGAGGGAATGGTAAGTGCATGCCTTCTTCATCATGTCATCGCTGATCACTATCTGTTCCCATTCTTCATTCGGCCTTCTGGGCTTCATCAAGTGGTTTAGGAACTGGTTGCTCAACTCTTTTACCTCTTCTCAAAGTGATAACTGCTTATTTCGTCCATTTAGTATGCCACTTCTCGAGTCAGCTATTTCATGAACTCCCTTATGGTATTGTTGAGTTTATGAGGGAACTTCTTTTCTCGCCAGACCAAATGTCGATCGTCAACCCAGATGGAATACCGTAGGTTACATCAAATTTTTAGCAATTTCATTCTAGAACCCATCAATTCTCTTTTGTTCATAGTGCTTTCTACTCTTCTATTAAATTACCCACCACCTTGCCTTCAAATTTAATGGCCCTTGTTAAATTGGAGAAGTTTGATCGGTTGTGATGGCCAAGAAGCAAAGCATACCTGAGGAGCAGAGGGGTGCATACTGTGGAGGTTTTGTCCTCCGGGAGAGATTTTAGTGATTTCTCCAGCTAGGGTTGTAAGTGTTGCCATATGGTGCATTGGTTGATGACTTGAATTGATCAACAACATTCGCTTGCTCCACTAACATCTCCAGCATTGCCGGAATAGTTGGACATTGTTCTCCCAGTTGCTCAGTGGACTGACAAATGAAGCATGGCTTGTTTGGCATAGGAATCTCACTCACTGCTTGCACCTCATGTGGGTTTCTCATTTCCAATTCTTCCAACCTTCTAGTTAAGGTGGAAACTTTGGCTTTCATGTCCATATCATCCGGAAGAGAGAACATGACACCCCTTGTATTGGATTGAGGTCTCATTCTTTCCATCTCCCTTGGGTTAGGCTCATCTCAACCTTTTGAAGCTTCAACTACATAATTCAGGAAATCCAAAGCTTCCTCTAGATTTTTGCTCAAGAAATCTCATCCACACATAGTCTCTAGCAATTGCTTCATCTTAGAAGAAATTTCATCATAAAAGTAGCTAACCAGCAACCATGTGTCAAACCCATGGTGAGGACAAGCATTCAGTGCTTCCATATACCTCCCCCAGCATGCATAGAATTTTTCATTTTCAATGGCTGAGAAGGCAGAAATCTGCCTCTTTGGACTGTTTGTTCTATGAGGGGAGAAGAATTTCTTTAAAAACTCAGCCTGCATCTCTGTCCAGTTTCGTATGCTCCTTAGCCTAAGGGAGTTGAGCCAAAGTTGAGCTTTATCCTTCAATGTGAAAGGAAAAGGCTTAAGCCTCATTAAATCCACAGTGGTGGTCTCCTCCTTGAAGGTGTTGAAAACCTCCTCGAATTCCCTTATATGTGTATAAGGGTTCTCACTCTCCATACCATGGAAAGTGGGAAGGAGTGGCACAAGGTAAGGCCTAACAACCATTTCATCAGGTAGAGGAACAATGTAGGAGGGTGCACTCATTCATGGAGGGTGTATGTGGTCCCTCATTGACCTAAATACATTGAGATTCCTATCCACTCCTTGTTGACTCTGTTGTTCTTTAGGTGGAGGTTCCATTGGGTTAAAATTTAGGCCCAATTAAGAATTTGATTCTTATGAAATACTGATTTTAACTAATTTGCCTTCTAAATTCTAAACCACTGGAACATAAACTTCTACATGAAAAACAGGACAACACCAAAAAGAAACAAAAACAATTCTACCAAAAAAGGGTTAGTGTTAGCTAATGAAAAATAAAAAGGTATAAACAATGAATATCATAACCTATCGCGAACCGCTAGAAAGAATGAAAAGAAAAAGAAATTCACCGTAATCTTTGTGGACGCGGGATCACAATTGTTCAGCACATTCATTCGCATCATACCATCCCTAAGAATGTTGCCATTTGATTCGCGTGTAGCACGTAGGGTGTCTTAAATCAACAAAATTTATAACCTAATACCTCATACTACCGTAGCGTAGCTACTATAGTATAGCGGCTCTAGGATCGTCCATAGGGATAGGTTTTCTTCGTGGGAATGACTAATACTAAGGTTTACATTGGTGATTATTGATGAGTCCAAAAACTCATTAGATTTTTAATCCATTTTTCTGAGTTTATAATGAGAATAATGATGAATTGTCTATTAAAATCGATAATTGACTCAAAATTCCAATTTACAGAAAATACGTGCTATAAAATCAAATTTTAGCAAAATCATAAGAAATCACCGGGCAGTTAGATCAAGTCAAACTGAATTTAAGTCGCGACAAGAAGTGCGTTTAAAGAAATTCCCCAAGTCACTACATCAACAAATTCTGGCCTTGAAGAAGAAATCAAGAGTGAACAAGCGAAGTCGTGACTCGGGCAAGGAAGTTGAGACAAAAAATGATCAGTTTAGATTACACAATGAAGAAGTCTGCCACATCATTGCGATGTCGACACCAAAGGAGATAAATGATGTCGCGGATACCACCGGCGCGAGGTTGCATATGAGCTATCTTCAAATACAAGAACAGCCTTCTCAAGTAAAAAGAAGTCGAATCCACTTTGAAAGAAGGGGACTGATGTCGCGATCTTGACAAGAATGAAGATTAACAATTAAGGTCGCAACAGTAACTCCAAATCGACGCATCAAGAATTAATGAAGAAGCGACATGATGTCGCGACACCACTTCGAGGTCGCACACTGAAGGCTTAGCAAGAGACATGGAGGTCGACATCGACAGAAGTTGCGACAAAAGATTTTCAAAGAGACTCCAACATGTAGGTCGGCGCTTAGAACAAATAGAGACATCCAACACTGAATCAAAAGATGTCGCGACGTCTTCGCGTCTTACATCACCGCATAGTATTATGGCAAAGAACATCGCTTAGTGGTCATGTATATCACATAAGGAAAGAAGGTCTTCCACGACATCAAAAGAGCCTATACATACATTAGTCGCGACGTATGATTGAAGTCGCGACCAAAAGAGCTCAATACGTAAAGGTGAAGTCACGACATCATTCAAAGGGTCGCTGATATCGCATAAGGAAAGAAGGTCGCGACGTCCTTCAGTAGTCGCGACATCAGCTGCAAAGAATGGAGGTCGCGACATCATTTAGCTGTCGCGACATCATATCCAAGAGATGTTGAAGACAAGTCACGACAAAAGAAAAGCTTCCATGACATCAAAAGAGCTCATAAGCATTAACATCAAGTCGCGACGATGATTGAAGTCGCTACCTCAAAAAGAGACTACAATGCGTAAAGGTGAAGTCGCGACGCATGATCGTCTCGACATCAAAACAGCCATAAGCGTGACGCTGAAGTCGCTAATGAAAAGAGGTCGCTGACACGTCGGGCGTCGCTGCATTAATGTGCAATGGAGTCACATACGAACAAACAAAAGGGCATTTATTTTGAAACCCACAAGGAAGTGCATCGGGTTAGGGCCCAACTTTAACCATATAAACAAGAAGCTGCTACGTATGAGCAAACTTCATGCTCGTAAAGAGAAGTCTCAGAAATAAGGCTCGCGGTATTTTAATTTTCTGCTTTTCTTTCGTTTTGTCGTTATTTTAGATTAGATTAGACTAGATTGTTATTGCACGGAATTTCGACTGGATGTTAGTTGTTGAAGTGAAGTCGAATGCGCATCGTTATTTTCTTCAAATATCGTCCGTTCGTTTGAAGTCCAAACAAATTTTGGAATTCGAACTTCTAGTTTCGGATTTACAGTAGTTCTTTTGATCAGGGAGCTACCGTTAGTGTAATGAAGTAATTTAGAAACCCAGCTTCCGTTGAATTTACTCTGTTGTTAGAATTTATCTTCATACATAAATTTATCGTAGTTCATCAACTTCTCAGCTCTGAGTCCGTCGTCGGTTTTGTTTATTTTTGCATCCGATCCAAATATCGTTGTTCTTATACCGTATTAGATCGTTTCATGCTCTGATTTCCAAGAGGCCCTCTATGGACACAGAGAAGGCATTCCAGAGAGTATTTAACACCAAGGGTATGCGAACCTAATATTGGGATCTAATGGGCTCGTGGAATTATAATCGATAAATCTTTTCTCTCACTCTGAAACCGAGAGAATGAGTTAATGACTTATCAATTAAAATGAGTAGAGGATTCGCCGCGATTCGAGCAGTAAGTTCAATCCGTGTTAGCGGATAATCAAGGAAGAATGAACTATTCCAATTTTGAGGATGAGAAACCGGTATAGTGTAAACCCGTACTTGCTTTATGTCTTAGGGTGAGTTTCACGAGTCCATGTTAAGGTATGAAGTATTGAAAAGAAAAATACCGAGAACAAAGGCAACTTTCAGTTAAAGTAGTTATCTAATCCTCTGTCTTCGAAAGAAGCTTGAGAAGATTAGATGATGAAATGTAATCGTAAGGAGAAATCCCACATGGCATTACCATCTTCCTTGGATGGATTCTAAATCGAAGTTCATGAAGCAAGTTAAAAGTGGCCTGCAAGAATTGATGTTTCACTAGATTTGTATTTTCAATGCATCCTTTAAAAGCTAGCCCGACCAGTCTATTTCTTTATTTTTTTATTTAGTTTAAACATTATTTCATTTGTTCTTAGTTTAAATATCTTTATTCTTTTATTATTTTAAGGTTGCATAGGAATTTATCAATTACTTTATCGTAGTTCAAATATTATAGAGCTTGAGTAGTCGGGAGTAGTTGATTGAGAATTCTTGAGATCTGTGGGAATCGATATGCGGACTTAAATCCACTTTATTTACTTGTTCGGCTGTACACTTGAATCATGGATCAAAACGAGAAAGAGATTCAGCTACTCTTAAGGAAACCGTTTTAATGGTATATTGCAAAGAAATATAACAATGCAAGTTTCATGGCATTATTGTCGGGATTAGACAATAATCCTTAGATGTACGTTATAAATTTGTGTTTATGTTTTGATCCATCACTCACACTTATAGTGGAAGAAAGAGATATGATGGATTTTAGGCGCGGATTCTTAGTCGAAGAATTAGTAGATCAATATTACCACGTGAAGAGGAAATACTAATTTACATTTTAAAGAAAAGAACAAAAATAGCACAAGCGGTGACTACATTAGTCACTAATTTTTAACAAGCCATGTTGAAAATATTTGTTAGGGTTTTGACTAATCTATTAATATAGGTAATACTTTATTTCGGGGAAAACCTTTAATGCATAGGAAACGAGGATCGACTGATTCAAGCGATTCTTTGAATTGGAGAGGCAGCTCGAGGGAGCTTAAGAAAGACAAAGAATGACGCAGCTATGGCGGGAAGAGATGTGACAAGCGAGGCAGAGGACGGTGGCAGACCCCCATTGCGACCTGATGGAGGATTTACGGAGCTATTATTCGAGTGATACTGCTGATCGAACTGACCTACAGTGGATGCAAACAATTTTGAACTAAAGCCAGCCTTAATTACAATGGTTCAACAACATCAGTTTACTGGTCATCCCACCGAAGACCCAAATGAGCACCTGGGAAGATTTCGGGATGGCTGTCTGATGGTGAGCGGTGTTAGACCCGGAAGTGGTAAACTACATCTCTTTATTTTCTTTGGGGGAACCTGCTGGCCACATGGTATGAATCATTGCATATGGATCTCTGTTGATACTTGGGAAGAAGTTGGTAGAAACTTACTTGGCGGATTCTTTCCACGTCTCTCACTTCGGAGAGACGAGAGATAATTGTATTTCAGCGAGGGGAAGATGAGCACATTATGTAAACAGGAAAGATTCAAAATTCTTGAAGAAGTTACTTGATGCATGGAATAGACTTGAAGACGGATGGATATAGTGTATCACTCTGAATGATACATCCGAGGTGTTATATCAGTGCTTCCATGTTGTGGAGCATTGGCCCGAAAAGTTACGAGAAGAAGCGAGATGCGATAAAGGACACGGAAAAATGCAATATGAAAGCTCCATCGGGTTTCAAGAGGTAGTAAACGGAGAAGGTGTAGAGCTGAGCAAGATGGCGATACATGTTGAGCTAAGTTGGGATATTTATAATGCATAGGATGGACAAGCAGGATGGAAGATGCCGTGCTCATGAAATAGGAGCGGTAGAGAGAATTGATGAGAAGAAGTCTTTGATGTGCCAACAGAGAAAATTCTTATGGTGCGAGGAGGTTGAGTACGTGAACGAGCAAAGTTATCATTTAGGCCAAATCCTAACACCTTATTACACTACCATCCGGCGAGAACCATGAGAATTTCTCATATGGTGGAGGGCATTACATGGACAGCGGGGACAACGTCCACTCGACAGGATATCGTAGTACGAGGTTCAGTGACAGCAAGGAGGTGAGCGTGAATACGGGGTCGGAGGAGAACCCGACCATTTGAGGAACAAATCTTTGAGTTCATGGGGATAACAGAGGCTATTACGATTCCATGAGCGAAGCTATCGACTTGGAAACTTTAGTCACGATACCTAGATGTTTGAGAATCTTTAGTGCTTCTTGAAAAATCTGAGACCTGATAGAGCTGATTGATGCAGATATGCCACCATCGAACAAGGGAACATTCCCGGTGACACCGGAAGAACCACAAAGGCTTTGCATGCGAGATTCAATTAGAAGTGGGAAGAGTTTGACGACAGCGGAAGGCGGATAGAAGAAGAGACTGGCAGGAGAAAGAAGGGACTGAAAGAAAGAAGAGAAACCGGCTGATTGAGCGGATGAAAGGAAGAAATGACCGAGGAAAAAGAAAGAAGGAGTACCGGCTTATGCTCTGCGGTGCCATTCCCTGAGAGACGAGTAAAGAGAAGAGCAAGTTTTCTAAATTCTTGGATATTTTGAAAATAGAAATAAATATCCCATTTGCAGAAGTGATCAGTCAAATGCCTCTTTATGCAAAATTTGAAGGAGGTCTTTGAGCAAGAAAGAAAGATAGGCGAGGAGGGTATAGTTAACTTGGTTGCTTCATGCGTGCCATTATCGACGAGCTCGATAAGATGAAGATACAGCGGTTTCACTATTCCCACGTTCTGCCGAAATGTGAGTTAGCTTTTTGTGACTCTGGAGCAAGTATAAATTTGATGCCTCTATCAGTTGTGCAGAGACTTAGTTTGGGGGAACTAACTCCAGATTACATTACAGGATGGGCGATGGGTATTCGCGCAAGCCGAGGGCGTGAAGATGTACTCGTGAGTTGGGAGAAATTCATTTTCAGTAGATTTTGTTATCATACGGATGGAGGAAGATCCTCGAGTTCCTCTGTTCTTTGGGAAGACCTTTCTTAGCAACGGGGCGCATGATTGTCTGAAGGTGAAGCCCGACCTCGAGTTGGGAATGAAGCAGTGCATTTTAATATTAATAGGAGTATGGAACATCCTAATGTAGGAAGGCAGTTGTATGGGTTGTAAGCAATAGCCTTCTCAATGATAGTGAATTCTGATTGTATCATTAGCATATCGTAGAGTGAGATGAATTTTCGGTACGAGCTTTTGATTGTGAAGTTACGCCTTGAATTTGTTTAATAATCAGCAGTCTCGAGTATAAATGAAAGCGTCGAAGATGAAGTGAAGCGATGAACCACAATGGAAACTCATGGGCAGGAAACTAGTGCAGAAGGGTTAACATTGAAGGAGTTGCCCAGTCATTTTGAAATATGAGTTTTAGAGCGGAAAAGAAAAACCCGGTTATCTGTCAATTGCATTGGTATTTGAAGAAACGAGAAGTTGCTGGTAATTTTGAGAAAATACAAGGAAGCCATTTCTTAGTCAATTGAAGATCTGAAGGGTATCAGTCCCTCTATTTGTATGCACAAAATATTCTTTGGAAGATAATCACAAAAACTTCTGTTGAGCATCGAAAAAAATTTGAACCAGTCATGAAAAGTTGTCGAAAGAAGTTACGAAAATGGTTAAATGCGAGGTTTTATATATGCTATATCGAGCCGATTCGTGGGTAAGCCAGTACATGTGGTTCCCGAAGGTGGATTAATATGTCGAAATGAAAAGAATGAACTTATTCTTACAAAAGAGGCGTAGCGAGGATGGAGGGGTTTGTATCATTCTGAAGAACAGATCACCCAGCGGAAAATGTCGTTTCCTTACCTTTCATCGATCGAATCTTTGGATAGGTTGGCGGAAGCGCGCCGTTTTGTTTTCTTGATGGGTACTCAGGTATAGCCAAATGGCTATTGCACGAAGATTGGAAAACCTTTACATGCCCATTTGGTACTTTTGCTTTTAGAAGAATGCCATTTGGGCGTAATAATGCTCTGAGTACCTTCCAAAGATGCATGATGTCTATATTTTCTGATCTAGAAGAAGTTATGGAGATTTTCATGGATGACTTCTGATGTATGGATCCGATTTTGAACAATGCACATAACACAGGGACAATTACTTCAAGGTGCAAAAGACAAAAATCTAGCTCTGAATTGGGAAAATGCTAATTTTATGGTAACAAAGGGATTGTCTTGGGCACATGGTTTTACGCAGCGGGGCTTGAAGTAGACCCGACAAAAGTTTCAATTATAGAGGAAACACAATGCTTATAGTCGAGGAATCGAAGTTTCTTAGGACATGCTGGATTTTATAGAAGATTTATCAGAGATTTCTCAAAAATTGCTAGACCACTATGCAGATTGCTGGAGAAAGATAGTAAGTTTTATTTTGATGAATCTTGCCATAAAGCATTTGAAGAAATCAAATCCAGACTAGTGGAAGCTCTCATCATGGCAAAACAGTTAGACGAAAAGAATTTGAGATCATGTGTGATGCCGGTGATTTTGCGATAAATTTGTATTGGGACGGAAAGATGAAAAAGTATTTCAAGGCCATCTACTATGCTAGCAAAACCTTTAATGAAGCACAAGAAAATTACTCTACTGCGAAAGGATCTTTGTGATAGTGTTTGCATGTGAAAATTCAGGCCATATATTTTGGGGTCCCATGTTGTTATACGCGCGATCGTACGGCAATTAAATATTTAATGGAAAGAAGGAAGCCCAAGCCAAGATTGATCAATTGGGTATTATTGTTGCGGGAATTTGGATTTAGAAATTAAAGACAAGAAGAGCGTGTGATGTGATGGCGATCACTTGTCGAGTACGAGGAATCCCTTGTCTGAGAATCCCTTGTCTGAAAAAGGAAGAGAAATAGCGAAGAATTTTCGGATGACGGTTATTTCGGCTATCACTCACAATCACCACTGGTATCTTTGATATTGTGAATTTATTAGCTTGTGGAATTATGCCACGGAGTCGGCTACCGTGAGAGAAAAAGTTTAGGGGTGACGAGTCTTACATCTGGGATGATCCATATTTGTTTAAAGAGGAGCTGATCTAATTATAAGGAGATGTGTACCGAAGAGTAGGCAAAGCAAAGATTTTACAAGTGTCATGCATCACCTTATGGAGGACACTTTGCGGGAATAAACGGCCCACAAAATTCTCCGGTCAGGTTTTGCGGCCTCACGATTTTTAAAGGCATTTTGAATGGGTAAAGTTGTGTGATCGATGCGAGAATGGGAAATATCGTAGGCATGAGATGCCCTTGCAAGGTATCTGGTGGTGCGATTGTTTGATGTATGGGAATAGATTTTATGGGCCTTTTCGGTTTTTTCATTTGAAGTATATACATCTTTCTAGCTGTGGATTATGTATCAAAATCGTGAAAGCGTGACTTGTCCGAAGAATGATGCAATACGGGTTGTGGGGTGTTTACAAGAAATATTCTTAGCGATTTGGGACACAGGAACTATAATTAGTGATGGAGAAGCCATTTTGCAAATAAGGTGTTTGACAAACTCATGGCTTGAGATATAGTATCAAACACATTATGAGCTTGGCTTATCATCCTCAAACAAATGGCGAAATTTGAAATTTCAAATAGAAATAAAGAAAATTACGTAAAAAGGCTTTGTGAGTTCTAGCAGGAAGGATTGGTCTTTGAAGCTTGATGATGCATTATGGGCATACAGGACTGCTTATAAAACTGATTCGTGCCACAGTAGGCTGAGCTAAAATCAACAAAATTTATATACACCTAAGTTCCTACTAGTAGCAGTATAGCAATCTAGGGTCGAACACGGGGATGGGTTTTCATCCTAGGAATGATTTGCATAAGTGCACGAAGATAAGACTTTCTATTTGGACTTTTTGGATTTTTGTTTCAAAAACAGTGTGATGAGTTTAGCGGTGCTTGTAAAGCGAAAATGAAATGTGAAAAGTTAACTTTGAAGATTTGGAGTCCTTAGCAGTAACCCAGAGGCGAACAAGTGTCCTCGGGTTTTATCCTCGCGTTATGACAAGCAACCTATAGTCAAGCCACACTTAGGATCTATGTTTAACTGTAAACCTCACCCTTAAATCAACTCCTATTTGAGTTAACACGAGATAACAGCCATCTATTGCCCTTTTCGAGTTTAGGCTTCACAACATTAAATATCATCTCGAGAGGCTCGTAAAGACCATCCTAATGAACCACGATTGCATCTAGCAATAAATATACCAACATCACACAGCTTTTATGTGGTAAAGTATTGGCCAAATTAATAACATTGTGCTATTCAACCATATTTTGAGAAGATAGGGCCATAAACCACCCAGTGCACCGTAGCTTTTGTACAAGGGCAACCTGCGTATGCCACTTGCCGCTAGCTTCCTTTCTCTTGAAAGGAAGCAGCCAAGCATCTTGAGTTGTCATCCTCGAGAGGGTGTTCGACAGCGAAAATAAGGAAAGAGGAGAGAGAAGAGAAAAGCAAAATACAAAACTAAACTCTGAGAATGAAAATAAAACTTACCAAGAATTGTATCGATTTGTTGCACAGGGTTACAAAATGGGAGGGGCTTATATAGGCCACCCAATGTATGAAAATACCCGCAGCCCCTGATGCGATTTGGCTAATTTTAGGGACAAGAGAGTAATACACCAAAATTGAAGTCGGTTGCATTAATTCTAAGCATGACAAGGCGTGAATTCGGCAAGACTCAAAAAAAATTTATTTAGAGCGGCGAAAATTTAAGCTGGCAGCGAAATTTCGCTAATAGCGAAAATTCGCTAGCTGGTAATCACCAAGAAGATAAGCAATGCAAAATTTAAGCTGGCGATGGTGATTTCGCTAATAGCAAAATTTAAACTGGCTTAAATGGTAATAATGATGAAAATGCAAAATTTATTTAGGAACGATTACTGCGAAATTCTGGTGTCTAGCGAAAATTGGTAATTTCGCTAAGATTATGAGTACGCTAAGGTTCGAAATTTTCGCAATCCAGCGAGCCCTTCGCAATCTTAGCGAAATTCACAGGATTTCTTGATTCATCAACTGCATTGCTTCTGTCCTCTACTTTGCATCCATTCCATCGCTTTGCCTTCATTCTTTCTTTGATTTTGGTATGTTTGATGGTGACAATTGAGTTCAATCTTCATGATTCATCGCCTGTCTCGATATTGAACTCCCAAGAAGTCACGCAAAAACTTGCAAAACAACCAAAATAGCCTCAACAAGCATAAGTGATACTAAAGAAGAACAGACACTTCAATTGGCATAAATGACATGATTAGTGCGCAAAAGCACTAAAGCTTAGATCTAATATAGGGTTCAAAATAGCACTTTTGGGTACTAATCACACCCCAATGCAGAAACGTTGCTAGTCCCTTAGCAATGCAAAACTAAAGGAGATATATCACGATGATTTTCAAAAAAGTTTATGATTGAGTGTATGTACATATAAACATTGTCCTTAAAGTGAAAAATGGACACGAGTTTGGCTTAGACATGAAGAGCAAAACCATACGAACAAATTTTTTAGGTCAATATTGATTCCTGATTCTCAACTTGAATTTCCACTAAATTAATGGTTCTTTATATGGCAGTTAAGCGATAAATTGCAAAATTTGTCACTCCCTGACTATACTTTGTCGTGGCCTTAAGGCGTTGAACTGACCTAGATAAGGATAGTTGTGCACTTCTTTCTTTATTCAACTATATTGTGGGTGCAATGCTTAAAATCGAGCTTCACCAAAGTCAGGTGTAACGGGTCCTGGAATGACTCCCGACCCGATTAAGGTTTAGGGCATCAGCAAAGAAGGATCAACGACCCTGAGCTACGAGGAAAAACCCTTGGGACTGCGAATGACGAAAATCAAGCACCCCGACAAATCGTTAGACTCTACCTATCACCATGTAGCGAACACTAAATCGATGACTCCCAACCAATTAAGGCTTAGGGCATCAGGTTTCAAAGGCTTTCGCCATACACCCCTCGGACCGTGCTCGGGTTTCAAGGCAAAACTTCACGACTTTATTTTTCTTTTTCTTTTTGCTTTTTCTTTTCTTTTTGCTTTTCCTTTTCTTTTCCTTTTTGGAAGACAAAATTGGTCTTAGTGTGGATAACACAAACCTATCTTAGGTTACTTGACATGCTTAAAGGCTAGGCTATCTGACGAAAGGAGGCAAAGCAATTCACGGCTATTGAAATAATCACGGAGTGCGGTGTGAATTAAGCGAGGGAGAAATTTTCAAGTTGAGCATGCTGGAATTTCAACTGACCAAAAATTGAATCAAACATGGAATTTGTTCTAACATAAAGGTGACAAACAGGGCTTCAAATTTCCAATAAAAAAACAATTCAATTGTCGATTTGAAGCGGTGGTGCAGTGAAAGCGATTCAATTGTCGGTGGAAGCAATTCAATTAATCAGTGGAACAACGATTACATATGGTAAAAGCACAAAACATGGCATGCAAATACATGTATATATATGGCGAATAGCTTTTGATATAGCCAAATGGCTAGTATGCATACCAAAGCTAAACATACAAAAATATCAACGCCTCTTGTATTAATATATAAATCCACAAACAAAATTAGTAAGTAGTTGATAAAAAACTAGTAACTATACAAAATCATAAAGAAACTATACCTCCATTTGTTGTGGTGGTGGTGGAATCCCGAAGCTCTTCAACACTGCGATGAAACATCAAATAATTTTAAGATGCGTGGTGGGCTCCTCTCGTCGGAACGAGGAAGGCCCCAGTCGTCATGATCTGCTTTGAAGCATGGGAGCGACCTTTGGGCGACCTCGATCTGCAGGCTGCTGATAATGGCTGCTGGTGAGGCTTGGATGGCATCCATCACACTGCGAGTCTCTAGGCTGGTGTGGACATGCTCGGGTGAATGGGTGCGCTTGGATGGACCCGGGTGTATCGGTTCTGTTTGCGGTGTGGTGTGTGGAGGAGATGAAGGTGACATACCGGGCTGGACTCCTCTGTATCTCGGGCTCAGGGGCAGGCATATCGTCTCTGTGGGAGTCCTCAGCCACCTGATCCGGTACCTCCTCCTGGTCCTGCTGTCGGAGGTGGAAAGATACGGGTATGGTCATCGCTAGCTCGGCCCCAGCTTGAGAACCCGGAGGGCATCAAATCTTCTCCAATCCTGGGCTCCTGGGAATCCCAGAATGCTCACAGAGCACAGCGAGTAGTCGGCATCAACAACGGAAGACTCTCTGCTCACACTAGGCCCTTCCGATGGACCTTCTCCTCAAAATGCATCAAGGAGGTCATCACCAGCTTAGAGAGACTAAACCAGTATCCCTCAGAGATCCGGTAAAGAGCCTTCAAGATGGCTCCCCTCCGCTGTACATAATCTTTGCGACGGGAATAGGCTGATCGGAACCAAATGGTCCAATGACCCAACATCGGCGTTTTGCCTCCTGAAAAGAAATCTTGGTCGGTTGTGGTGTCTCTGGCTAGTGATCGAACCATCTCGCGTTGAGTCGGGTGGGCCCAATCTCTATAACCCTCTGCATTGGCGTGATCACGAGGCCAGCTGCACTGAAATCTTGGCGCTCACGAGTACTCGCGCGATCATCAATAGAAGAAGCTCACACGGACCATGCTCCTCGAGATGTCATAGAATGATCGAGCGCAGCACCGCTCATGAGTAATAATGCTGCCTCGAGGTGAAGGCGTAGTGAATAATCTCACGATCAATCTCGCTGGACTCCACACATCTGGGATCGGCCTCGTCGGGACATCATTAGAATGACTCTGATGAAGTCCTCGAATGTAGTCACGATATTCCCAAAATTAGGTGCTCTCGAACAGCGACCTCTGATCGCGGAGGCGGTGACAGCGAGGGCGATGATGTCGCCTCAGCGTACGTGTATTTGGTGATGGGCTGCGGTAGAGAGGAAAGATGACTCGCGGGGGCCGGTGCGAGCCCGCTTGGGGCCAGGGCCCTCCTAACTCTCCTCCCGGGAATGCAGGTGAGTGGGGCCCAGGGTCCCGTCAGGTGTCGATGTGATAAAATCACGAGGCTCATCAGTCTTGCCTCGAGGGTGGTGATAATCTTGGAGCCCGGGGCCGAGGCTGGGACCTCTCTCCCGGGTGTCTTGAATCTAACCGTGGTCGAAGGCGGGACCCACCGTCTGAACCATATCTAAAATCTGATAAATCTTTGGAAGGGCTCGACTCACTTTGAAAATCTGTTTGAGGCTCTGTGTCTGAGGGGCGAGGCTCAGCTGGAGGTGGCCAGATCACTCTGAAACAAGCGGATGAGCTAGGGCTCACTAGGCTGCGGCGACAGGCTGCGGAAATGGCCAAATGGGCTGATGGGGACGAATGCTGGGCGGGGCCAAAATAAAGCGAGACCACGGGCCAGAGGGTCTGGGCCCGAGTGGGGCTCGAAACCGGTAAATTAGCTCAGTGCGGGCGGCAACTCACGTATGGTGGTCGGGGCTCGTGCGTATCGTGGTGATGCTAGCTAGAGTGGAGAGACTCAGTCGGGGATCGGTCAGGCTTCGGTCGGTGGGCTGGGGGCGCGACGAGACGAGGATGCCTTGGAGGGGCTATCGCGGGGCGGCCTTTGGCAGCGGCTCATCGAACATGGCGTGACTCGTGGTGATAGTGACGGTGTGAGGCTGGGAGACTCGGGGCTTCATTTGGGAGGAGAATGTGAAGTGGCCAAAATGGACAACCCCCCCCCCAGGTTTAAATAGGCTTGTTTTGTGCCAGTAGGAAGGGTCTCCAAACTCATTTCGCTATTTTAAGCGAATTTAAGCCCTCTTGCACTTCTATTCAAAGTGCTATATTAATTATGACTAATATGTGAAATAAAAATTATTATAATAAAATTTACTATATAAACGTAAGTAAAAATTAATACTAAGTACTATAGTATAAAAACAAAGTACTAAAACGTGGAAGCGATAAATTAAAACTTTCTAAAAATAACTAAAATGTTAAAATTAGTGAATTAAAACAAAAGCAAAATTATAAACTGCAATTCGGTTTTTGAAAACAGAGACCAGCTCATTCTGAAGTATTACTCAAGGGTCGAGGAGGAATGATCTCGACTCTACTTGATAGCACAGGTTGACTCCATTGTTTTAGATTTGCCCGTTGTTGACCTATTCTCGGTGATGGCTGTTGAATTGAGCAATTGGCCTGCTGGTGGGTGTTGATGGCAAGACCAATATCTCTTCATCTCCTTGGCGATTACTCCGCAGTTCACGGACCTTTGTGCTTCCCTGCATGCAGACATTTGAAACAACCCCGTCGGTTATTTGATTTTTCATGTTCTAGCAACTTTTGTATTGTTCGGATGAAGATGTTCAACTCCATAGTCATGTTACCAAGGTAAGTTGCATGACTCCATTAGTGATTTATTATTGTGGGCGTGGCCGAAATGGTCTTCCTAAGATGATTGGAACATGATTGGGTTCACTTGCAGTTGGCTCAGTGTCAAGCACTACAAAATCTTGGGTAGTAGAATTTGTCTATTTTCACCAAGACATCCTCAACTATCCCTTCCAGGAGATTTTCTGCAGATCTATCGACCCAGTGAAAGTGTGATGTTGGTCGGTTTAAGTTCACTGACTCTTGCTTGTGCACGAGAATACGGCGGTAGGTTGCGTGGCTCCTAGATCAGTAATGACTTGTGCATGCAGATTCCACGATATTAATTTGAGAGTGTGGAGATCTGGATCCTTGTATTTATTTAGATTCTTACTTTGGATATGGCAGCGACTTGTTCGTGAAATGCCTTTCAATGCTAATCCGCTGTGATTCAATGCCCAGATCTTTCAAAATTTTGCATAAGCGGGACTTGTTTGATTATGTCAATAGAGGTATGTTGCAACACTTAAGACCTACAAATGCACACTTCTTGAGATGCCTTTCTTACCTCCTAAATTACTTATGGAAATGGAGTGACATAGTGTTCATTGAATCTTATTTAGGAGAATATGCTCCAGTTCTTGATTCTCCTCCCGATTGGATTCTTCAACGGGCTTTGGCATGGGTTGATCAACCTCTTTTCCTTTCTTAGAATTAATTATAGCCTTAACCTCGTCATTTAAATTGGATGATCCTACCTCATCTAGTTTCCCTTTGGGTTTAGCTGTGTTGGGAAGGGAACCTACTGCTCTTGTACCTCTGACAACTTGTTGATCTTGGTGATGGAATGCGCAGGTTATCAATTTTTTGGTTAGATTGCTCCAGCCCATCTATTCTCTTATTCGGTGTACTTTCTGATATCAATCCTTTGTACGAGTTGCACATTGATTCCTTTGCTCTTCCACAAAGTTGCCTACCACCTTACTCAATTTAAAATGGCTTGTTCCACGGGATGAGGATGGTGGTGGTTGTGGTTGAAATTGGGAACCAAAGCGTAGTTTGGCACACAGGGAGTACATAAGCGAAGTGGGCTTCGAAGGTTAGGGTGATTCCTCGATTAGGTGTAGGTATTTCCTTATGAGGCATTGGGTTGTGGTGGCTTATATTATCCTCACGATATTTGCACATTCGACATCAAATCCTTCCTTGTAGGGGCCACTGGGACCTTGTTCTCTGGATGTCACGAGGATTGGAAATTAGTGCAGGATTGGTGTGTGCGGGATTTTCCAGTCACTTTGCATGTACTTCAGTGGGCCTTTTTCATGTCCTCCGCCTTCTAGCTAAGGTTGAAATCCTAGCTTTCATTTCTATATCCTCTGGCAGTGTATAAATCCCTCCTCTAGGGTTGGCTGAAGGCCTCATTGTTTCCATTTCCCTAGGGTTTGGCTCATCCCAACCCTTAGAAGTTTCAGCCACGTAATTTAAAAAATCCATGGCTTCGTCAGGATGCTTACTCAGAAAGTCTCCTCCACACATGGTTTCCAAAAGGCGCCTCATGGCGGAGACATACCACCATAGAAGTGGTTTGGCCATCATGTATCAAGCCCATGGTGTGGGGCGAGGCACTTATAGTTTCCCTCAAGCCTTTCCCGACCTTTGGTAAAATCTCGCGTCATGAAATTTGCGAAGGTATAAATTTGTCTTTCAAATTGTTAGTCTTATGAGCCTTTAAGAACTTCTTCGGGAGTGCACATGGCTCGGCCCGATTATAATGGTTCTAAGGCCTCAGTGAGTTTAGCCAAATCTGCCTTGCTCCTTTGGTCGGTGGAAATGCTTTTAGCCGTAGATCCGCTCCATCATACCTTCCTTAAAGGTAGTCTGAGCCTCCTCAAATCCTAATATGAGTGTATGGATTTTCATTTCCATCTATGATATGTGGGGAGTAGGGTACCAAATATGGCCTCCAACTGCTACATCTTGACGGAGGAATGATCTGAGGATGGGACACTGCTCTAGGAGGGGTGGATGTGATCCCTCATGGTTCTATAGGCTGTTGGATTCATTGGAGTTCAGGGCTGACTGCGGTTATTCTTGGGTAGTGGATCCATGGTATCGGTGTATTACAACGACTTCACTAAGCTGGAGTCGAGGTTATTGTCTTACGATTCTATGCAGTCATCCTGAAGTTCCTCTGTCTGACCTTGCATACACAATTTGTTACCTGGCGAGACCTGTAAAAGGCACAAACCCGACTTGCAAAAGGTTAGGGTTAGCTAAAATAAGAATTATTTGTATATATAAAAAAAAAAAAAAAACAAAAACAGTGAAGTTCTTGCCAAAGTGATGAAAACTTGCGATTCTTTACTGGCCAGGTTACAAAAAAGAGTTAAAGGTGCCTTCACTTGTGATGTTGATCAAGTACATGACAGCATCATTCATAGTTTGGCACCATCCTAGGCAACGGCATCCATTGATTAAACGCAGTGAGCTGGTAAAATCAGCAGAATTTTATATACACTACAAGTTCTACTGCTGCTTGGTAGTCAAACTCTTTGCGGTGACGGTCTGGAGATGAACACGGGGATGGGTTTCATCCTAGGAATGATTTGCATAAGATGCATGAAGGTAAGACTTTCTGTTGGACTTTTTGGATTTTGTTTCAAAAGCAGATGTGATGAGTTTGAAAGCGATTAAGCTGTGCGAAAATGAAATGTGAAAGTTACCTTTGAATTTAGGTCACTAACTTGGTAACTTAGGGCAAACAAGTGTCCTCAAGGTTTTATCCTCGCGTTACTTAATGAGCAACCTATAGTCAAGCCATAGCCGGATCTATGTTTAACTAGCAAACCTCACCTTAAATCAGCAACTCCTATTTGAGTTAGCAGATAACATGCATCTATTGCCCGCTTTTCGGTTGAAACTCTAACATTAAATATCATCTCGAGAGGCTCGTAAAGACCATCTAATGAACCATAGTGCATCCGCGATAAGTATACGCGTATCTGAAAAATGGTAAGTATTGGCCAAATTAATAACCATTTCAATGCTCTTCAAACCATATTTTGAGAAGATAGGGCCATAAACACGGTACTGTGGCTTTTAATACAGAGGACAACTGCATATGCCCTTTGCCAAAGCTGCTTCCTTTCTCTTGAAGAAAGAGGCAGCCCGACATCTCTTGAGTTGTCATCCTCAGAGGTGTTTAGTAGCCCGAAAATAAGGGGAAGAGGAGAGAGAAGAGAAAAGTAAAACCCTAACTAAACTAAGACAAAAATAAAAACTTACCAAAATTGCTTATGATTTGTTGCCTAGGGTTACAAAATGGGAGGGGCTTATATAGGCCACTTGATGTATGAAAATACCCTGAAACTAGCAATTTGGCTAATTTTAGGGACAAAGTAATACACCAAAAAGGTGAAATTCGGTTGCATTAATTACAAAAAGCATGACAAAGGCGTGAATTTCGCTAAGGCTTAAAAATTTCGCTGAGCGAAAAATTTCGCTAACTAAGCGAATTCATGCATTAATTAGAAATCACGAGATAGCGAAAATGCAAAATTTCGCTAAGCGTTAGGTGATTTCGCTAGCTAAGCGAGAAATTTCGCTAACAAGCGAAATTTATGTGATGTGAAAATGCAAAATTTCGCTAGGAACAGTGCCTAGCGAAATTCCTGGTGTCTAGCGAAAATTGGTAATTTCGCTAAGATTGCGAAATTTTCGCTAAGGTTGCGAAATTTTCGCAATCCCAGCGAAATTTTCGCAATCTTATGAAACTCACGAAGTTCTTTGATTCATCAACTACGTTGCTTCCTGTCCTCTACTGCATCGATTTCCATCACTTTGCCTTCATTCTTTCTTTGATTTTTGAAAGATTACGTTTGATGGGCGATAATTGAGTTCAATCTTCATGATTCATCATATGTCTCGATATTGAACTCCCGAAGTGAAAACACAAAACAGCCAAAAATAACCTCTAAACGGCATAAGTGATCTTAAAGAACTTGAACACTTCAATTGCATAAATGACATGATTAGTCTTGTAGCTTTTCGAAACCTATCTAATATAGGATTGAAAATAGCACTTTTTGGTCGCCCAATCAAAAACTCCATTGGAATGTCCCATGCGAGGACTTGTCTTTGGAAAACCATGTCACCTCCCTCTTGAGGCTGGAATACAAAGCCATGTGGGCCATCAAGCAGTGAACCGATTTGAAATTGCAAAGGAAGAGAGACTTCTCATTTGAATGAGCTAGGAAGAGCGAAAGCAAGCCTATGACAATCTTCCAGAATATGCAAGGACAAGACAAAGAAATGGCATGATCAAAGTTACGAGGAAGAGTTCGAGAGCGAGGATCGGGTCTTCTTTGTTTAACTCAGTTAAGACTATTTCGGGAAAGTGAAATCAAAATGGAGTGGACCGTATACGATTGGTGTCGAATCTTATCTTTGGAGTAGTAACACTTTCGGGGCCCGATCTTTGGGGAAGAATTCAAAGTTAATGGGCAAAAATTTGGCTCTTATCTCGGTAGGGAGAGAAAGAAAAGGAAGAACTCCGAGTTGGTGAATTGAGAGAGAAAGCTTAAGCAGCTAGTCCGGCTAAGGACTGAAAATGGAAGCGGCTCATGGGAGCAACCCATATAGATATTTTTAATTTCTTTATAGACTTTACAGATTTTTTTATTATTACGCGTTTTTGAATTTTTTTTAGTTCTAGTCATGATTTGTTAGAAATTGCTAGGTTAGTATTAGATTAATTTAATCCTTTTTGGAATTGTTACAATATGCAGATGAAGAATCAAATGGCTCAGGCGAGAAGGAACAAATTCGGGACTTCTCCGACACTTCACGGGACGAACTGCTTCGAAAAAGGGTACTTTTCTCCTACATAAGTGCAATGAAAATTGAATAGAATACATTTTTTGAATTGTTGTGTAGGAATGATTAAATGGATGCTAAGAATGTGCAAATTAATAAGGAGTGAAAAGCTGTCTGATCATCAAATTTAGGGCATGTGCAGACTAAATCGCGACCAGATTTTATGTCGCGACCGAGAAGTTAGTCATGACTTAGTCGATCTTGAAGGAAGAACAAGGGCTTAGGTCGCGACTAGATTTTGTGTCGCGATAGAAAATGAGGTCGCAACAGAACATTTGGGTCGCGACAAGAACAATCCCTTCAAAAGAGTGGTGAGGGTCGTGACAACTCAACTATGTCATAAAATACTTGATGTCGCAGCCTTTTGATAAATTGTCATCCCACAGTTTACTTATGTCACGACAAACAAGAATAAGTCGCGACATAAGAGAAAATTATGCCAGCTGGGCAGTTTTTAATTATGCCTTAAATTTAATGACAGCACACAATCGCAGCCTGAAATTAAAGTCGCGACAAACAAATAAATGAAGTAATAAAGAGCCCACAATAATGATTGAATTGCAACTGTTGAGAAACTCCCTCCACTACCATCTCCTTCCTTGAAGCAAATACAACCTTTCATCTTCGCATATTCTCTGGTTCTCAATTCTTGCAGACCACTAAATCAGAACTGTTCGTCTTCCAGGTTCTCTAATGGCGAACTTTCAGCCCTCATCCTAAATCGAGCGAAATCATGGAGGGTATACTCGGAGGCCCGAAGAATTCATCTGGGCTGAAAGGAGAACGGTAGTCGGAACAACGAAGTTCAACCAGCTCTGAAAGCTGAGCGAGGTAAAAGGGAAAGAAAGACAACGAAGAAGGAAGACGAGTTCGTCTCGAGGAAAGCTTTCTCGGAATTAAAAAACCTTATCTTTGGAAAGGAATTTGTAGGAGAGGCTTCCAGCCAACTCCTCTCACCTTTCAAGGAATTAATAGAGCGAGAGGATGGGGAGAATTACGCGAACATCAGTGCGGATATGCGTGATGCATTCAGGAATTTTACTCCAATGCGGATTGGGAGGAAGGAGACTGCAGCATGTCAGAGGAGTTTGGGTGCCTTATGGAGCGAAGACTATTAATGAAATGTATGGAATGGAAGGGCAGAAGAATGGATCAAAATTCAAGAAGCTGATGAACAACCCTAACCGTGAGAAGATTGCTAGAAAATTAACAGACGGTAAAGGGCAGTGGAAGAAAGGAAAGGAGAGCAAAGACCACTAGCGGGGAGATTTGTGAAGAGGCAAAGTGTGGTTACCTTCTTAGCCTCTACATTATGGTCCTACCAAGCATGTTCGCACAGTGAAGACAAAGCAATCCTTCTCTATTCTATGTTGAAGGGGTCTGAGATTGATCTTTAGGTGATTGGTGAAAATTCTATGACGGGGTACCATGAAGGTAATAGGGGGTTTGATCCCTCGCCGACAACCATCACGAGGCTATGTATTAGGGCTGGTGTGAGAGGGAACTTGGGAAGAAGAAGAAGAGTGCCCCAGGTTTCACCGCTCACCCGAGAATGTGAGGGACGAAAAGTCAAAAGAAAAGAGGGTCGTAGTAGAAAGCAGTTGAGGATGAAAATGAAAATGTCACAATCGGAAAGGCCTTATACGGTGTGATCAGAAGAAAATCTAGAAGCGCATCAAGAAGGGAATACTTTTATGTTTCAGAGGATAGAGAACAAGAAGATAGAAACCCGATAGATTTCTCAGCCCAACAGCCGGCTCTCCCCATAAGAAAGCAGTGATTTCGAGAACACAGTGAAAGCTCTAGAGGCCAGGAGAATGTCGAATAATGGAAATGCTCGATTCCATTCAAAAGAAAAGTGGAAGAAAGGAAGAGAGCAATGGAACCTCCGGTAAGTTCGAGGAGAAGAGGTTTATGAAAAGGAGAATTGCGAGAGAAGGGATCCATGATAGGAAGAAGAGATGAGCAGGAATAGAAGAAGTATGAAGTGAGATGAAAGAAAAAAGATCAACAATGGGAAGAAGAGATGAGCAGAAGGAAGAGCATATGAAAGATCTGGAACATCAGAGGAAAAATTTAAGAAGGAAATGGAGGAAAGAATCCAAGATTCTTGAAAGTTAAGCTAAACCATGAATCATTCTAATGTCAGTATGATCTGAGATTCTCAACTCTAAAACTTATAAGGAAAGGACTCGAGATCGAAGCCAAGACTAAGGAGTAGATCAAAGTTAGAGTTCTTATACATGTCAATGTTCAAGGATTTCGAAAAGGATGAAGACGAGGAGATCAAGAGCTTGATGATAAAGATGCCTTTAGAAGAAAGTGCGGCTTGAAAATTTGGATTTGATCAACAATAATACTTTTCCAAATTTTAGAAGTCATGGCCCCGAAATGGAGCAGCACAATGAACCTGCGGGCCTGAGACAAGTCAGTCTGAATAAAAGGTTGATCTCACAAATGAATTGATCCTTGAAGAACAGATAGAGAGGGAAAATGACAAGAAGAAGAAGTGAACTGAAATAAAATTTCCCAAATTCAATCCTAGTTTGGCTACTCTTGATCTGGATCCTCCCAACGTTTTTGCTCCTCCCCCAAAAAGAAAAAGATGATCCTCCCATTGATTTATCCTTCTTTTCCCCCTGCTACGATTGTTGTTCTCATTTGTTTGCATCACATCATAAATAAAACAGAAAATTTGTGAAAAAGGAAATGTTTGCTTACTTCTTGATTCGATTTATTGTTAATTTTTTTACTTGACTTATTAGAAAATAACATTAGGATTTAGTTGAGAATGAAAATGCTGAAATATCATAATCTGAACTAGTTGAAAAGTTTGACTAGGAGATAAACTTGAACTCAAATAATTGCAAAATCGGGGCATGAATAAAGAAACTAGAATTAGGAGTATTTGCACATTACTACATTTAAATTCGGTTTAGTTGCAAAAATTGGAAAATTAGTTGTGCGTGGAGACAAATACTTGGTTAAAATAATGTAGGCAGGTGAATAAGTACAAATTACTTAGAGAAATAATACACATACGGTCGACAAAACTTATGAAACTTTTGTGAGGAATTAAAGACATCTTAGGGCAGGTTGAGTCCGCAGTCCACAGAACTTGTTTGATTATTGATTGAGGCGAAATCTAAGTGAAAACAACCAACGAGAAAATTATAGAGGCCATCCTTAGCGGCTTGAGCCTTTTAAGCCTACCCTGTTCTCCTTCATATATACTCTAGTTCTGATTTGAGGCCAGATGCGCCTTATTTCTTGATAAGCAGCCAATTGAAAACACAAATTCCCTTCCTTCTGATAAACTGCTGATAAAGAACCAAATTATCAGGTTCTAGTTGAAAAGTTTAGTGTAAGGAAAAACAAGTTTGGGAATAATATTTCCAAATTTGACAATAAGGGGTTGAAAAGTAAAGAATGAAGCTAGTGAAATAAGGAATAAGTTTGTCTTGTGTGGCCTATTTCCGCCCCAGACAATTAAGCTCTTAGGGGTGTTTTAACACCCTAGCACCTTAATACTCCTTTGGTATGGGAGTTGCTTGCCAAGTTCTCAGAGTAATAGAAGCCTAAAGAAGACAAAACAGTACTATTCGAATCTTAGAAATAAGGCAAAGGAGTTAAAGAACAAAGGAGTCTGCACAGATGATACATATGGAAGTTGAGATTCCATAAGAATTCAAGAGGAATCGAAATTTAAGATTAAGTAGAATCGGAAAAGGAACAAAGAAGAAAAAAGGAAACAAGTTGGAAGCTGACAATGTAGAGACAAGATGGCCCCGGGTGATTTCGGCCTAAATTTTCCATTATCTACTTGATTACCTAAGCCCGACATTACAAGCACGAAGGACCTCATTGATTTTGAAGGTTGAATTTACCTACATTAGTGGAGGTGATATGAAGAAACAAGCATATGGGACTTTGATCGCAGTTTAAGAAAACTCCCATAAGATTAACTAAATTCAACATATGAAGTTGAAAAGTTGATGGCCTGCGCTGCACACGAAACAGGGCTTGTTAAATAAAGCGTTTTAAATACATTAGTTTATCAAGAATTTTGTAATAAGTACACCATGCCTTGTTCTTGCATCGAAAAAAAAGCGAAATTTGAAATAATAGTGATATATCTTAATTCGGTCGTAAGTGGAATGAAAAGGCATGGAATAAATCGGAAAAAATGTCTTGAAATTTTCTAAGCTTATTTGTTTTGAGGAACAAACAATTTCTTCTTTTCTTTGAGGACGAAGCAAAATTTTAAGTTGAGGGAATTTGATGAGTCGAAACTCATTAGATTTTAATCCATTTTTCGAGTTTATAATGAGAATAATGATGAATTAATGCGAAAGCGATAATTGACTCAAATTCAATTTGCGGAAAATCTGAGAAAATCAAATTTTAGCAAAATCATAAAAATCGACCTCTGTGAGGTGAAATTCAATTGGAATTTAAGTCATGACGAGTGCGAGTTCAATGAATTCAAGTCCACGACATCGAAATGAGAATTTGGCCTTGAAGAAGAAGCTAAGAGTGAGCAATGAAGTCGTGACACGAAGAAGGAAGTTGAGACAAAAAAATGGCTTGAGTGAGATTAAAAGAAGCTGATCAAATGAAGAAGTTCATGTCGCGACATCATTGCGACGCTACACAGGAGATAAATGATGTCGTGATACCACCATGAGGTGCGACGAGGCTATCTTCAAAGCCACGAGAACAGCCTTCTCAAGTAAAAGAAGTCGCAACTAATTTTTGAAAGAAGGGACTTCGATGTCGCGACCTTGTGATGTGAATTAACACCAAGATTACATAGAAACTCAATCGGGCGACCGAAATTAATGAAGAAAGCGGAGACATGATGTCGCGACACCGCTTGGTCAGCAGCGAGTGAAGGCTTGCGGTAGACATGGAGTCGTGACCTTTGAATAGAGGATTGCGACAAGATTTTCAAAGAGAGTGAACATAGAGTCGCGGCGATTAGACGGATAGAGACATCGACGAATCAAAAAGATGTAGCGGCGTCCTTGATGATGAGCATCGGTTGCAGTGTGTAATTCATGACATGGAGTTAGTGGTCGCGACGCCGGTCCTAAGGAAAGAAGGTCGCGGCGATCCTTGATGATGCGACATCGGTTGCAAAGAATGGAAATTCGCGACATCATATAGGCTGTATCATTGACATCATATTCAAGAGATCTTTGAAGACAAGTCACGTGAAAAGGCTTTCCGCGACATCGAAAGAGCTCATAAGCATAACATTGAAATTACGCGACGTATGATTAGTCAGCGACCTCGAAAAAGAGCTCACAATACGGAAAGGTGAAGTCGCGGCGTCATTGATGTTGGCGACATCGATTCTGAAAGGAAAGATGATCGCGATGTCAGCGATTAGTCGCGACATCGACTCGAATGGAGGTAGCGACATCGATTAGGCTGTCGCGACATCATATCGAATCTTGAAATGATCCACGACGAAGAAAAGCTTCCGCGACGCCGAAAGAGGCTCATAGAAAAGCATAACATTGAAGTCGCGGCGTATGATTGAAGTGGCGACCTCAGATCACAATCTTGAAGAAATTTGAAGTCATGACGTATGATTGAAGTCGCGACATCAAAACAGCTCATAAGCAGAACAGTGAAGTCGCGACATGAAAGAGTCGCGACATCATGTAGTCGCGACTGAATGGAATTAGCGACATGAACAAACAAATGGAGCTAGTTATTTTGAAACCCGCAAGGGAAGTGCATCGAAGTTAGGGCCCAGCTGGGAGCCTATAAATAAGCGGTACCTTTCTGAAGGGCTTGACTCTTGGCGGCTCCCGAGAAGAGAATACGGGTAAGCCCAGAAGGCTCGTGTATTTTAATTTTTGTTTCTTTTTCACTTTGTTTGCTGTTATTTTAAGATTAGATTAAGTAGGTGTTATTGCATTTAATTTACGGATCTAGATGTTAGTTGTTGAAGTTGGCCCGAATGCGGTTGTTATTTTATTCAAATTACTTGCACAGTTCATTGAAGTCGAACAAATTTTGGAATTCGAACTTCGATTCAGTTCACAGTAGTTCTTTTGATCGAAGACTCGTTGTGTAATGAGTAATTTAGAAACCCGGCTTCGTTGAATTTATACTGTTGTTAAATTTATCTTTCCTACATAAATTTATCAGTCACGAACTTAGTCTTAGATCTGCTAACTGGTTTTGTTTATTTTATGATCCAAATATCGATTAATCTATGCACATGTCGGATTGTTTCATGCTCACGATTTCCAAGAGGCCCTCACGGGTGACACGGAGAAGGCATTCTGAGTATTGAACAATTTCTCAAGGAATATCACGAACCTAATATTGGGGATCATGGGCTCACAATGAATTATAATCGATAAAATCTTAACTAAAGCCCAGAGCCAGAATGAGTAGATGACTTATCAATTAAAATGAGTAGAGAGTTCGCCTCGATTCGAGCAGTAAGTTCAATCCCGTGTTAGCAAGGATCTAATCAAGGAAAGGATGAACTATTCCAATTTTGAGGATGAGAAACGCCGATTATAGTGTAAACCCGTACTTAGCCTTTATGTCTTAGGAGCTAAGGTTTTACAGTCAATATTACGGGCATGAAGTATTGAAAAAGAAAAATACCCCGAGAACAAGGCCTTTCAGTTAAAAGTAGTTATCTAATCCTCTATCTTGAAGAAAGCAGGGAAGATTAGATGATGAAATGTGTCGTTAGGAGAAATCCACATGGCATTACCATACTTCCTTGGACGGATTCTAAATCGAGAAGTTCAGGAAGCAAAAGTTAAAGTCGTATCACGGGAATTGATGTTCCTGATAAATTTGTATTTTCAATGCATCCCTTTAAAAGCTAACTGACCAATCTATTTCTTTTATTTTTTTATTTTAGTTTAAGCATTATTTCATTTTGTTCTTTATATTAAATATCTTTATTCTTTTATTATTTTAAAGGTTGCATAGGAATTTATCAATTGCTATCATAGTTCCAAATAGTATAGAGCTTGGTAGTCGGGAGTGAACGATTGAAATTCTTGAGATCTCACGTAGGATCGATATCTGGACTTAAATCCACTTTGTGCTTGTTCGACCTGTCCATGCGAAATCATGGATCAAAACCAGAAAGAAATTCAGCTACTCTTAAGGAAACCGTTTTTAATCAATATAATTGCAAAGAAATATAACAAACAAGTTTCATGGCATTATTGTCGGGGATTAGACAATAGTCCTTGGGTAATAACATTATAAATTTGTGTTTATGTTTTGATCCATCACTCACACTTACATAGTGGGAGAAAGAGATAACGAACAATTATAATTTGGATATTGGGATTGGATAAAAAGAGTGGGTTTTGGTAGTTGAAATCATAACCAAAATGAGGTAAGAATATAGAAAGAATTCCCTTCAAGTGTTAGGTCATTGGGCTTGGGTTACTAGGGAAAATGAGGGGTTCTCGGGGTCTTTTCCTCTTATTAGGGATAGTAACATATAATTACTTCCCAAATCGGATCTTGGTTTAACTATAAAACTTGACCCTCAATAACCATCCTTTGAAAATGGCATTCAATGTCCATCAATGTTCTTAATCAATTAAAAACCTGTCTCCTTGAGTCACCTTCCAATGGCTAATAAATGATAACTAATGAACATCACAGGATCTAGCAATAAGCGTCAGTAAGGCCAAAGCTTACCGTATACTAACCATTCCAAGGTGGTCAGAGGGATCGAAACCTAAAGTTGGAGGAAGAAAATCGTAGCGGAGAATACGTACGTTGAAAACATGAGGGCCCCTGTTTTACCATAGGTTCCCTTGCCCGGTGCCTTCCATTTCAAGGAAGGAGGGGTTTAGCCACTCATCCTCTGATTTGTCATCCTCAGAGGGTGTTTGGCTAGCGAGAAAATGAGAGAAAATGAAATAAAAAGGAAAAGAAAACGGGAGCTTGTTCGAAAAGCTTCCCTCTAATTTCAATAATGAAAAATTCGATTCTTACAAAGTGTTGTTTGGGACTTATATACCACCCAAAACAATACAAATTACCAAAATAAGAAAAAGGAATAAACTATTACAGGGAAAAAATGGGAAGAAATCAGAAAATGAGGAACAAAAATCAAAGACTGGCTAGAGAATTTTCAGGTTGCGAACCTACGAAATTTCGCAGGGGTTGCGAAATTGCAAGAAATTAGCAGGGGTTTACTACTTCTTCTCTCTATGCTTCTCGTTCTGCTTTTTGGTTACTGCGACTGCGAGATCGATTAGTTTCTTCATGCTCGGAGCTGCATCCTATCTTTATTATTTATGGCCTATAAAAACTACGAAGATTGTTATAAAATTGATCGAAGCATTGCTAGGTCCTTAACGTGCCTTCGGTCGATTTGACATTACTCGCAAAAGTGCTCAAAACATGGAGTTTTAAGAGTAAGAAATAGCAATATTTGGGTAGTAATCAGTTAATTAAAAAAGTTGTCCACTTTGTTATTTCTTCATGTTGGAATTTTTAATTGGTTGTAGACCTATGATTTTTTAACTCTTCAAAAGTTTTTCATGTCCATTTTGGTGTTGATGTTACTCTCTCTTATTCTTCTCTTTTATATGCTTGTCGACCCTATTGATTTATTTAATACTCGAGGTTTAAAGTTAATTAGAAGAATATTAAGATAACTGTAACACCCCGAAATATATCCTAGCAGTTTTCGAACTTGTTTAGGGTATATTAAAAGCTAAATGGAATTTTTCGGAAATAAAACGATAGAACCGGAAATTAATAAGAGAGCAAATGGGTAAATATGTAATTTACCACTTGAGGACCTAGTGGTCATAAATGGGAAAGACAAAAATTAAAGTGGTCTTTTACCACTTGAGGACATAAAAAGGCATAAGCAGTAAGTTTATATACGGAAATATGAAATTTGAGAAAGATGGAATATAAATTAGAAGAGAATGGAAGGACCTAAGGGTAATATCTCATGCAGATTGTATGCCCAAAATAGAAATTGAATAAGTTAGATTGAAAATAATAACATGATTGGAGATAAATACAAAAATAAAATAAATCTCAAAACTAAAGCATTTCCAAGCATATTTTTCCTTCAAAAGTGAGATAAAACATTGCTCTAAGAGTTAAGCAGTAAATAAGATCAAAGCAATAAAAGAAGAGAGGAGAAGGGAGAAAGAAGAAGAAGAGGAAGAGGAGGAGAAGAAGAAGAGAAGAGGAGGAGTTCAAGAAAGATTCAAAGGTATAGAACTTTGGATTTTTGTATGAAACTATGAATTCTTGTATGAATTTCCATACAATTGCATGATTAGTAACGCCCCGAGCACAGGGTTTGATAAAAGTTCTCATCGACATGGGTTCTTGTTGGCATTGCAGTTTCTAGGGTTTGATAGGATTTCATCCTAACCCAAAAATTATTGAGAGTAAGGTGGGTAAAACCCCAAATGTACAAGAAAAACATGGAATCCTCCCTTTGAGGTTGGATTCATGGTTTAATTGCAAAGTAAAGGAGGTTTGGTTAGAACAAACCTAACAAATCCTTATTATTTGGTTTATGTATGGAGTTATGACCCATTACGATTATTTTAGATAATTCATAGAAAGTTTTGAAGAAAGATATGTAATGAAAGATGAATTGAGTAAAATTGAGATTTCAAGATGAATTTGGAGTGGTTTTGAAGTGTATATAGAGTATTGAGTTGATTTGGGTAGCAATCTATGGAAAAAGTGAAGAAAAAACCCGCATTCTGGGCAAAATTCGAGGGGTTGTACCCGATCTGGTGACTATCTCAGAATGCAATTATTGATACAATTTTTCTATTTGACCTTGACGTTTGTATTACAGCCTGCTTGCTCATTTATAATCCGATTTGAGTGATTCAAGTTTCTGATTAAAATAGACTTCAAGGAGAACCAAACATCCTGAAATAGGTACCTTCAAATTATGATTTTATGTGGCCCAAAAATTCACTCAAAGTGGGGCTATGTTCAAGCAAAATTTCTGGTTCAGTTTTTGAACATAGAGTAGTCCGGGTTGTTTAGGACATAACATGAGTTTCAGTGCTCCGATTTGGAGTTGGAGAAGAACCCTTAGCACCTTAGCTTCAAATTAGTACAAAGAACCAGTGTTAAATGTGAAGTTAAGATCCCAGAAATGAACGGTGGGCACAACTGCTTTGCTGCTGGTGTCATGATTCTTGATTTTGTCACGACACTAACTTATAACTCCTTCGTTAGGACTCCGTTATGGGTATTCTTGGACTCTATGGAAAGCTCATTGAGTCTATAATCTAAACATATGCTATTTAATGGCATTTGGTGCCCACATCTTGTCTGAAAATTGAATTGTTGTACCAAGTGTACTAATCCCTTGGTTAAAGTTAATTGGAATACATGGTAAGAAAGGATGCAGATATGAACAAGAAATGCAATATGTATAGATGTGTTCATGAAACATGAATATGATATGGAAAATGAAAACGAACTGAAACATGAATATGAACATGAAAATGATAAGTCATGAACACATAATGTGGATTTAAGTTATATATGATTATTATCACATATAACCGGAAAAAGAATAATAAATGATAGGAAATACGTGAATGAACAAGTGATAGCCAATTAAGAAGGCTATGAATAGATAAAGACCTGGTAGATCTACATAAATGATATGAAGACAAAATGTGATTATGATCGGTTATGAATGCTAATTGTGAAATATATATATAAGTAAATATATATATTGATTTGAATTATTGTTATTCGAAATGTTTGTCATACATAAATGATATGAAGACAGAATGTGATATTGATCGATTATGAGATCTATTTGTGAATATATATATGTGTATATATATATGTGTGTAATATATATATATATATATATATATATATATATATATATATATATATATATATATATATATATATATATATATATATATATATTTGAATTATTGTTATTCGAAATGTTTGTCATACATATACATGTGTGCGTGTATTTGAACTATAAGTGAAATTACTCCATAAAAGTAAATTGATTTGAAATGTATCATTGAATGACTGACATGGCCAGGGGATTCACCAAAATGGGTCGATCATGAAAGGAAATCGTAAATATTGAATGTGAAATCATATTTTTACATTGAATGACCAACATGGCCCAGGATTCACGGTAGTCGTCATGAAGTGGCAAATGATGCGAATGTGAGATCACATTGCTACTGAATGACAAACATGACAGGATTCACCAACTGAATCTATCGTGAATGTCGATTTCTATAGCCATATGTGAAATGGTAATATTGAATGTGAAACCACATTGCTATTGAATGACAAACAGGACAGGATTCACCAACTGAATCTGTCGTGAATGTCGATTTCTATAGTCATATGTGAAATGGTAATATTGAATGTGAAACCACATTGCTACTGAATGACAAACAGGACAGGATTCACCAATTGAATCTGTCGTGAATGTCGACTTCTATAGCCATATGTGAGATGGTGATATTAAATGTGAAACCATATTGCTACTGAATGACAAATAGGACAGGATTCACCAAGCCCCGAATCGTCGTGAATGTCGACCACATGGCATATGTGAGATGGTGATATTAAATGTGAAACTACATTGCTCTTGAATGACAAACGGAACATGATTCACTGGCCAGATAATCGTGAATAAACCTATGGCTATATGTAAAATCACAAACCGAAAAGCGAAAAATGACATTAAAAATTGTATTTGTTTAAGTATCTTTTACATTACACAGACATCGTATAAAGGCATTATTTTGTAAATGCATTAAGTTAAATGTAAATGTTTAGGGATTGCCCAAAATGAAGTGCTTCCGTGTAATTAAAAAGTCTAAAATGGAATAACACAAACAACATGTTTTTGGAAGATAATTGAAAATGTCGGAGTAAACCGGCTCAGAAGCGGATCGCCCGACGAATTAGGAGTCGGAGGTCGGGTCGTGACACTTTTGAAAATGAAATTTAATAAAACCAAAACAAAATGTTTTGAAGATAATTGAAAATGTCGAATGTAGGGCTCAGGCTTGGATCCATGGCCAAGATTAGTCGGGATTCGGGTCGCGACACTTTTGAAAACGAAAATTTAATAAAACGATAACAAAAAGAATTAAACGGGCGTCCCCGGAACATGAAATGTAATAGTTAAAGGGATTTGATTAATGTCTTCGGCCGTGATAATGATATGAGTCTAACATGTAGAAGATATGAATTGAAACTTGTAAAAGACATGACACATGGATGTGATATGACCGTGATAATGATATGGAACCTGAAAAGGATAAAAACCTACATGTGTAATATGAGATGAATTAGAAGTCACATACGAATAGGTTTCGTTATATGCATAAGGAAAAGTAAATGTAAAAAGATAGTGACGGCGATTATTGTTATTGGTCGTTACTGTTTATATGTTCCCACTAAGCGTAAAGCTTAGCACGGGTGTTCAATCCGTGTAGGTATTGAAAGAGGAGATAAAGCGGACGGACATTGCATCACAGGTACATGCGGTAAGCATCTCGGAGATAGGTGCTCACCGGCCGCGGATTTAGCGATACGATGTTTGTGTTAGATATGTACATGTATAAGTATTTGTATAAGTAAATGGGACTTAGCATATGTGTGTAGATTTTAATGGATATCACTCCGGTGGTAGTTCCTTTGTATATGTAAATGATTTTTGGTTATTACAAATTGTTTTGTATACCTGAAGTATAAGTTCAGCTCTAAAAAAATGGCAATTAAGAGTCCGGATATATGGTTTCGCACCCCGAAACCGGTTCGGATCCACCAATCGGGTCGGATCGGGAATCGGGGCATGACAATAACATAATGTTATCAGTAAAATATTTTATAGAGAACTTTTTGAAGAAATGGAAATTTGAGTATTCATGCATTTTGATGTTACTTTATTTGAATCTTGTCAATGAGTGTGATTGCATTCATTGTTGTAATTGATCTACAATTCACATGGGAAAAGAGTTGAAGAGGAGAAAATTTATAGTAAGTCTAGGTCAGGTAAGTCCATGAGAAATAAGAATGGAAAGGGATTCTTCATTGAATTCTCACGTTCGATGTGCAAACACCACCCCCACTTAATGCTTTTGTCATGAAAAATAATTCAAAATATTTTAGACCCGGTAATACCTATGTTGTGCCTTTCTCGCTATACTTATAAATTCTCATAGAGCAATTTTCCTTCCTTCAACGGAGTTATAGATGCACCTTAAGGAATTCGCTGCTGTTTTAATTCATCCAGCTATGGAGCTGAAGGTGTTGTCTTTTAGTATGGACATACTACCAAATTTCGGTCATATTCTCCATTAAAACCAACTTCCTGATATAAAACTCAGTGCCTTTCTCAAGATTGCTTAACATCACATCTTCATTCCCATCGAAAGACATAACTGCACAACCAACCAAAAAATAAAAAAATATAAAAAAAAAGTGGAAGATGATTTGAGAGGAATAAATAAGGCACTTTTGGTTCCTAATTTTTAAGACTGTTCTTGAGAACATTTTTTGAAAATACATATAACACCATTTTAGTGCTATCTAAAAACGGTTCTTGTCTAAGAAAAGGAAAGACGTCTAGTGTTATGTCTGTTTTTATCATCTGAATTTAATATTTTCTATATTGTCACAAAAAAAATATTTTTTTTTCTTGTATACTACTAGTCTATTGTAATCATAACACTCCAAATATGAAATCTTGGATCCGCCCTTAGTTACAATAATGGTAAAACAAAACACTCAAGTACTATTCTCACCAGACTGTTAGTATGGCACGGTATACGCCTCCAAATTTATGTTCTTCGGTGCTTTTATCTAAACAAAAAAAAGGTATTAAATATATTCCTACACAATTAATTCTCTTGCCATTAATAAACGCAATAATTGAAATAGAATATTATTGCTCAGCCTTGTGCATCCAATATTGGATTAAATGTTTCTATTGCACAAGATGGGAAAGTAATTAGAGATTAAATAATAGGTTGGCTTAATTTATTGAAGAATGACCACAACAATATCTAGGAATTCTCCTAGCAATGATAAAAAAAAAAAAACTCAGATTATTTTACATTAGCTGACTACCCTATGGATAGTATAGAATTAAACTAAGCAGCACACAAGGTACCTTATTTGGAACTTGGAGTACCACAAAAAACAATTGAACGGGATACCTAATAACAAAAGGGCAGAGAATTCATTGGTTTAACTGATCTACGTCCTCTTCTAGAAATATGATACTTTTGCCCAATTCTTTTGCTTCTCATATAAGTTAATTAAATAATTTAGTTAAGAGATAAGTATATTAGAGGGCATCGGTGATGAATGTCACAAATTTTGCCTTAAATATGAGAAGGATCATATTACTTCATTATTGACAACCATGGTCCAAACTGTAAGACATTCATTACCATAAAAACCAACTTCATATTCCACCTTTCAAATTATTTTGAATATCAATCACCAAGGATCTTAAAATATCAGTCAACAACTACTCACATGAAATAAGGATAGAGTCTGAGAAAGCAACGATAAAGAAGTACTTCTTCCATGAAGGAGCCTCTATTTGATTTCATGATTCTCCTTTGCCAAGCCAGAACTTTTTTCTTAGTATCTTAACTTTTATAAATTCTCAAGAGAAATTTGGAAGTTTCTCCTCTGTGAACCACTATTTTTCGTAAAAGAAGAATTTATGGGCTTACTTTGTTTTTGTATTAGTGGTAGTTGCATGAGAAATATAAACATTGTCATCCCAAAAAATGGGTCCCTATGTACTTTAATTTAAAAATATATTGTTGATACAAGGATACCATGTAGTAATAAATAAAATTTTAAAAAAAAAATTGAAAAACATATTCTGAATGGCTTTAGATCTTCCATATTATGTGCCTTAAAGTAAAACACTTTAGACTAGAAGAATTAAAACGATATCAACCCCATAATGTTTATCCTAAATAATCGCTAAAGCTTCCCTAACTCAATCAGCAGTCAAAACTGATCATCAAAAGCAAAAGCATGAAAAATCCCACTACTAATATGAAATAAGGTATATATAAAGAACCTTCTTATTTTGAAACACTTGGTTTCAGAATCTGGAAATAAATTTGATTTCAAAATCCACTTCTTTCTTAATTGTAACTTTATTTTCATCCAAAAATCCTTTTAATATTATCTTGACCACTAATACAATTTCAAAGAAACCATGTTCGACAAAGAAAAATAAAAAAAAAATTTACCATCTTCAAAAGAAAAAATAATTTATTTTTGTAAAAAATACCTTTCAATTTTTTTCTTTCATTTTTGAATACTATTTAAAGAAATTAATATACAAATATAAAGTGTTTAAAAAAGAATTATAGGAAAATTGTTTTAAAATGTTAAAAATAGTTCAAGTTAAACAAACTTTTATATTAAAAAATGCCATATAATGATATTTATCAATTCCAAAATAAATACTTAATAGGTAGGTATGTCTCTCTGTTTCCTTTACCCTCTACTTGGGTTGTCACAATCCAAAAGTTCTCATATCCCATGAATGGGACTTGATTAAAGGTAGAAAGAAGTAACACCTTCAGTCTAGACTCTAGAGTTCAACACAAGCAAGTTGATTGCTACATTACATATAATTAAGAAACCCAACAACTTTTATGTTCACTAAGCAAATACAAACACAAATCAAATAACATCATGTGTAGAACCGACATGGAAGTATCCTACTTTATTGCTAATGTGAAACTTGGGAAGAACGTATTTTTTCGAAAAAGAGCGAATCAATAATTCTTGTCGGGACGGTACAAGCAAAACCCTAGATTTTTCTCTAGATCTCGGATGATGTAACGAATCGCACCGTTAGAAACATCTCACAAAATCTAGTTGAACTGGAAACTGACTGCGTCGATTCCGAGACAATAGATTTTCACGCCAATTCGGTCAGCGGGCGATCAGGGTGACACACATGGCATGAGAGTGCATGCCATGTGGCACCATAATTAGGGACACATGGCACTTGAGTGGCCAAGTGTCATGCCCTTGTGAATGCATGCATTATAGTGGGATGAGTTTTGGCATGAGTGACACCTGCCTTAACTTAGGCCATGAGTCATGCATGTTTAAGAACATGTCTAGGCTTAATGGTTTGTGTTGGAAGGAATCAAGCATGGTGAGGAGGAGACCAATTCGTGAGCTGAGGAGAGGGAGGAGAACCAGGGGAGAAAAGACCAGAAAATAGAGAAGAAAGGAAAGAAAAACTAAGCAAGAAACAAAGGAAGAGAAAGGGGAGGGAAGAGGAGCCCAGGCACCTCCGTTTTTGCAGGTTGAAGGATCAGGACTTGATCCCATGAAGTAGGGACTTTCCCTATTTGGTTATTTTCCTTCCTTGGGGCCATGGAAATGGAATTGGTTGAGTTTGGTTGTGACCCTCAATGGAGGAGATTTTGTCTATAGGGTAAATGTTGTGTTTTTGGGGGGAATCTTTGCCTAGTTTTTCCTTCCAACCCTTGAGCCGAGTTTTTCCATAACATGGCCATAACTCATATGAATTGAGTGATTCTAGTTTCTGGGTAAACTAGACTTATAGGATAACATATCTCCTTGAAATAGGTCTATCCAATTTCCAACTCCTTTTAACTCAGAAATGCATTCAAAGTGGAGCTAGGTTCAGGCAGTTTTCCTATGTTGTGTTGAGATCCCATGACTTTGTTTTGGCCATAACTAGGCTATCACTCATCAGAATTGAATGATTCTAATTGCTAGGTAAACTAGACTTATAGGAGAACATATCTCCTTGAAATAGGTCCATCCAATTTCTGACTCCTTTTGACTCAGAAATGCATTCAAAGGGGAGCTATGTTTAGGCATTTTCTGGTCTTGTTTGAAAACTAAGTAGTCATGTTAAAAACAATGTTTCCAAAACAGTTTTTCCTTGCTTTTAGATCAGTTTTAATTCATGGATTTGATGATTTCAAGGGTCAATCTCTAGACCCAATTATGATAGAATGAGGCTTAAATTTAAAGCCATTGTGGATTGTTGATTGAAGTGTCACCTCTTGGTTGAATTAATTTGGGTTACCAGGCGAGAATATCCCGTCACGATTGGAACATAAATGTAGCGGAATTTAAAATTTTTTATCCCTTAACCCACCAAGGATCACATGCGTTTCATAAAAACCGAAGGAAGAGTAAACGAAACTTACCTTTTGTAGATCGATTCGTCAAGCCTTCAAAGTCTGCGTCTTGGTTTATTCGGATCTTCAAAGGTCTTTGCCTTCAGCGACCGCGCCACAAGTATCCACACCTGAACAAATAATAAGCGATCTTGTTGAATGCTAGTTTGGGTTCGTCTTCTCGAAAATGAAATTAGGGTTTCTTTTCTTTCTCTGTTTGGTTGTTCGGGTAAAAGGCGACTACTACAAAATATATATGTCTCACATATATCTATATAAGTCTGCTAGGGTTTAAGTCAAAAACGAATTTTTATATTATTATATATTTAAAACTCTTTTAAATAATAACAATTCAAATTCAAATCCTTATCAGATAAAGAAACGAATTTATATTATTATATATTTAAAACTCTTTAAAATAATAACAATTTAAATTTACAAAAAACCTCAGATTGAAGACATACTTAGTTTCATGAATTTAAGCTTTCTCCAAAAATTAAATTGAATTTAAATAACAATTTAAATTCAAAACATAAGATTATTATTCGTTCTTAATGTATGGAGCCTGGATTCGATTAATGTGGTAGTAGGCTAAATCACATTTGATCCTACAAGTCATAAGTGGCCTCTAGCAAGACATTATGACTACCAGTTAAATGAAAAGCTCATGATCGAGACAAGCCTTAATATAGCTAATGACATAATCCTTTTGTCTCATGATATCTTGATAGAATAAGGCATGAATGAGTCTGACCTTATATCGTTCTATCTTTGATTACTGAAACCGATTAAATGACTAAACAAATGACATTGATCTCCATCAATTCATTTTGAGCATGACCATGCATTTCTGGAGTCTCGATTGTCGAGGGGACCCGAGAGATATCTCTCTTATAATAAGGGACAAATTCCCATGTAATCATTTCGTATCTCACTACATAATTCTTATTATGTTCAAGTATAACCTTTATAGTCATCCCATTAAAGACAACGTTTGATTATATCAAAACATAATATTCCTTATGTTGAGAACTATAAGCGATCTCGGGTCGAGTTTAATGACACAACTATTAGAGATTAACTTATGACTTTGATCCATGTATTAATCTCGAGATGGGTTTATCGATATTTGTTCTCAACAAATAGATATAAAATTTGATTTGTATCTCATACATGTCGTCCATGAATATCAATCAAACTTTATACTAATCTTAATTCATTGTTATTCCCATAACAATAACCGATTAGGGACATTTAGAATAATTAATAATATTATTCAAGGACATTATATATAATAAACATGAAAATCATCATAATAATAAATTCTCATAAATAGTCAAAATACCATGTCCATACAATAGGCCTAGAGCACTATTACTAACAGAGATGACACCATGTTTTGAAATGTGTGTGTTCCAAATGTATTTGGATTATATTGGTTTGAGCTTGAACATGACCATGTCTTGGCATGTTGGGTTGTACGAGGCGGGTGCTATGTCTCGGCCCACGGAGACATGAGCCTTGACATTTAAGCATACAAGTGATGTTAGGAATTATGGGAATGCATGCTTACATGATGTATTGAATTGAATGTGTGGAATATTAATATGACTGGATGTATATTGATATTGAACTGAATATATGAATTGTTGTGTGCATTAGACATGAGGGTCCATGGCATACACATAATGTATAGTGTAAAATGTCCATGTAGGGGTCTTCATACATTAGGCATGAGTTTGAGTGCAGTGGCACAATTGCATTGCATTGGTGTACAACAAAACACTACATTACATGGGTGTGGGTACATGATACCGATTTGGCACTGCGTTTGGTGCCAAATTATGTGGGCTTAGGAATAGGACGAAATCCAAATTAAGTCACACAGTGTTAAATGAAAATGGAAAATAAAATGTGTCGGGCGTAGCAAGTAGGATAAATTCCCTCTCGGTTGAAAAGCACGAAAAGCACGGTTCAGACGGCGTATTCAGGTGAAAGCCTGAAAAATGTCGGTGTAAGAGACCCGTGGGTGAGACCACTGATTAGACACGGTGGGTGATTCGGAATCAACAAAATTTGTAGTCCTAAGTTCCTCCCTCTTCTTGGTAGTCAAAAGCTCACTGCGGTATAGCGGTCTGAGGTCGAACACGGGGATGGGTTTCATCCTATGAATGACTCGCATCGGTGTTGAAAATGGTGAAGCTTAATTTGGATTTTTGGATTTTTTGTTTAAAAGCAGTGTGAGTTGTTTGGTGATGATTAATTATAGCGAAGTGGAGTGTGAAAGGTAACTTTGAAGATTTAGGTCACTAACTTGATAACATAGGGCAAACAAGTGTCCTCGGGACTTATCCTCGCATTATGACAAGCAACCTATAGTCAAGCCATAGCGGGATCTTTGTTTAACCATGAGGCTAAACCACAGAATCACTCTGTTGAGTCGACACAGGCGACATGCATCTCATTCGGTTTGAAACTGGCGTTCAACATCATTCGGTGGCTCGTAAAGGCCCGTCTAAGAACAACGGTGCATGTGATAAGTATGCCTTGTAATCCTAAAGCATGGTAAGTATTGGCCAAGGTAATGACATTAAATGATATTGACCACAGTTTGAGAGAGATGGGGGCCATAAATGCGATTACTGTGACACATTTAACACATAGGGAATGACACAGCGCCCAGCGACCAAGCTAGCTGTCTCTTCAAAGAAAGGGGCTTAGCCAAGCATCTCTTGAGTTGTCATCCTCGAGAAGGGTTGTTTGAGTAGCCTAGAAAATGAGAGAAAGAGGAGAAGAACGAGCCACTGGCGGAAGTACACTGGGAGATATTTACATAAAATGAAAATGTGCCAAAAGATTGCTTAGGTTACAATTTGGGGGGGGGGGGGGTGGGGGGGGCTTATATAGGCCACCCAATGTATGAAAATACAAGAAAGCCTAACATATTGGCTAATACAAGGGACAAGGAGGTAATACACTAAAATGAAGTCGGTTGGCATTAATTAAAAAGTATACGAGGCGGGAGATTTATTTAGAGCGAAGCAATTTCGCTAGAGCGGCGAAAATTTATGCTAAGCGAAATTGGACGAAGACCATGAAATCACAAAATTTCGCTATACACGATTAATTTCGCTAGCTAAATGAAATTTCGCTAACCCTAAGCGAAATATTTTAAGATAAGCGAAATTAAAAAATTTAAGCTAGGCACGGTGAGTTTCGCTACATAGCTGAAATTTCTCAATTCGCTAAGATTGCGAAATTTCTCAATTTAAGCTAGGATTAGCGAATTTTTCGCTATATTCATGAAATTTCGCAATCGTGAGAATTTTCTCCAATCATAGAAATCTATCTGGAGTTATTCTGTTCTTCCTTTGCCTTGCATCTGAAACTCATTGCATCGTTTCTTAACCGCTTTGCCTCGCTCCTTCCTTTGAATTGACATGTTTGATGGTGGAAAATAGTTTCGATCTTCATTATTCAACACATCTCGATGTAATTCCCAAGGTATGCAAAAACCTGTAAAACAACCAAAAATAACCTCGAAATGGCATAAGTGATACTAAGTAGACCCTAACACTTCAATTGGCTTAATTGACATGATTAATGAGCAAAAAGCACTCAAAACCTATCTCAAATAGGGCTCAAAATAGGACTTTTTGGGTACTAATCAGACCCTGAAAAGTTATGTTGCCCAAAAAGACACAAGAAAGACAAGTAGATAAATATCACATAGACTACGGGTTGTGTGATGGGAGTCGGGACTGACTCGGTGTTTGATTCTCCCATTGGCACTTGCATTAGGTGGTGGGTTGGTGGTTGACCCGGTGCATGGGGCATGTAGAGTGTCGTCTCATACATGGCATATATTTTTTCCATGATAGGACAACATGTCTACATGGATTATGTTATTTGTGTGACTGTGGCACGATCATTGGCATGTGCACCTAAGTGGGGAGTAGCCCTGGTAGGTTTTGTTTCCTCTTGAGAGGCTTCGCCCCCTTAGGACCCACAGCCTAGGTACTGGTCACGATGAGAATGGCGCTCATAGAGGCCTTGAGTTGAAAAGGGCAGTTTTGGCCTTGATGTGTTTTCTATATGCATGAGGCTTGCTACTCGTAATACATATCTGTTTGTATATTGGAGCAAACATTTGGTTCTAATGCACGTGTTGTACCATATGTGTGAGGTGAGGTCTTGGAATTACTACCCAAGCGGTGCTATTTTACGCCCTTATTATCTGAGGTTTAAGCACTTTTTGTGTGTCACCTAATTACCCCGATTGGCATCTGTTAGGTCTAGGCACCTCATAATCACATTTTGTGGCAAATTTTGTAGTTTCCTGACTATTAAGTACGAAGATGATTAAGACAACTCTAGCATGAAGAAGTCAAGTTGAATTCAAAGCTGTAGTTTAGAAACCAAAAGAAAATAGTAGCAAAATAGCATAAGAAAAGAGCCTGCGAAATCTCGCAGGGCTGCGAAAATTTCGTAGTGCTGCAAAGTTTCGCAGTGCTACGAAATTTCACAGTCACTACGAATTTTCGCAGCCTGCAAATTGTTCTAGCACCCTTTTGACATTTTGACTTTTTTGCTACAATTTTTTATTTTACCTTAATTATCCCTCATGTAATAGTGGCCAATTCATACTCAACATACTTTCTTGGCTTTGGGCGTTATATAAGTCCCAAGCACTCTGGCCAAGGACCTTTTTTTTTCTTCACTGTAAAGACTTTTTCTTTTGGCATTAATAAAGTTTGGCGGGAAGGCGGTGGAAGTACGAATAGTGCGATTTTGAAACTTGTTTATGGCGGGTTTATCGCGCTTTTCTTTGTGCTAATCCAGCCTCAATAACTCGATTGATACATTGGGTCCGGCTTCATTGCGTGACGTTTTGTAGCTATTTTAGTAGTTTTGCAATTGAAACACCTCTAATTCCTCGGTCGATTCAAACCTGATAGACAGGCCAAATTCGAAGATGCAAGATCAAAAATCGGAGAAACTTGGAGCAAAGTGCGAAGAAGGGAGGCGAATTTGTTGAAATTTTGGGGGTTGCAAATTGTGACTACGAAATTTCACGGGTTCTTGAATTTCTGACTGCGAAATTTCACGGTTACTTGATTTTGCAACTGCGAACACTACTCACACAGACTCACACCGTGCTGTTATTGCTTTTGATCCACTTGTTGGTGGTTTATACAAGTTTGCCCTTATGTAATTTTGGTTCTTTAGAACACTTTTGTAATTTCCTTATTTACGAGCTATGTATTTCGACCATGCTTATGTCGAATCAACTTTTGGCATACCATCAATCAATCAAGAAATTGGGCGCGAAAGCACCCTTTCCTACGGTGGTGATTTTTCTCTTCTTCTCTCTTCACTTTCTTGCGCTTTCTGGGTGTGAGCACCGCTTGATGATGACAAATCAAGGGATGCTTGCCTAATACCCACGATCCTTGAAGGGGAAGGCCCTTTGGGTGTTGTTTTAGGCTTAGGTGCATGTTCTCATGCTCTTCACGTCTGTGTTTAAGGGTATTTGTGCCCCTGGTTCTCACCAAAGGTTAAAATCTCTTATGCATGCTCTCTTTAATGTGTATTTAGCAAGCTTTTTGGGTTCAGTGGATACTTTTACACTAGATCCACGAGGCCCAGTGGATAATCTCTATTAGTTATCGTAGGTAGTGTTTTGAGATGTGTTTTCAACGCTAAGGGACATTTATGCTAATAAAATGCCATCTTTCAAAAGGGAAAAGTCTTAGGGTTTAGGTTTAAAGGCCAAATGAAGATCAGTTTGAGGAAATGACTATGTCATGCTCCCGAATCTGAGGATAAAGACCAGAGTACATGTTGGTTAACACAGAGACCCTAAGCCCGATGGCAACTTCAGGATTTCTCTCTGACTTTTCACTTTAGTTATTTCAGTTTCCAGCCATTTTACGCTCTTTGTTTCCCCTGAATCCTTTGAATCCAAGCGAAACACCATTTTCAATGCCTTTTAGCAACTCTTATACTCACGAAGAAAACCCATCCACATGTTGTTCGACCCTCACGACCACTATCTTGCGTGGCTTTGCTCACGTCCGGTGAAGTAGGAATCCTAGGTTATAAATTTTGTTGATTACGAACACTGCCTCGACCCGAGCGAATCAAATGTAAATTCGTTCTTGGGGATGGTGCCTAGTGAGAAAGAAGGCGAGTGAACTTGTGATTCATCATAAGTTTTTAGTGCGTCATTTCTTTTATTTATCATTTTCCCTATTTGCGGTTCCTTTGCGGGGAATTGAATTTCCTTTGCGGGGAGTTTGAAAACTTCCACTGTCTTGTTGTACCATTGTTTTGATTTTAGCTAACAAATAACCTTTTTGTTAGTCTAGTTTTTGTTGGTTTCTTGCTTGTGAATTGTGATGCATAGCGGCTTATGCGGAGTGGAATGAGAAACGCTGCGAGAGGCCAGTTGGAAAAGCTAGGTGCTTCAATTGAAGGGTTGTGAAGTTAGCACGCAAACCAATGGAGATGGAGACCCCACGACGTGAGAGCGGCAGGGGGTTCATACGTGAGACGATGCATCTCGTCAATGAGGATCACATTCACCCGCCCAGGTGAGTGCACCCTCATGCATTATACCCCCTGCAGAGGATGTGGCAGTGAGACCTTATTTGGTGCCCCTGCTCTCGACTTTTCATGGTATGGAAAATGAAAATCCATACACACATATTCGGGATTTTGAGGAAGTTTGCATGACTTTGAGGAAGGTGCATTCGATATGGACTTGCACCAGTGAAGGCTTTCCCTTTGACCCTCGAGATAAAATAGAATTACAGCTTAACTCACTAAGGCCAAGGACCATCGGGAATGAAATTTTGAGGCTGATGGAATTTTGAAGAAGTTTTTAGTGCCTGAGACCAACAATCTAAAGGAAGATCTGCACCTTTGCGGCTTCATGCTTGATTGAAAAGTTTTATCGGTGCTGGGAAAGGTATCTTGAAACCATCAGTGCATGCCCTCATCATGGCTTTGATACATGGATGCTGGTGAACCATTTCTACGATGGAATGTCCCCTTCCATGAAACAACTCCTAGAGACCATGTGTGGAGGGGACTTCCTTAGCAAAAATCCTGATGAAGCCATGGACTTATTTAACTACGTGGCTGAAACCTCCAAGGGATGGGATGGCTAGAGCCCGATGGACAGAGAGAATGAAACCATTAAGCTAGAGGAGCATTTATGCCGCGACGGAGGATATGGAATTAAAGGTGAAGGTGTCCACCTAAGCGAGAAGGATGGAAGGCGGAGCGGAGAGAAACCACCCGGGAGGTGCGGCTGATGGCGAGGCATCCATGCCTAGCTTGACCATGTTTCAATTGTCAGTCTATCAATCATCGAGGAGAGATTCAATTTCTCCCTCAATAAAGGGATTTAATGGTTGAAAAAGCAAATGTTGTGGGCCAAATAGGCCACTGACTTATGCCGATGTAAAGCGACACTTATAATCATTGGAAGAACCACCACAGGCTTTGTCACGGAAGCCTAAACCTCCTGTATATGTTCCACCAGGGGCACATCAGCAGCAACAGTATGGGTCCACCTCTCAGCAGCTGCAGCCACCAACTTCATCACCTGTTGAGCAGGCCATCATGAATTTAAGCAAGGTGGTGGGGAATTTTGTGGAGGAGCAGAAAACTATCAATGCTCAGATAAACCAAAGAATAGAAAAGGTAGAAAGCTCCACTGACAAAAGAATTGATGGGCTTCACAAAAGCCTAAATCAAAAAATTGATACCATCTGATCATCATCGGTAACTGAATAATCAACCTCAGTCTTTGGAGAAAGGAGGGTTCCGCCCGGACAAGCTGCAGATCTAGGGGGTGCATGAACTAAGCGTTCCCAGCGAGCCTGCACACAAAATGGATGAAGTCCAGGCCATTATCACCTTGAGGAGTGGTAAGGAAACTGAGAAGCCAGGTCCCAAACCTACAAGTAAGACCAAAGAAAAAGAAGATATGGAGCCGGAACACATAATCATTAATGAGGATTCGATGAAGAAAGCATGCCCCCCCATTTCCCCGAGCATTAAGGCCCATGAGGCTTCTAAACAAGAAGGCATCCTGGAAGTTCTGAGGTAGGTCAAGGTGAACATCCCCCTGCTTGATATGATCAAACAGGTTCCAACCTATGCTAAATTTCTTAAGGACTTGTGCACAATCAAAAAGGGGTTGGGCATTAATAAGAAGGCCTTCTATTTGAACAAGTCGGCCTACATCATCAGTCTGAGAAACCTTGTTGAAATACAAAGATCCAGGATCCCCCACCATCTCAATCAACACGGGTGGATCCCGCATAGACAAGGCAATCACCGACTGGGAGCGTTGTCAACCCACGCCATACCAACGTATGCCAGCTAGGGTTCGGGGACAAGCCTACCAACATCACTCTATCATTAGCGATCGACCGAAGGAAAATACCAAGGGGATAGTTGATGATGTCTTGGTAAAGGTAGATGATTTCTATTATCCGTGGATTTCAGGGTTCTCGACACAAAGAGCCAATGGTGAGACTCACCAAGTGCCCATCATACTGGGAGGCCATTTTTTGCCACAGCTAATGCTATAACCAACTCGTCGAAATAGGTTATGCGCCTCACCTTCTAACGTGACTCTCGACCTCAACATTTTCACTGAAAGCAGCAAGGATGTTTCGCCAGGATAAGGAGCGTATCGAAGAAGTCCGCCTAAGTGGCACAAAGCATGAAAGCGCATTCATAACCCAAGAAGAATTAATTAAGAAAAATTAATTAAGAACTAAGAAGTTAGCTGATGAAGGACCAATCGCATCAACAAATTTTCCCAGATTCATTATGCCACCAAGACCCACGGAGAGTATAGCTTTAACAACCAGGAGCAAGCAGGTTGAACTTCAATCAGTAAAGACACCTACTACAAGCATGGAGAAGCTCCTCCTCGACCCTCATGAGACTCTTATCAAAGATCATGTGGAGTGGTTCCGCAGAACTTAAAACCACCTAAATTTTTAATTTTAGATTTTTGTTTTGAGTTTTATCTCAATTTGTAAATTAGGATTTTCTATTAATGTCCTTTAATTTCCAAATTTTGGTGAATTTTTCCTATTTTCTCGGGCTGAACTTCTGATACTGTCTTCATTATTGTGTGTACTACCAAAGAGGGTCATTTTTTGCCTGAGAATTTCAGTTGTGGCACCTTTCAAACTGCGACTGTAGAACCTTATGGCACTGCTTCATCTTCTCCTCCTCCTCGCAAACTCTGTTTCCGTAACCCTCCAATGACACTCCGGAATTTTCTAATCTGAGCTATCTCAATTAATGGACATTAAAAGCCATTAATTTTCACATCTTCCCACCCACCCTCCTCCCCTTTATAAACCCTTCTTGTTCCATTTCACTTTCAACCACAAATCATCTTCAAAATCCCATCTCCCCAGCTTCTTCCCCCAGTCCAAAAATTAATGAAGATAAGAGGAGCCCACTCCTTTCAGGTCTAGGTGCGCCCAGGTCCCACTCCCCCACCGCCGGGTCCCTCCGCCGCAAATTCTCCGGTCGACCTCGTCGCCGCACAAGGCCGACCCAGTGTGCCCGCAGCGCGCCCACCGCCGCCCCCCGCCTCACACAGATACAGGGTTCCCCTCCCTCCGCCCCCGCCTGCAGGAGATATCATACCGGGAGTCAGCCCACACCACCACTCCTTCACATCCTGTGCCACCCGAGGGCCCCACCTACAAGAGAGGGCCCTGACATCAACCCCGTGGAGTCATTCACATCGAGATCCAGCACGCCACCTCTCCAACTTGACAGTGCATCACGGAGTCCCGTGACCTATCTCCAGGTCCATCATCGTTTATTACTCCATTTCCCGGGCGACCCCATCCCGGAATGTTAGCTACAGGATAGAGATTTTATGAGAGGTACTATGATCTCCGACATTTGCCGCGAATTCCGGCCCGAGACTCCATGTTCCTCATATACGATACCATCCGAGCCATTCATGGTGTCGCTGTCAAGATTTATTATCCCTGTCGCTGCCGAAGTTCCCCATCATACTATGTCATCCAAGCGAGAGGCCAACACGATTGCTCTTCATTTTTCTATTGACGGCAGGCTAGGGATACTTCGGGCCTCCGATATCACAGCTGCCCTCCATTTACTAGTGGTCCTCGCCAATGCGACCAAGAGGACAATGGGTCCCATCCCCCGACCACAGCGATGGTCCAAATTTTCTCTACGGACGCTAACGGTGTTGATATTGTTCAAACGGCACCCTCTCGGGCAACAGATGCTTCCGATAGACTACATTTTTGTCTAATATGTTTCCACTTCAACATATAGTACATAGGAGAGGAGCTATCCTCGGAGGTGTTGTATCTACTGTGAGGATATTGGTTCCAAATGACTGAGCCGATTATGACCTCATTATTCCATTTCGAGGACGTGGTCCACCGCTGAGTTCCGCCTCAGCCGAGTCCCACCTCTTCTATTCGCATTTATTATGTCAGTGTGCTTCGAAAGATATCTGCTCCCTACCGAGCCTCATTTCGAGCTGCCGTCATGATGTGAGGCCACCCTTGTCATTGATCAACGGCGCTGCTTCCTCGAGCTCCATCTTCCTCAAGGACGAACGAGGACGAGCCTACTGACAGCATCCCGAGGGACTCGTCCCTATAGCTAAGCACACTAGTGGAGCCACCACCCTGGGCTCACCCGCATCCCTCCGCCTCTTTAGCTCCACCCCGCCACTCCTCCAAGAGCTTCATCTTTAGCACCACAGCTCGGTGCCCCTCCCGCCTCTCCACGTACTTCGCCCCATGCCCACTAAAGATGCCCACACAGTACATTACCCTCTCTACTATAGACTTCCGAGCTCTCATGGAGACGGTCAGCACATTCTCAGCCACTACGACTTCATTTGCAGTTTCACATGCCACACTAGCAGAGAGAATGACCTGCACCGAGGCTTCCATAGCCGTGGACCCAGCGCAAAGATCGTGACTAGAGAGCCACCGCCGCCTCTCCTCGACCTTAGCCATCCTCCCACAGATCGCCTCCACCACTCCGCCTCGCAGCCTTCGATGTATCGAAGCTCCAAAGAAGATCATCTACTTCACCCACAACACCTCGAATTTACCCAGCCGAGGACGAGCCTCCGTACCAATCGACAGAGTAGCATCACTTCCTTCACTAACTTTCTCGCTCCACATCGGGATGCGCTTAGTGTCAGGAAGTGATGTTTATACTTTTGGTTTTAGTTTTACTTGAACATCATACCCAACAAAGCCCTTTTTGTGTTTATATGTGAGGCTTCCTGCTTTATTTACTTTTTTGCAAAAGTCGTATATTTTATAAATTCACCCTCTTGATATATATAATACAAATCTATTTTTCACACTTTTGAATCTCATTTCAACTATATTTGTGATTTTGCCTTTCCTCAGAATGAAAATTAAAGCACTGTAGGTACCAAATGCTGGGAATGGTTCAATGCCTCGATTGAAGCTTGGGTCACTAAGACCCCGGTAATTACCACCTGCCTTCCACCATTCTCAGTCACACACATGTACTTCAAGCATTAGTTTTCATCAGCAAGCAAGAATGATACTCTTTACTCGCAAAACCAACCCTTAGCTTCATCAAGACCCATAATGTTAGAGTTCTAAGAATGAAGGCCAATGCAGCGAAAAGAAAAGAAAAGATAAAAGAAAAGAAAAAGAGATAAGTAAAAGCCGCAGCAGCTGCTCTTGAAAACCCCAGCACGGCCCGAGGGGTATACGGCGTAGTTTTTAGAACCTGGTGCCCTAAGCCAATCAAGTTGGGAGTCACCGACTCAGGCTCGCTAATGGGTGGACGGTGGAGTTTGGGCTGAAATCAGAAGCAATTTTCGAAATCATTCAAGTCCGGGTGAAACCCGTAGAGCTCAGGGTTGAAAGATCCTGACTCGATGCCCCAACCTTAGTTCGGGTCGGGAGTCATCTATGAACTGCTACACCTGACTCTTGGTGAAGTCGAAGCCAGCATTGCACCCTGCCAATACAAGAGAAGTATGAAATAAGTGTGGAATTGAATCTATTTCAGTCGGGTCGCCAGCCTACACGCGAGCTCGTTGGGGAGGTAGCTTAAGAAATTTATCGTGCAAACCGATCACCTAAAAACAATTATTTTGGTGAAGTTCAGCCGATTTCCGAATAATTGTTGACCCCGAAACTAAGCCCCGTATGGCATGTGTTCTCCTAAGTCGGGTCTTTATACGTAGTCCTAATTAATATAATCGAAGGTCAGGCATTATTTGCACATTCTTTTTTGAACAAAGCGGGCCCATTTGAAAAACATATCCTCGCATGATCTTCTTTCTTTCTGCTAAGGGACTAGCAGTTCTGCGCTGGAGGGATTAGCACCAAATAGTGCACTTTGAACCTTGCTTTGCGGCAAGTTTTATGCCCTTTGGGGTACTAATCAAACTTCAACTCAATTGATACATTAGTCCGGGCCAGAGCTATTTTTAGTAGTTTGTGTCAAACACCTCCTGAATTCTCCTCAATTCGATTCAAACACGATGAACCCGAAGCCGAATTTGAAGGATACAAGATCAAACTCCGAGGAAACTGGAGCAAAATTACATCAAGAGTGGAGTGTTGTTGAAATTTTGGGGGGGGTTGTAAAATTCCAAGTAACCTGGCAAATTTCGCAAAGCTGCGGTTTTCGCAACTTGTGAAATTTCACAAAGCTGCAAATTTTCACAACTCCATTTAACACGTCACTGTGATCACCCGTGCTCAAGTGGGATCTTGATCCACTTGTTGGTGGTTTTATACAAGTTTGCCCTTATGTAATTTTGGTTCTTTAGAATACTTTTGTAATTTCCTTATTTCTGAGCCTATATAAGCTTAACCATGCTTGTAATCAAATCAACTTTGGGCATACCATCAATCCACCAAGGAAATCAGGCATGAAGCCTTCCTCCTCGCGGCGGTGATTTTTCTTCTTCTCTCTTCACTTACACTTTTTCTGGTAGCCAAACACCCCTCGATGATGACAAATCAAGGGATGCTTACACACCCCCGATCCCAGCGGGCCACCGGGTGTTGTTTTTAGGCTTAGCCGTATGTTCTCATGCCTTCACGCCTCGTGTTTAAGGGCATTTGTGCCTCGCTTCACCAAAGGTTAAATTCCTTACGCATGCTCTCTTTAATGTGTATTTAGCAAGCTTTTAGGTTATGTAAGATACTTTCGCTTAGATCCACTCGAGCCCAGCTTAGTTGTCTCCCTATTAGTTATCGATGGTAGTGTTTTCGAGATGTGTTTTCACTGCTAAGGGACATTTATGCCTAATAAAATTCCACATCTTCAAAAGGAAAGTCTTGGGTTTAGGCTATGAAGCTAAATGAAGATCCTGCCTGCAGAAATGGACTATATGTCATGCTCCCAAATGCAAGGATAAAGACCCGAGTACAACTTGGTTAACCTAGAACCCTGGCTTCCAAGTGGGTCTGAGACTTCAAGATTTCTCTCAACTTTTCACTTTAGTTATTTCAGTTTTCAACCATTTACACACACACTGCTTTTCCCTACAAATCCTTTGAATCCAACGAGAAAACACCATTTTCAATGCACTATAACTCTTCTCTCACGAAGAAAACCCATCCTTGTGTTCGACCCTAGAGGCACTATACTATTGTAGCTTTGCTACGTTAGTAGTAGGAATCCTAGGTTATAAATTTTGTTGATTCCGAACACCTACTCGACCAGAACGAATCAGAAGCTTTTAGAAACTCCTGCCCTTCCTCATTTTCTCTTATTTTCCCTCACTTTCTCTCCCTTTCTCACTAGCCAAACACCCTCCGAGGATAACAACTCGGAGGATGAGTGGCTAGAAACCTCTTCTCCTCAAGAAGAAGGCTAGCTGAGAAAAGGATCCCGAGGCAGCTGAGGTCTCCATGCTTTTTCACAAGTATCCATTGTCGCCACTCAAGCCCCTTTTAGCTTTTAGTTTTTTGATCCCTTGAGCCACCTCAGAAACCCAAGAAAATTCTAATTTCTTTCAAAACTGCAAAATGGCACTCGCCCAACCCCAATTTTCAGATCCCAGACGGATCAGACCAACTCCCCACCGCGAACCGCCTCATGAAACCACCCAATTGGCCTCCCCCCACCCTCACCCCAAACCCACACACTGCACCCCACGCCTGGCACCCAGAGTACACTGCTAGTTGACGCTTAAGATATTTCAGCTATCAAGACTACACTGCTTCGGTTTGCAGATGTAATGTCACAGGCTCTGTGTCTGATCCATATATATTATAAGACATGCTATCGAAGGAAATCTACATGGTAAATGTGATAAGTATGAGTGTAAATCCGCGTGCTGGCGTTAATCGACACAAGTGCTTAAGAGGACACCAATCTTGATTCATCTTCTTCTCAAACCATTGGGAGGGAAGAATATAGAGAAAGAAACCTAAAAGAGGAGAGGATATATGATTAAGAGTTTACAAGCCCCACTTTCTGTGGATTTTCTCAAGCATCCATCCATCAATCCCGTGAGGCAAAGAGATAGTGCTTTTTCTCCCCATCTGAAGAGCTACGCCGGGGTACTAGTGTGACGTGGGTTTTGAAACCCGAGGCGTGGGTTCTTCTCCTACTTTGGTTATTTTGGCCAAGAGCCCATTCAAATGGAATGGATGGTGTGAGGCCGCAGTGGTTGCTGGGTCGCCCCAAAACCCGACCGACGTTGGAAATTTTGGGATCGACTCGCATCATCCTCAATTGATTTTGGCGACCGAAAGGGTCCTTGTATGCTATTGTATGTTATCGCTGCGCTCAATAACATGCAAATCATATTGGTTGTGCGATGTCAAGTGCCCAAAATGGACTGCTGATTGTTATTAGCTGCCCATGTGAGCTAATTTTGAGCATTACTAGAATGAATAATATGTTGTTTTTATAGAATTTTGCTAATATATGCATGCATGATATATTAATACGAACTATCAAGTGGAATGGCATATATCGCATTTCATATGCACTTTAAACCTAGATTAATAAGTGTGAGTGCATGACATGAAAAACATGGTTGTCAAATGAATTTGACGTGGGAAGATTTTCCAAAGGATCGCTTTGAGAAGGTTCAACAGCTTCATTCTGGAGGATGACCCATGACTGCTTCTCTAAAGTTATCCAAAGAATTACCTCAAAAGGTCATTCAATGTAAGTTTATCGAAATTGGTATTATGTTTTCAAGAACAAAAACCTTTTGTTTTGAAAATAGTGTTTTCTCACTTACCGCTTGCATGCGTGAGGGAGCCAAGCGAGACTCGAGATGTGGGAATGGGTGAGTCACATTCTCATCCATGAAATATAGACATATTATCTGAGTAGAACTTCTGTAGCGTTTTACTTAAAGATGTGACATTGCATGAGCACTTAGGGCGGAGTAACCCTAGAGATTATCACTATCGCATCGCCTCACCTGGTCGTAGATCCCCCTTCTTCAGGTACAAGGAGTATTCAGGAAGACGGCGCTCACTGTGAGTCGCTTTATATGTATTGTTTTCATACGTGGCTTTGATATATATTTTGCAAACATGTATTAGAATTCTTAAATTTTATATATGATTTGAATAAGAGTGAAATTAACTCTTGAAACTATTGTAATATAGTTGATTTTTTTTTTTTTTTTTTGTGAGTAAGGATGTATGGACCCGACATGACTATTTCACTCATGTATGGGTCTCATGATAGAGACACACAAGTTTCCAGTCGACAGGGTCACCTGACCCCAAATGGAGCGCCACACAAATTTGGTAACAAGCGTGAGTTTTATAAATACTCTTAGATTCTGGGTGCAATGATACTTTAGAGTTACAGCTTTCTGGGCATCGCAAGAAGAAGTATACAATTACTTCAGATCACTATACGGGTTAGATCATGCATTCATCAGGCATTCCGATGACGGTTGTGTGATTATGTGTCAGAGCAAGGCTGTGATTTATGTCGATAAATAGCATGTAGAAAATGTTGAACACTGTATTCGATAAATATAATTCAATTCAGCACAGAAACTGTGAAAGTAGCGCCGAACCAACAAAAATGAGGTAAAACTATATCTTTCTATCACAGAGTTTACACGCAAAGATAGCGTACCTAGGGTCAGAACTCAGGATGTTTCTTCATGCAAATAGATTTGCAAGTGATTCAAAATGGCAATTTCACTGGATTGAAGGATTTCACAAAACAAGGAGGTTGCTGGTTACAAATGTAGAATAAAGAAGAAAACAAAATAACTCTTTGAAGTGTTAGGTCACTCTGGTTGACCCTAAGGCAACCGAGGCTCTGTGGTCCTTGACTGCTGGGAGGATGACTATAGTCATCCCGATCTTCATTTAGCTATAAACCTAACCCTTAATAATTATATCTTTGAAAATGGTACTCATTGAGCATCAAATATCCCGACAAGAGTTCTCCCTGGATTGCGCCTCCGTAGTGGTCAGACTTCGTATCGGGAAGTCACACTGCATCGCCCATCTCTATGACTGCATGATGGCAATCTTGGGCTGAAAGCAAAGAACCTGCAGCCCAAATCCAGCGAGTTAATGGACAAGTGTGGTTCATTAAACCTGTTAATTCCCACCACGGGCGCCCGCTTCCACGGTGAAGGCTGATGTTAACTTTCTTGGATCGTGCATGATTATGAGAAGCCGAACAGATTACTGGCCAAGAATCTGGTGGTGACTCATTTCCTAGGATTGACGATGAAAGTTCAATCAATTAAGAAAAGCCGCCAGTCTATTCCAAGATACCTTCGTGATTGCTGCAACATCGGGGCTGAGGTTATGGAGGCAGATGTCCCAAGAGGTGCCGGCACGTGGTATGGGCACTTCGAGTTCATAAGTGATGCCTCGATCAAGAATGCACCAAACAAGATTCATGACCCCATGCATAGGTATTCCAACCCTATTTGACTGGGCTTAATGGTCATCATGGATGACATTTCGATCACCCCAATCGTAGCGGAGCATGAGGATCATTTGGAAGATTGTTTACGCTAATGAGAGACCACCAATCGCATCTAAGACTTAAGTGCGTGGTTTTCGCTACTAAGGTGAGGATTTTCGGGACACAGGCCGGCCACAGCACTCAGCGTGGACCCCAGAAGGTCGAGGTCGTGATAGTTAGAGAGGCCGGCCGCCTCGATACGAGTTTCTCGTGATCGGGTCAGTACCACGGTGATTCATCAGGATTTCTCTCGATTACGCACTCATGACGAGTAGATCGCACCCTGTAAGATACCTGGTTGATTGGGATGATGGATGTGAGGAGGCATCTGCAGAGTTGAGCAGGAGGCTCAATAATACTCCTATCTTTATAGTCCCCGGCAGGACGCGGTACATAATAATAGATGCCCTCGAGGGCCTGACCGGATGTGTTTTGATGCAATCCGGGAGGGTAGTAACTTATGGTTCCCGCTAATTGAAGAATCATGAGCAAAATTACCCCACTCATGACATGGAGTTGGCGACTATAGTCTTCGCCTTGAAGATGTGGCGCCACTACTTATATGGAGAAAGGGGCCCATGTGTACCATACCATAAAAGTCTACATTATCTTCACGCAGCGGGACCTCAACATGAGGCACCAGATGGATGAGTTCAGAAGACTATGACTTAACTGCATTACCACCTAGTATATGACTTCCCATCTGATTTAGTGCCGGATATGGAGGAAGATAGAGAGATACCCATTATATCAAACCGCTTTGCAATCGCAGCATAAGTGATTGGGATGCGTGCGTAAAGAGGAACTAAAATTAAGAGTGTAAGGACGATGAGGCTGTAAGCCCTATTGTATTCTCAATGTTTTACTAAAGATCCGATAGAGAGTTTGCATGCATGCTTTATGATAGAGGCAGAGGCTATAGTGTCTAGCCAAAGTGGTTCGACCAATTTTCGAGACTAGCCTCATGCGTAATGATAAGTAGAACCAGTGAAGAGGCTAAATAGTATGTGACATGGATGGACCCCTTTCAGCCATATAGAAGAAAGTATTCCGAGCCTTTGGGAGAGAATACACAAATTTCTCAAAGGCCTTCAATTGAGAGCCACCACCATACTTGAGCTAAACCACTACCCAGTTATTTGAGGTCCGTTTATCTACAGCTAATCCTCAACCTTACCAAAGGATCACATCAAAGATCTTTGACAAATGTGGAAGAAGAGAAGGTTTTGAGAGTACTGAGATCACGAAGATGCTATCAGGATGGTCTTAGCCGACGGAATGGGATTCGGCCCCTCTATGTGTATGCACCTTGATTCTTTGTTAGAAGATGGTCATTAAACCTTCGTTGGGGGCTCGAGAAGACTCAATCCGACACTTAAGGCAGTTGTAAGGGGAAGGAAGTATCAAGTGGTTGGATAGGTGGATTATGCACTTATGATGGTTCGTGGTGGTCCAAAGATAAGTAGTTCCTAAAAAAAGAGGGACCACAGTGATAAAGACAGAGAACAATTTTACCGCTTTCCTCTAGAACAAGCACTTTTGGTGGACCAGACATCAGTTGAATAAGGCAACTAGAAAGGATCATTTCCCACTTCCTTTTATGGATCATATGTTGGATAGGCTAGTAGGGCACGAGTATTACTATTTCTTGGATGGGTACTCGGGCTATAATCAGATCACTATATCCCTAGAGGACCAAGAGAAAATGGCATTCATGTGCCCTTATGTTACATTCGCATTCAGGCGGATGCCATTTGGGTTATGTAACACACTAGGTACATCATGATGGCTATATTCTCATACATGGTCGAGAAGACAATTGAAGTGTTCATGGATGATTTCTCAGTGTTAGGGAAGTCTTTTGACAATTTTCTTGAAAACCTAAGGCATGCACTAATAAGAAGTGAAGAAACTAACCTTGTGTTAAATTAGGAGAAGTGCCACTTCATGGTAAAGGAAGGTATCAGATCAGCATCGACTCGAAGAAAAGGAATTTGAGTGGATAAAGCCAAGATTGAAACAACAGGAGAAGTACCCCTATCTTCTCTGAAAGGAATAAGGAGCCTTGTGTCACACCTGGGATTCTACAAGAGATTTATAAAGGATTTTTCCAAAATAGCCAAGCCTTTTTCGAATCTACTAGTTTAAGAAGCCCCTTCCGAATTTGATGATCAAGTATGTAATGCTTCATTTCTAAAGAAGAAATCGGTTTCAAAGACCAATCAGAGTAGCCTCACACCGCACCTCCCCGACCTAATGTGTGATGCGAGCGACTACTATCAGGCATTAGCTGGGCCTAAAAGTGATTCGTACACAAGAGGGTCGAGCTAAAATCAACAAAATTTATATACACCTAAGTTCCTACTATCACGTAGTCAAGCTACCGCAGTATACGGCCAGTGGTCGACTGGGATGGGTTTTCATCCTAGAAATGGTGGTTTGCATAAGTAACGGCTGCAAGGCTTTCTACTCGACTTTGGAACTGGGGTCAAAAACAAAGGGGAAGGGTTTGAAAATTGATAATTGTAAAACTCGAAAGTTAAAGCAGAAAAAGTTAACTTTGAAGAATTAGTCACTAACTGCAAGCTGGGTGGCAAAACAAGTGTCCTCGGGTTCATCTCGTTATGACAAGCAACCTATAGTCCTCGGTATAACCTGGGATCTATGTTTAACTAGCAAACCTCACCCAAGAAACAACTCCTATTTGAGTCAATACGTAGCATGCAGTTATGGCCCCTTTATCATGAAACCCTAATATTTATTATCATCTCAGAGGCTCAGAAGACCATCTAAAGAATCACGCCCTAAAGCATGGAGAGTATTGGCCAAATCAATAACATTAAATGCTATGCAACTTAATTTTGAGAAACCTAACATATAAATATCATTTTAGAGGCTCGTGAAAGACATCTAAAGAATCACGCATTCTCTCTCACCGAATATTAATCGACTTTAAAGCATGGAGAGTATTAATAAATTAATGGATATCCAATGTTATGCAACCATGTTTGAGAATATAAGGGCCATAAATACACTACCTGTAGCTTTTTTAAGACAAGAGGACATCATGCATATGTCCCACCACCAAGCTAGCTTCCTTTCCTCTTCAAAGAAAGGAGGCTTAGCCTAAGCATCTCTTGAGTTATCCCCAAGAGGTGTTCATAAATGAGAAAGGGAGAGAAAGAGGAGAGAGAAGAGAGAAAAGCAAAACCTAAAATAAAAGACTTTATTTACAAAATGAAAACTTACAAAATATCTTCTCCTCCTCCAAATTGTTCCTTCTCTCTCTTTTTTTAGGTTACAAAACAAGAGGGGCTTATATAGGCCTCCTCAAGGTATGAAAATACCAAAACCTATGGCCTGGCTAAGCAGAGGACAATTTAAGTATAATACACCAAGTTTGGAGGCGGCTCTGGGCATTAATTACAAAGCATGACGAGGCATCAATTTTCGCGTAGGTCAAGAATTTCCGCTAATTAGCGAAATCAATGGTGCCCAGCGAAACAAGAAATTTCAAGTATGGGTGGGCATATTAGCCAGCTAAATTCTCTAAGCTAGCGAAATTTTTGTGAGAAGCTTAAATCAATTATTTTCAAGTAAGGAACAAGGTTATTAAATTTGAGTGGTCTAGCTAAATTTTGCATTTTCAAGTGGGGTTATAAAATTTCGCCAGCTAAGGTTGCGAAATTTTCAAGAATCTTAGCGAAATTCTTCTGAAGCTTAGCGAAAATTCCCGCATTGTTGATCCTTCACCGTTTCATCCTCGCTTTCAATCATCGAATTTTCTTCACTTTGCCTTTGTTTTCTCATTGATTCTTGGGTTGGTTGATGGCTGAGACTTGAATTCCAACTTCATGATTCATCCTTTGTATTGAGATTGAACTCCAAGAGTGCTCAAATACCTACAAAACAACCAAAAATACCCTCTAAATGGCATAAGTGGCACTAAGAAGACTTGAACACTTCAATTGGTATAAATGACATGATTAATGCGCAAAAAGCACTCAAAACCTATCTAATATAGGGTTCAAAATTGCACTTTTGGGCATTAATCACACCCCCAACCGAAACGCTTGCTAGTCTTACAATGCAAAATAAAGAAAAAGGAGATGCATGTGGTGATTTACAAAAAGATTATGATTCAAAAAGGTATATGTACATATAAACAATACCTTAAACTGAGAAATTGAAATCAAAGTTGTAAACCGATATGAAAGAATCAAAACCATACAAGAACAATTCTAGGTCAATATTGGATCCATAATTCTCAACTTGAATTTCCACCTAAGCCCACTGACTTTAGTGTAAACTTATTTAAGCTAATAAACCGCAAATTCTGCTCTCTCCCCAACCTAATCGTACATGGCCTTAAGTTGTTTGAATCTAGATGGCTAGTTATGCACTTTTCTTTCTTTATTCATCTACATCGTAGGGTGCAATGCTTAAAATTCGACTTCACCAAAGTCCGTATAACGGGGGTCCACCGATGACTCCCAACCAATTAAGGTTTAGGCATCAAGCCAAAAGGATCACTTGACCACTAACTCTAAAGGCTTCACCCCGGACTCCGAATGACTTCGAAAATTAAGCACCCACAAGTCATTAAACTTCACCTATTCACCCATGTAACGAACACTAAATCGATGACTCCCAACCAATTAAGGCATAGCATCAGTTTCAAAGGCTTTCACATACACCCCTGGACCGTGTTTCTGTTTCAAGGCAAACCACGACTTTATTTTTCTTTTTTCTTCTTTTCTTTTTCTTTTTCTTTTTGCTTTTTCTTTCTTTCCTTGAAGACAACATCGTCTCTTTGAAGTATGGGTAACATAAACCTATCCTAGGTTGCCAACATACCTAAGGCCTACTTACGCAAAGTGAAAGGAGGCGAACAAATTCACACTTATTGGAACAATCCGAGGCAGTGTGACTTAGCATGCGGGAAATTTTCAAGTCGAGCATGAACTCACCGACCTCAAAATTTTCAAGCATGGAATTTGTTCTAACATAGAGTGTGACAAATAGTGATTCAATTTTTCAACATGAAGCAACTAATTGTCCAATGTAGCACCAATTGTCCAATTGAAAAGAAAACATTTACACCCAAGAAAGGCACAAAACATGATATGAACAAAAAGTCGTATATATAAACTCGAATAGCTTTTGATATAGCCAAAGTGGCTAATATACATGAATACAAAGTTAAACATTAAAATATTACTCGCTACTACGTGCTAATACATAAATCCTAATCAAGATCAAGAAAGGGCTTGATAAAGTCGATAACTAAACAAAATCAAAAGAAACTCAACCACCTCACCGTGCGGGCGGTGGTGGTGAGGGCTCTGAACCGCCGGCCGCAACAACATCCAATGAAGCCGTGATCAATGTAGGCTCCTCCGCCGACCAGAACATGAGGTGCCAACCCGTGGGTCATAATCCGAAATGCTAGAATGGCACTCACAACCTCGATCCCTGGCACCAGGTAGCCGCGTAAGTGAGCAGGATGGCATCCATCACACCGCCATTCTCTCGAAGTTAACATGGATGTACTCCGGTGAATGATGTCTTTGAATAGGAAGGCCGGGGAGTGTCTGGCTGCAATTCTTGGCGATGTAGTATGTGGAGGAGATGAGTGAGCGATGCGGAATGGGAGTCCTGCATGCACGGCTCGAGGCGGGCATATCATGCTAATTGGTCTCTCATTCTCGATGACGTGCCCTCCTCCCCGATCTGTGGTCATATATGAATAGAATGGGCGCCATTCTGGCAGATCTGACACTACATGTAGGCATAGCTCTCATATCTAGTCTGACTCCTCAGGGAATCCCATCTGCTTTCGAGAACATAGCACAGGTAGCGGCATAAGTAATGGAATGCTCTCTGCTCGGGCCAGGTCCTTCCGATGGACCTTCTCCTCAAGCTACTAATAGGGGAAATATCCCACCCATTTCAGAAATTTGAACCCAAAATCCCACTGGATCCCGATCAAAATTTCCAGGGATGGCTATCCTCCTCTGCACATAATCTTTGCGGAGAGACAAAGTGATCGTAGCAAGTGGTCGATCAATGACATCCCAGTGGAAGGCACCTCTGTGAATCTTGGACCGGCGGTGATATCCTAAAGCGGTGCTGGACCATCTCACGTGAGGCGGGTGGGCGAAGCTGCAATAACCCTGCAGATTCTTGGCGTGGTATCTTGTGATCAATCTTCTTGAAATATCATTTGAGATGCAGAGAGTACACCGGGGCGGTCATCTATCTTGGCCCGAATCTCTAGTGGACCGTGTCTCCTGGATGTCATGGAGTACAGTGGCTGCTAACACCACTCTCGGATAATAGCTCTTGTCGGGGAGTCATAAAGGTAGGAGTGAATACTCCTCGATCAACCTCAAGACTCCGTGTTGTCTGAGGTCGGCCCTCGTGCGGGGGATGTCATAAAATGACTCTGATGAAACTCTGCTTGGTGGGTCGCACATTCCGGAATAGGGTTCCCTACGAATAGTGGCCTCGATCCTCGATCTTGGCGACGATTGAGGTGATGAGTCGCCTCATGGCGAAGTAGCTGGAGATGGTGGGGCACGGTGGAGATATTTCGCTGGGCCTAATTGTGCGGGCCCGCCCAGGCGATGCCCTCCTGCTCTGCCGTAGTACGGCGTGGGATGGGGTCCCATCAAGGTGTCACGATGCTTGTCGAATCCTGGGGCTCCTCGAATGCCTCTGGGCAGGTGATGGCTCTGAGGAGGCTGGGGCCGGAGGCGGGACCTTCTCGAGCGTCTTTGAATCACTTGGGCGAAGGCGGGACCCACCTCGTCTGAACCATACTGAATATGACTAAAACTCGGGCTGATCACGAAAACCTCTGGCCCATTTGCCTTTGTAGTGCTTGGGCGACTCTCTGGAAATCTTGTCCTACTGAATCAAATAGCTGCAGTGGGAGCCACCAAGAAAAGCTGAGCCAGGGGCTCGGGTATCACATGATGAAGGCTCGAGTACAGGCGTGTGAACAATCAGAATCAGAGGCGCGTGGTGGAGGCTCCGCTGAGAGAGGCTCGATCGGGGCTGGTGCTGTGTGACCGGGGCGGGTGTAGGAAGCTCGGTCGAGCCCGGGCTGTGGTGCGAGGGCTGCAGGCGAAATGCGGGCGGGGTGGCGGTGAGAGTCGCGGCGGTAGAAGGCTGGGATAGCCATGGCACAATGCGGGAACTGAGGCACGGCTGGGAGGAGAATGTAAAGTGGCATTCTAAACTGACCCCTCCTGTTTATATAAGCATGAAGCAGCGTAGAAGGAATCATTCTGCCAATTTTCGCTATACTTAGCGAATTTGGCCTACTGGACTTCCTGAAATCATGAAAATTTTAAATTAATTAATAAAATTATAGGAAATAAAAATTATTGTTAGAAAATTTACTATATGAAGCTAATATTAAAAATTCAAAATAAAGTACTATAATATATAAATTAAGCTACCACGAGAAAATGAAAGCACTAAGTTAAAAATTTTGAAAACTAACTAAAAACTAATTAAATTAACTTAAAACATAAAATAAAATGTGTAAACACCCAATTCGGTTTGAAAACACCGAACGGATTCAATTTAAGTACTCAAGGGGGTCGAGGAGGATAATCTCCTCAACCCCCTTCAAGTTGCTGAGCCTAATATTCAGTTTTAATTTTGAATTGTTGATACTGCTCCTCGGTGACATTTGTTGGTGACTTAATTGGTTTGATGAGTGAGTGATGCAAGACTAAAATTTCTTCATTTTCTTGGCTGATCACTCCTTGCATTTCCTAGACACTATGTTTTCCTGCACACTGATCAATTGAAACAACTTCATCAGAAATTTGATTTTCAATTTCTAGCAACTCATGTTTGTTGTTCAAATGAAAGATGTTCAACTCCATGGTCATGTTGCAAAGGTTAATTGCATGACTCCATTCGGCAATTTATTATTGCATTGGCGGTGGCAGAAATAATGCTAAGATGATTGGTACATGATTGGGTCCACTAGCAGTGGATTGATGTCAGTACCACAAAATCACAGTGTGAATTTGTCTATCTTCACTAAGACATCCTCAACTATCATAGGGTTTTCAGCGATCTATCGGCCCGATGAGAGTGTGATGTTGGTAGGTTTAAGACCACTGAGCTATTGCTTGTATCACTTGAATGCGGCATTAGGTTCTATGGCTCCTAAATCAAGCAAGGACTTTTCCCATACAATTCCCGCAATATTAGTGAAATTGTGGGAGATCCAGGATCTTTGTATTTGACAGGGTATTTGCTTTGGATTAGCCCGACCATGTTCAGTGAGAAATGCCTTCTTCTCAATGCCTAATCCCACTTTTTGATTGTGCGAATCCTTCAAAATTTTACATAAGCGGGGACTTGTTTGATTAGGTCGGTAAAGGTATGTGCTTCCCTTGCCTTAAGACCTCAAGAATACCTGCTTGTTGAGTTTCCTTCTTCTTTCTCTAAGTTCTTGCGGAAATGGGGTGGTATCTGATATTTCGTGAATCCTCCTCTAGGAGAATATGCTCAGTTGCAATTCTTCTCCACCCGCACGGATTCACTCAACGGGCTTTGGCATAGGTTGATCAACCTCTTTTCCACTTCTAAGGTTGTATGGCTGCGCCTCATCATTCCGGGTGTTGGACTAATCCTACCTCTGAAATTCCTTTAAGGTTTAGGCCCATTTTGTGATGAAACCTCCCTTTCTCTTGTACCTCTAGCAACTTATTTGTCTTATTGGTGATTGAATGCATGGGTTATCAATTTTAAGTTGAGATTGCTCTCAAGCCCATCTATTCTTTTGTTCAATGTATTCTCGATATCATAATTCTTTGTGCCGATTCGCGTGAGATTCCTTTTGTTCCTGGCAGGATTGCCCGCCGCCTCCAAATTCAAAATGGCTTGTTCTCTTTTGGAGAAAAGTATGGTGATTGTTGTGCGTGAAGGAAACCAAACTGAGGTTGGCACACAGGAGACACACTTTAAGGAGGGATTGGTCTCCATACAAGATTAAATTGATTCCTCGGTGGAATTGTAGGTATTACCATATAGACGTGGATTGTTGTGGCTTGTATTGTCCTCCCCGATGTTTGCACATTCGACATCAAATCCTTCATGCGGGGCCATAGGACCTTTGTTCTATTAGTGTCACGGGGGGATTGGAAATTGGTGCAAGGATTGGACTGTGCAGGATTTTCAGTCACTGCATGCACCTCTTGGGTATTTGCCTTCAAGCTCTCTGCCTTCACCCCAGTTAGGGTTGAAATCTAGCTCTCATTTCTATTTCTTGAGGCGGTGCATGCATCCCACCTTTGGTTGGTAGGTGGTCTCATCCTGTCAATTCTAGGATTAGAGGCTGTCCCAACCCTTAGAAGTTTCAGCCACGTAATTTAAAATCCATGGCTTCATCGGGATGTTTGTAAAAGTCTCCCCACACACATGGTTTCTAAGGCTCATGGAGACATACCTGCAGTGGTTCATATGCATCAAGTATCAAACCCGATGTGGGCATGCTGATGGTTTCATAGTCTTCCCATTACTTGTGGATCTCTCATAATCCTGAAGGCTTGCAAGGTGTAAATTTGTCTTTTCAAATTATTGGTTTATGAGTCTTGAAAACTTCTTGAAGTGCACTGCTGACTCATTGTTCGAGATAGTTCTAGAGCCTCAATGAGTTGAGCCATATCTTAGCCCCTTGTCCTTTAGAGTCAATGGAAATGCCTTTGAAAGCAGCGATCCATGTCCATAACGCTGGAAGGTAGTGCAAACTACTCCCTCAAAATCCCTAATATGAAAGTGTATGGATTTTTCATTTTCCATACCATGATATGTGGGAGTAGAGGTACCAAATATATGGCCGCCTTTGCTGCATCTTAGTAGGGAGGAATGTAATCTGAGATGAGCACTAACTCTAGGAGGGTGGATGTAGATCCCTCATGGTTCTATAGGCATTTGGATTCATGGGGGTTCACGGTTGGCTCTGTTGTTCCTCGAATTATAGGATCCGTAGTGTGGTGTCTGCTGACTTTACTAGCTAGGTCCAAGTTGTGGCCTTATCCTAATCAGTCTACGGTGTCTATCCTTTGTTGTAACCTGTTACAAGATTGTAGAGACAACAAAGAGAACCATAGCTTGCGGAGTTAAGATTAACTAATCAACAAAAAAAAAGCGGCGAATGAAAAAATGCAACGATGCGATTCTTGTAGTTGCTAGCGCGGTTCAATGAGTTGCAAAAATTAAAAGGTTACCTTCACTTGTAGTGTGGATCTGAAGTACTCTTCAACTTCCCATTTGTGTAGTTTGGCACCATCACGGCGCCATTTGGTCTACCACCGTGCCCGCGATGGTGAAGCTAAAATCAGCAAAATTTATATACACCTAAGTTCCTACCTGCCGTAGTCAAGCTCTTTGTGATATGGCGATCTAGAATTCGAACACGAGATGGTTTCCATCTAGAAATGGTTTGCATAAGTGCCTGAAGGTAAGGCTTTCTACTTGGACTCTTTGGAATTAGGTTTCAAAAAACGATGGGAAGGGTTTGGCTTGATAATTGTAAACTGAAAGTTAAAAAAGTGAAAAAAGTTAACTTTTGAAGAGAATTAGGTCACTAACTTGGCAGAATTAGGGCAAACAAATCCTCGGGTTTATCCTCGCGTTATGACAAGCAACCTATAGTCCTGCATACTTAGGATCTATGTTAACTATATAACCAAACCCTCACCCACATGAAACAACTCCTATTTGAGTGATACAAGTAGCAATAGTTGGCCCCTTTCTTGTTTAAAACCCTAACATTTAATATCATCTCGGAGGCGTAGAGACCATCTAAGAATCAAGTCTAAAGCATGGAAGTATTGGCCAAATCAATAACATTAAATGCTATGCAACCCTAATTTGAGAAACCTAACATATAAATATCATTTTAGAAATATTAAAAGACCATACAAAGAATCCACAGTACCTCTCTCCTTGAATATACTTTAGATTCTAAAGCATGGAGAGTATTGGCCAAATTAATGACATTCAATGTTAACAATATATTTGAGAATATAAGGGCCACTCATACACTACACAACTTTTTAGTAAGAGGACAGCATCATGTGCCCCACCACCAAAGCTAGCTTCCTTCCTCTTCAAAGAAGGAGGCTTAGCCAAGCATCTCTTGAGTTGTCCATCCTCAAGAGGGGTGTTTGCGGCCAGAAAGGGAGAGAAGAGGAGAGAGAAGAGAGAAAAGCAAAACCCTAAGGCAAAGACTTTATTTACAAATGAAAACTTACAAAATATCTTCTCCTCCTCCAATTATTCATCCTCTCTCTTTTTGGAGTTCTGAAAACAAGAGTGAAGCATATAGGCCTCCTCAAGAGTAGCATCACCAGAAACCATAAGTGGCTAGATTTATAGGACAATTAAGTAATACACACCAAGTTTGGAGGCGGTTTGGCATTAATTACAAAGCATGACCAGAGGCATCAATTTTCGCTAGGCTGAAGAATTTGGCCTGTTAGCGAAATGCTTAGTCAGCGAAAGCGAAATTTCGCTAAGGGTGAACAATTTCGTGAAATTTAAACTAAGCGAGGAATTTCAGCTAAGCTAGCAATTTTGTGGCGAAATCAATTATTTTGGTAGGAGAGCAGTCTTAGCCCGAGGAGATTTGGAGTAGTCTGCCAATTTTGCATTTTAAGCAGGTTGCGAAATTTTAAACACAAGGTTGCAAAATTTTAACCTAATCTTAGAAAATTTGTAATCTTAAGCGAAAGGTATTACTATGAAGCAGCGAATTCTGCGTGTTGATCCTTCTTTTAAATCACGCAGCATATTTGCATGATTTTCTTCACTTGCCTTTGTTTTCTACGTTGATTCTTGGGAATTTGGTTGGTGGGTGAGACTTGAATTCAACTATGATTCATCCTTTTGTGAGATTGGATTCAGAGTGCTCAAATACCTACAAACAACCAAAATACCCTCTAAGTGGCATAAAGTGGCACTAAAGACTTGAACACTTCAATTGGTATAAATGGCATGATTAATGCGCAAAAGCACTCAAAACCATCAATATAGGGTTCAAAGTGTACTTGCAGGCATTAATCAAAAGGAAAAGGATATTCCAGTTATCTACTATGCGGTCGAATTTGAATGATGCCTGGTAAATATGCAACAAGCTGAAGGAGCTTTTGGCAATTATGTTTGCTTTGACCAAGATTTCGACCATATGGTCTGGTAAAGGTAATAGTGCACACAGCCATTCTGCCATATAAAGTGTTGATGACTGAAAAGCGTGAAACCCGGGGCGATAAGAGTGGAATTATTATACTGCGAGAGTTTGACTATGGAAATAAAAAGATAAGGGACTGAAAATCTAGTAGCAGACCATCTCTCACGATTGGAAGGGCCTAGTAAAAAAGTTTGGATAAATGATGATTTTCCCGATGAACAACTCTTGGCAATTGAAGATATAAAGCTAATGCCTTGGTTCGCGGATAATGTGAACTACTTAATGGCCAAAGTGATCCCACCAAAATTTAGCTATCAACATAAGAAGAGATTCTTTCAACACTTGAAGCACTACAACTGGGAGGAGCCTATTCTGTATAAACATTGTGATGATCAGGTAATAAGAATATGCGTACAAGAGGAGGAAATGGAGAGTATCTTAAATCACTGCCACACTTTAGCATGTGGGGGGCACTTTGGGGGTCAGAGGACAGTTGCAAAGGTACTTCAATCGTGATTCTATTGGCTTAGCTTGTTCAAGGATTCTCACCAGTTTATGTCTACCTGTGATAAATGCCAAAAAATGGGGAGTATATCAAAGCGGGATAAGCCACCCTTGCAGACCATATTAGAGGTAGAGTTGTTTGATATATGGGGGTTGGATTTTATGGGTCCATTCCCTTCTTCATTTACCAACCTATACATTCTTTTGGTAATGACTACATCTCAAATGGGTGAGGCAATACCTACATCCATTAGCAAATCTGCAGTGGTATAAAGTTCATGACCACATATTCACGGGTTCGGAACTCAACGCGCATTGATTATAGATGGTGGTACTCACTTCTACAACAAGATGGTTGATAGCATACTAGGAAAATATGGTGTTCGGCATTGCACATCACTTGCATACCGCCCACAAACTAATGGCCAGCGAGTGTCAAACGGAGAAGCCAAGTATCTTGGAAAGCGATTAAATAGCAGAGAAATCACGGGAGAAGAATGGAGTGATGCGCTCAGAGCCCGTAGAATGAATTTAAGACACCCTTGGGGATGTCACCATTGATTTGATGTATGAAAGTGTGCCACTTGCGAGTAGGTGGAACACAAAGCATATTGTTCAACTAGGCAGTTGAATATGGAAAATAAGGTGGCCGGTGAGAAACGCGTACTGCATCTCAGTGAATTAGAAGAATTCAAAATGTGGCCTATGAAAATGCTACAGTCTACCTAAAGAAGAAGAGCGAAATCCTAGCATAATGAAACATAGCCCAGCAAAAGGAAAGAGTTTGGCGAGTCAGCGGAGTCACTCTTGTTAACTCAAGACTCAAGCTCTTCTTAGGGAAATTAAAGTCGAGGTGGTCAAGACCTTTTACAGTGACTCAAGTTTTGCCATATGGAGGAGTGAAGAGTGAAGATCATGCACCCAGAGAAGGGAAAGTTTAAAGTCAACGCGCAACAATTGAAGCCATACTTTGGAGGCGACTTTCATGCAAGCAAATAGGCCATCAATCTAAGCACACAGAAAATGGTGCAGTAATGAATCAAGCGGACCACGGTCTAGGGGACCATTAGAGATTCGGGAAGTAGTCCTTTATGACATTAAACAAAGCGCTACTTAGGAGGCAACTGAGCCTTTTAAATTTTTTTCTTTCATTCTTCATAGTCTTGATGTTCATAATTGTACCTTTTATTTTAAATTTTAGAAATCGCAATTTTCTCAGAGTGCGTAAACTATAACCCGATTGTATTGTTTGTTTGTTGTGTTTTCGCTCGAGGTCAAAGTGGTGATAAGAGATAGCTCAGAGACCTATTCTAGGGTTGGAAAAGGGTCGAAACCTCATTAAGGAAGTTTTCTTCAACTTAGAATTTTTTTTATCAAAAAATGAATTAAACCTCTCTATAACGTCACGACGTTAAGGAAAAACAATGAAAAAAATAACTATTTGCAACGTCGCGACGTTGGAAAAATTAACACTCTGGAACGTCGCGACATTGGCTAAAATGACTTTCTGTAACTCTCGGGAACGTCGCGATGTTGGCTTAATCGTTGCGAAGTTGCCCTGTTTTATGAACATGAATGCTCATATTTTCGGATACCGACCCTCTGCAACCCTAACTTCCTCTACATTTTTGGTCATTAAAACTTCTTCCTAAGTTGATTTTGGGACATATGGAGATCTCTGAGCAACCTTTGATCCAAAAAATCTAGGGTTTATCCTTTTTCCATCCAAAATCCAGGTAAACAACCAGTTTATTTATTTATTTATTTTGATCTTTGGTGATTCAAGGTAAATCATGGGATCTTTTTGCTTCTTTTGGGTTTATTGAACAGAAGAATGTTGAGTTATGGCCTAGAATATCTAGCGAGAGCAATGTTTCATAAGTACGCCCAGTGTTAGATAAATTACCTACTTGAAAATTTCAAAGTGTTTAACTACCAAAGGGTGATTTGAGCATGGGGAGTTTAGATTAACTTGTTGGGTAATGATTGGAAGGCTTTAGAAGCCCGACCTCAACCTCATAAGATTCTAAGTCGACATGTCTTGAAAAGGAAAAAAACTAACCTCAAGAGAAACGTAAAATGGATGATCACCAAAAGAATTCGATAAAGAATAAGTTTGTCGAAATGTAGTCACCGTTGATAAATTCGGCCTCATTCGAAATAATCGATTCGTCATCAAAGAAGGATTTCACCCCTTTGATGACTTCTTCCTTAAAACTATAGTGAATAAGGGTGGAAGGCACTTTACTGACCCACTAATTAAAATTTTATACAATGGTGGTAAGTCTTATCTGGGTTGGCTGTAATGTACTGAAAAAGGTCCGAGTCTTGTGGGGTTTGGTAGACCCCGGTGTGAAAAAGTCTATCAGTAAGGTATAACTTTAGGTGATTTGTGGCGCCCCATTCTGGGGTCAGTTGACTGCCGAATCAACCGCGGAATACAAGTGGATGTCGGGTTGGCTTCCACTTCAGAGAAATGCAGCGAGTCTCCTTTGTACGGGGCTGCAGATTACAAAACCTGCATATCCTGTCCCAAAACAATTAATATCAGTAATCCAGATCCTACATGAGTAATACGACCACTTGGGCCATAAACAATACTCAACATCTCCCATACCAACTATGAATCTGACTATATATACCCAATAATTACAAGAGTTAATATGTTTTACTCTTATACAATACATACATTAAACTTAAAAGTTTCTAATACATGCCATATCAAACCCTGACCCGGCATGTCTGACCTCGAATGACGAGTCTTCTTAGCTCCTGTACTGTAAAAGGGGTCCCACGGCGGGGTGAGCTAAGCTCAGTAGGAGAATGTCGCCTAAGTGGGCTACTCACCACTAAGTGCGTGCAATGTTCCAAAGTAAACACACATTCAAGCAAATGCATGATCTACTTGGTGTCTGCATGACAACTGGATCCGAGCCCTCATAAACTCTCTCACTCGCCTAAGCCTCGTATGAAATTTATTTTTATTTGTTTGTGGACAACCGCCTCCGTGTATAAATATATCAATTGGGCATCCCGACGATTGATATATTATTTATTTAATGGACTACCCTCAAGTGAATATCAATTGGGCCGCTCAGGCGATTGATATTTTTAGTTTATGGACTACCCTCAGATAATTAACATTTTTAGACTACCCTCCGAGCCGTCTTCTCTGGAGCTTATACCATGCACCTTCTATTGTCTAGGATGTTCCTAGTGCATATCAGAATCACATGTATGCCAATTCAATCTGATCCCCAATCAGCATGCAAACCTTATGACATGAATATATTCACATAAAAATTAAATCACACAAAACTTATGTTATACTTAATTATCATATCAAACATCAAAATTAAGCTCACTTGGAAATAATGATCAAACACAAGCAATTCGATTCGATTGCTTAACCAACCACATATTTTCACAAAGTACATTTTCGTGTCACTTTATTCCTAAGAGCAATTAAAACCCCAGGAGTTTCGGTTTAATACTGAAATAAATCATTGGTCCACCTTGTGGCAATGCTTTCTGGCCATTCTCGAGCCTCAATCAAACCAACCACGTGATTTACACCTGAATGCACACCAAGCAACCCAAGCGGCCGTGGAGGCCGATCACGAATTTGCTCCATTTCTTTCAAAAAATTTTATCAATTCGGTCCCGAGTTTTGGGGCCGGAATCCAGTAGCCCCTCACGGCCTCATTTAACTTGACATTAGTAAAACACTTAAAATGAGAGTAAAACTCAAGTAGGAAAAATCCTACCTCTTGAGTTTGAGAAAACTCCACAAAACCGGGAGTCACGCGTAGCTGCTCCGCGTGAGGCACATTTTCCTTCTCGGCCGAAGGCTATGACGGTCGGATATGTTACCTTTCTAGAAGAAGTCGAGACCTTCTAAAAACCCACCATTTTAGTTCTCACACCTACTGCATCCTCTATTTCATTCACGTTTTTCTCCTTTTTTTGAATTATAGAATGAGTTCTATTCATAATTTGTCTTTTTATGACTTAACGAGTCCATTCAATACCTATTATGTCCTTCATTTCCCAAATTTGATATTAGAAGCTCTATTTCGGTACGTCTCCATCATTTCTCTACTCATACCACTTATGGTTTTGTAGTGCACGTGTTATATGTGACTTTAAACCATCGAAATCTCTTTCACTGACACCGACGCGATGCCTCGAAGCGTGTGACTCCGTCTCGGAATATTACGAAATTTTACGTGCTAACTAGATTTTTTGAGACGATTCCAACGGTACAATCCGTTTTGTCATCCGAGATCTAGAGAATAAATTATGGATTTTTAACCGAAATTACAATTTTGTAATCGAAATTACGATTTTGCCCTTATTCCAGAAATTGGAATTTCTCGGGTCTTACACGGTTACTTCCGAAACATATAATAGGCTCCATGAAACCCCAAGTTATCCCGAGGTTCTTAGGATGCGCACAAGGCCAAACATTTGGCCTACATCCATAAGGTATGGCATCACTTCATCACATCCCATCTCATCCCGACGACTAATGTGTGTGAAGTGACTACTAAGGGAGCCTTGCTCAATTATGCGATAATTCAAGATATCCCTTTTCAATGTCGGACAGGTTATCGAGGGGATGCTATCGCTATAAAAAGATCACCGAAAAATGAGCAGCAGAGGCTTGCTTTCTCGTGGACTATCTTGAAAGTCGAGGTACCCCTCAAAGGATGTGAGGCTTGGATACACCCAATCAAGGCGAAAGTGGTTAAGAAAGACAAACTAGGTGTACCAAGGCCAGAAGAGGTTTATGATTCCAGGAATGAACCCTCGGACAAGGAAGAGCTTAAGACTCTGATCTGGGTTTAGGATCTGAAGATGCGAACAAATCTTGAGACAGTCATCTACCCAACCCTCACCCCCACCACCACCATCACATGAGGAGGATACTTTCAGTCCCCCCCTACACTTGAGGTCCAAATCCATGACTTAACCTCAAGGTTTGATGCCTATTGGGATGAAACCCAGGAACATCAGGTCTCCATTAGCCAAGAAATGGACGTGCTAAAGGTTGAGATGAACACCGTCCTACGTAACCAGGCGGTCATCTTGAGCAACTAAGAGTCGATCCGATGGCGGCTGCGCCTAGATTCTCGCTTTGCAAATCACCACCACCGCGTCCGTGTTATCACGAGAAATTTCCCCTCTGACCTCATTTATATTTCATGACATTATGAGGACCTTTGTTACGTTTGTTTGAGAGTGTGGGTGAAATCGGTTGAACGTATTTGAGGCCTTGTGTTTTTTGTGTGGGGATTATTCCTCCAGTTTTATATAGTTTTTATGTGCTTAAGTTGTGTGTGTTTTAGTTTTTATGTGTTTAGGTTGTGTGTGTTTTTATACAGTTTTTATGTGTTTGTGTGTTTTAGGTTATTTTGGCATTATTGTGTGTTTTAGGTTTGTATTAGGTATGTTGTGTGAGTTGATGTCATGATTCCTAATGGGAGGTCATTTTGATCACAAATTTTTTGGGAAAGACCGAGTAGAAAATAGAAAGGGACCCTTAGGTTGTTCAACGATCTGGAATGGTATGCTAGAGAGGTTGGGGTGACTTAGTTTAGTCACCCTATTTGTGTTTCAAGAAACCATTTCCCAATTAGTCTATCACAAAGACACATGTGATCTCAGTGCTACTGACTGGACCTGTTTGCCAGTTTCTCACGAGCCTTAGGGGTTTCTAAACACCTAAGTGATGGGACACACCTTTGAAGTTTCCATCAAGCCCCAGGCCAAAATAAAAAATGAGAAAAATACAAAAACAAAGGAAGAAGCGAAAAAAAAAAAAACAAAAGAAAAAGAAAGATATCAAAAAGACATGTGTGAATAGAATAAGAAGGATCGTTTTAATCGAATCTGGGCACGATTAAGGGGCCTTTCAAAGCTTCAATTCACGAGCCAATTAGCCAAGAGCAAATTAACTTCTTTGCCTTCACACATGGGACCGGGGAGGATGGATCCATCCCACGATCCTAGAGGCCTTTAGGTTTGTGGTTGTTTGAGTGTCGGAGTGAAATTCAAGGGAACTAAGCCCGGTGCTCTTAACCAAGCTGGTAGGGTACGATTAATCCCATCTGGGGACACTTAGCTAAACTTATAGGCACTAATTTTCTTTCATGATTAGTGATTTAACATGAATAAAAGATGCGTTCTTATCCTTTCGTAGTTAGACTCTTCCAAATATGTGAGTTGAATTTAAGTTTGGGGGTACTAGAACCTGGTTATATGTTGAAGATCATGAATCAACTACACATAGATTACTTGGGAAAAGTCATTGAGAATATGGAGGGTTGAGTTTCTTGGTCAGCAAGCGTGTTATTAGTTATAGAAGTTAAATAACCCTAAGGATCTTCGATTATAGAGAAAAATGAGTGCAGTTGGTTCATTTGACCCTCCTTTTGGCATCTATTACATCCACACTCGTAGCCGTATCGTTTTGGTATGTCATTTTCACATGTGTTTTGTTTTGAGTATGTTTATTTCTTAGGTAAAGCAACAAGCTAAGTTTGGGGGTGTGATGAGTGTCCAAAACACTCATGATATACTCGCGTTTTATTATGTTTTCATTCCATTTCATATAGTAATAGGTGTGGTTATCGCTCTATATTTGATATTTGGCTTCTTATACCTCTAGTGAATCAGCTGGCATTGGAGGCTTTATGGAACTTAAGCGATGTGCAAGGAAATTTTTATATCATGAAAGATATTCTCATTGAACATGACATAGTACACTTGACATCATAGTTCTTGCGACAATATTTGCTCTGCTCGCAATAATAGGCAGCTGGTGCAATTGATTTCAAAATTTTATGTCATTAAACATTATACATGTCGCGACATAAAATTAAAGGAATAAACCACTAGGCTAGTTTTGTCGTGACATTTAATGATAAGTACAACCAATAGTGAGCCTATAAATAGATCATGTTTGTTTGAACTCATCAACCAATCCAGCCCGCTCCAACCTTCTTCACCGTCTCTTCCCTTCCTTTGGCTTCAGTCCCAAAAACCCTCTTTTGACAATGTTTGAGCCTTGAACTGTTTGAACCTCGAAACTCCATGGAAGAGTCTATTGAGATGGAGGAAGAGACAGTCCAAACAACTCAAGAAGAAATGGAAGAAGAAGAAAGAGCTGAAGCCAGAGCGGAGCCTAAGCAACCAATGGAAGAAACAAGAAAGAGGAAAAGGGGAGCGGAAAAAGTGGAGTAGAACACGGTGAAGGAAAAGCGAAGCCATTGGATTTCAGAGATGGATTTTGTCGCCTAGAGAGACAAACTGTAGCACCGATATTTCATAGGTGAGAGGGGCTTCAATAAGTGGATCTCCCCCTTCCAAGAAATTGTCGAGAAGAAATGATGGATTCTCTTTTATGAAACCTGAAGCCCACAGCCGTAGATATAGTAAAGAATTCTGCGCTAATATGGTGAGTATATGAAGACAAAGAGACAATTTATATAAGAGGAAAATGGATCTCGTTGAGTAGGGAGTAGATTGACCAAACCTACAATATAAATGAAAGAAATTTTTTTTTGAAATTCAAGAAACTGATCAAGGGACTAGATTTCTAGAAGATTGTAGACCTGTTTGTTGATGACGAGGGAAATGGAATCTGACTAAGAAAAACCCCGCGGAGTCTGTGCAAGGGTCGTTGACTAAGACAAGCCAAGGTTTGGTTTTATTTCATTCATTCAGTTATTTTTCCAACCAAACACTTGATACGGATTAGGAGTAGGAGCCCGATCTTGCTGTATGTACCATCTGAAGGTTTAAATTCGATTATTAAGGAGAAAATCAAGAAAACTCAATCTTAAGTTACTATAGAGGTGGATACATGGTACTAGTTCCTCACCTAACATTAATCACTAGGTTGTGTATCCTGGGTGGTATGGAATGACACTGGGCAGAAGAAGAAAACTGCCCTAAAACCTCACCCTTGACACTGACATGAATCACTAAAGGGCAAGAGCGAAGTAGAAGAGAAGCATAAATTGAAAAAGATAACAAAGATGATGTAGAAATACATCAAATATAGCTTGAAAGTGAAGCTCTAGAGCAACAACAGAGGTAGAGAAGTGTGAGCCCAATTTTGACCCTCTCCCCATAATTGAGACAAGTCCATCACAAGAAAGCTGGAAGCTCAGAACATCAAAGTAACACTATTGAATTAATAGATATGTTGAAAACAATGAAGTAGCTACAGAGAGGGGACAAGCGGTTGCGAGATCGACTCTAAGCGAGATGAATATATGGATGCAAGCTTAGAAGAAGGGACCAGAATCTGGAAGAAGCCTTAAAGTAGAGAGATGAAGAGTGGATGAGTAGATGGGAATCAAGAGAAAAAGAATTGAGTGAAGAAACCAGGGTAAGAGAAGATGCCTTCATCTCATATCAGCTCAAGAGAGATAGTGAGCTAATAAAAATCATGAAGGAAAGAGAAGATGCCATGGAGAAGAACCTGCTGCAAAAGGCATATGCTTTTGGGTATTTATACAAGGAACATCATAAAGAAATAAGACTTCCTAATGAAGAAAGGAACAAAAATGGGAAGCACCCTAAACTGGGAAAAATGTTGGATTAAAAGCATAGATATGATCAATAACGACCTGATAAATATGTACTCTACTCAGGATGAGTTTAAGAGAACCACCCCGAACTCTATTAGAGGCGGAGACAAAACTAGAGTCTAATTAAGCAAATGGCCCTTTCCATGGAGTAGTGCATTCAAAGAAGTTGAGAAAGCGAGTAGGTCAGAAATAGCCACAAGTCCAAATTCCTAGGTTCTCACCTTCAGTGTTTGGTTACAAGTTTGAACTAGTGAATTTTCATTCCTCCCAGAAGCGTGATAGAAGAAGAAAGTAGCTTGCCTTTATAGTTCTTCTCTTTCCCTCTCTATAACCAGATGCACTTACATAGAAATGCTGGCCAAAAAAATAAAAAAATGGCAAAAAATTGATGTTCACTCTCGATTTGCTTCTTGTGTGTTTATTGTCTATTTCCTTTCCTTTGTGTTCAATAATTAGAAATTGATGAGACTTAGTAAATAGCTTTACTGAATAATGAAGAACCCAGTTTTCTTGTTTTAAATTGCTGAATGGCTGTGAACTGTTTGGTATACTTGGAATGATGGTGGAATTAAAATGTTGTTGTGTTAAGCTTCTTTGAATTAAATGGTCTAATTTAAAAAAGCTTTGCACTTGTAAAATAACATACTTAAATAATTTAATTTTCAAACAAGATTTTGATAAGATGAATTAGGGTAGGTGATTATTTTACAGGCCAGTTATACTAGATCAACAAAATTTATCTAATTCTCCTAACGTAGCAAACTCTTTATGATATAAGCGATTCTAAATTAGAACTGAGGATGGGTTTTCTTTGCACAAATGATTTGCAGTTGGCTCAAAATGGTGAATTCTCACTTTGGATTTAAGGTTTTTGTAAAAATAGTGGGGGTTTTGATGGTGAAAACTGGAAATAAACTGAAGTAAAATAAGAAAAATAGTAAAAGAGATCTCCTTTAAGTATCAGGATATTGGGATTAGGATCCTGGAATGTGAAGGGTTTAGGAGATCAGCTTTCTCACATTAGGAGGACCTTCTGATATCTCTCAGACGGATCTTCATGTAGCTATAAAACTAGCCCATATTCAAATTCTCTAAAAGTGGCATTCTTGGCGTTAATGTTCTCGATCGGTTCGAGCGAGTCTCCTTGACTCACATTACAATGGTAATAAATGATAACTAATGAACATCACGAGAATCTAGTAATAACATCAAGTGAGCACTAAAAAGATTGCAATGTGACCATTCAACATGAATTGAAGATCTAAACCTAGAGTTAAAGGAGAACATGAGACGATGGTAAGTACTGCTGAAGTGAAAAAAAAGGGACTCCTCATCACTGCCTCAGATCTAACACCCGGTAGCCGCCATCTTCAAGGAGAAAGGGGTTTTAGCCGCTCATCCTCCGAGTTGTCATCCTCGGAGGGTGTTTGGCTGCCCAGAAAATGGAAAAGAAAATGAAAGAAAGTGAAGCAAAAGAGAAGAAGCTGGAAAGTGATTCGTGCCACAGTAGGTTGAGCGGACTCAACAAAATTTATATCCTAAGTTCCTCCTCTTGCTTGTAGTCGAGCTACTACAGTATAGTGGTCTGAGAATTCGAACAGAGGATGAGTTTTCTTCATTATAAGTGACTTCTGGAGTGAAGGCCAAAAATGGTTGAATTCAATTTGGATTTAGGCTTGGTAAAAGCGGGGGAGTTTGGGTGTTCAACATTTGCGGCAAGGCTCAGAAAAAGCGTAAAATAGAACCCCTTGAAGTGTTGTACTGGTTTTTGAGAGTTTAAAGAACCACATGTCCTGGGTATTTTTCCTCGAGTTGGGGAGGATGACATATAGTCATTTCCCGAGCCCAGGATCTTCATTAGCTTTAAAAACTAAGCCTATGATTTTCCCTTTTGAAACACATAGCATTTAAATGGGCATAAATGTCCCTAACAGTGAAAACACATCTCTAAAACCCTACTCCACGATAACTGGCGGGAGGCGACTAAGCAGGCCTCAATGGATCTGGTAGAAAGTATCGTGAACCCAAAAACTCTCAAATACACATTAAGAGGCATGGCAAAGTTTTAACCTAAGTGAGACCGGGAACCGCGAGCAACCATAAATACGTGCGTTAAAAAAGCGGGGCAGAGTGAGTTACCTCCACACCCTGGCCAGCTGGCGTCTCTTCAGGAGGTCTGTAAACATCCTGCGGGTTGTCATCCTCGGAGGAGTGTTTGGCAGCCGAAAATGGAAAGAAAGGAAGAGAAAAGGAAAGGAAGGTGAGGAGCGCCTCCCGACCTCACATATCGAAATTCAATTATTCAGTTGTACAAGCTGGGATATACTGATGCCCGAGTGTAAGGGAAGTTACAGAAGCCAAAATCGGGAAGGAGTTATTACGGGGGGTAAAATGGAAAAACCAAAAACAAAGCAAACGAGGTGTAGCGTGAAGCGAAGCGGGTAGCGGGAGGAACGGTGCTGGAAATTTGAGAGCAGTGCTCGCCGGGAGAAGCTTTCTGGGTGGTGTTTTTCTTAACATTTTGTCTTCTTTCCTTGATCTTTGATGCGCAATGTTGAGTTTGACTTGAATTCTTAGTGCTTGGATCGACTCAGCAATTTTGGCCTCAGTGCTTTCCATAAAAGCGCAAAATTTTACAAAAATACGATCAATAAAATAGTAGGGACCTTAATGTGCAAATCGGGTTAATTAGCATGATTAGTACACAAAAAGCACTCAAAACCTATAATAAATAGGAGTTCAAAATAGCACTTTTGGGCACTAATCACCTAACCTACAATTTAACAGTCCCTTAGCAATAGAAAGAAAGAAAGAAAGAAAGAGCATCTGTGATAACAAAATAATGTTCACAAAAATTATATTTCTAAAGGTTATGAGTAATGCCTAACCCTAGTAAGGAAATCATCAAAGCCGTGTCCAATAACTATCATGAGAGAATGAATGCCATACAAAATTAATTTTATCAAAGGCTTCCCTTCTCGATGGCTCAGCAGAAAGCTTCCACTAAATTAAGTGTTATTTGATTAGCTCATGATAATAAAAATTTGTCAAGCTGCCTCTCTCCCCCAACTAGCTACAACCACGACCTAGCATTTCTAACCAACCTAAACAGATCGAGACCTCTCTTATTCCACAATTCTTTTTGCGTGTTGAGATTGCAATCTTTGAAGGTCGACCTCACCAAAGTCCATGTAGCGGGGATCTGATGACTCCCAACGATTAAGGTTTAGGCACCAAGTCATAAGGAATCTTTCGACCACAAACTCTTGAGTTTCACCAGGACTTGAATGATTTGAGACTCAGCACCTACAACACTAAACTCACTCATCCACCCATGCTTGAACACTAAGTACGTGACTCAGCCGAGTTTAGGGCAGGGCTTTAAGAGCTTCGCCATATACCCCCTCGAATTTGTGCTTTCGGGTTTCAAGGCAAGATGTTGCAATTTTTATTCTTTCCTTTTCTTTTTCTTTTCTTTTCTTTCTGTTATTTTTCTTTTCTTTTCCCATGAGGGTCATAACCTATTAAGGTGGTCGATGAAACTAGGGTAGGATAATACAAGTTAAAGGAGGATTGTCTTGATTTTAAACCTATTATGAAATCTAATGTGCTCTGTGTGTGAGATTTGGTGAGTGGAAGGTAGAAATCAATAAGAATTCAACTAATCATTCACTCAACTAAGCATGGAACCAATTAACATCAATAGAATTGGACAAAGCTGTTTTCAAATGAGTTAGGCAAAACCATGAAAATTTTGTTGCAAAAAGCAGATTTAAATTTTGAAAAAGTAAGGCATAAAAGTATAACAACTTTATAGAAAGAGGACCCGACAAGCTACTAAACATCACAAAATGGGCTTGAACAAAATAATAACAAAACATAAATACAAAAATACTTCGCTGCTAACTCTCCCCCAACCCAATAGGGTGTCGAGGAAATGGGGCTCAGTTGGAAAATTAGAGAAGGAAGTGTTACCTCCTTGATGAGATATGATCATTGCTGAATGACAGGTGACCCGCAGAAGCTTTCCATCGACACGTTATTCACTCCGTTTGGGCTTCAAATAAACAAGTTAGGAGAAGAAAAGAGAGAAAAAAGGTGACCAGTTGGACCATTTTTAAAATTAAACCTTCATAAAAGTGTCAAAAATGTTCTTTCTGATCATATTTGGATTCTAGACTCTCTAAGCTTTCCAACAGTACCAGAAACGCCTAAAGCGGGTTGGAATCAAAAAAGTTATGATGATGCAAATTGGAGAATTCAAAACTATGGACATAGCAGAAAAATTTTCGCTAGCTAACGAAATTTTCGCTAAGCTAGCGAAATTTTCGCTAGCTAACAGAAAATTAAGCATTCGCTATGTTCTGAGAACCCAAGCTATGTCTAATAGCAAATTTGATTTTGATTTTTAAAATCAAATGAATAAAAACTAATAAATATATATATATATATATATATATATAAAAATAAAAACAATAATAATACTTCTTTTTTTTTGAAATAAAATAATTTATATAAAAAATAAAATAAAATATATATTTTTTTTTGAAATAAAAATAATATATACAGACAGACAGCGGGACAGAAAAATAAACGTTTTTAAATACTCTGTAAATATAAAATAAAATAAAATAAAAACAAATTGGAAACCTTTGTGCATTTATTCATGCATTTATTAGCTAGCGAAATGCCTTGTATGAAATTTTCTATTTATTTTGTCTCTGAGATTTTAGCTAAGCTAGTGAAATTTAGCCTAGCTATGAAAATTCCATATATAGCAAGAATTTTCGCATTTCGCTAGAGGTACGAAATTTTAGCTATCATTATGAAAAATTCTGCAACTTATATTTATAACAGTTTTCAAATAGGGCTTCAAATTTTACTTTTAAAAGCTGCAAAAAATTAGTGAAAAATTAAGAAAACTTTTAAAGTAAAATTAATCTAAAAGCATAAAATTAACTAAAAAGTAGAGATAATCTAAAAGAAAAATTAAAGAAATCAAAATAAAAATACGATAAAATAAAACAAAACAAAACAAATTAAAACAAAAGTGGGGGAAGCTTAGAAATGCCGGGGGTTGGTGCTCCAAACCAGAACATACGAACCAACCACTATGCCATGCTAGTATAGCATTTGCCATCTTTGTTTGAGAGTAATTGTAAAGTGCGTACAATGGCCACTAATCTCTTGAGGCTATGGGAGTGATGGGGGTGGCTTTTTGTGTGGAGTGCTTGAGAGGTTGGTTGTGGTGCAGGTGAAAGGCGGAGAATATGCAGCGGGGGTATACCTTAGTCGATGGAGGGCTATTGGCAATGGGCTTTTAATTGGCAGGCGTGTGGTGGGGTTCAATTCCATGGGAAATGGTTTCGAAACAAGCTCTTTGGGTTCATCCACTACTTCTTTTCCACTACCCTCCTCAGTCAACAATGGGGAGGTTGTTTCCTTCTTCTCTACAGGCGGGACAACATCGCTGGCGAGGATTAGAAATTTTCCACGGGCCTTCTTGTGGGCTCTTTTGTAGACAAGCTCTCCACCACTTGGTGCCACTTAGGCACTCTTCCTCTTGACTCTCTTCCTCTGCATGATCAAGGCTGTGGGCCAAGCAAGATGGTTGCAAGTTGTAGAATTTTATCTCATTTCACTTTAAATCCGGCTCAATCTTCTTGTTCGAGAGCTCTCTATTAGTGTCGGTTTGATTGGCACAGACGATCAATGCCCTTTGCTCCTCTATGAAATTATCCACTTGTTTGCTCAAGTTTAGGATGGCTTGTTCAACAGGGGATGGGGTTGGTGGGCTGTGGTGGCTGAGGTTGAGGAGTAAAATATGGAGAAGCGGGAGGTGCATAAATTGGGGAACTATAGACGGGTGCATCATCCATTGGTCTCTATAGTCCCTCATAGACCTATTTGGATTTAGTTTCTTGCCAATAGTTCAGTGGATTTTGCCATGCCAAGAGTTCCTATAGTCCTCATTGTCATATATGCTCTAGGGTTACTCTCCATTAAATATTCACTATATTGTTCTCTCTTCCATTTGTCCTTGATTAAACCCAATTCAATCTGCAACAAGAGCAGGCGGCACACACAATCTGCAACCTTTATTTTTTTACATATGAAATGAAAAGAAAATGACAGTAATATAAAAGCAATTCACCAGTACTTGTGATGAAGATCACAAGTGTTCACGGCTTCGTCCAAATGCAACTAAGGCACCGTCAAAACATGGCGCTCACATTTGATTAAATTTTGGTAAGTCGATCAGGAATCAACAAAATTTATATACCTAGAGTTCACTCCCTCTGCAGTAGTCAAGCTCTTTGGAGTATAGTGAATCTAGGGTCGAACACGAGGATGGTTTCATCTAGGAATGATTTGTATAAGTGCAAGAAGAGTAGGCTTTCTATTTGGACTTTTTGAATTTTTGTTTCAAAAGCAGTGATATGAGTTTGGCGATTAGCGTAAAAGTGAAATGAAGTGTGAAAGAGTTAACTTTGAAGATTTAGGTCACTAACTTGGTAACTTAGGAAAACAAGTGTCCTCGGGTTTCTCTCGCGTATAATGAAACAGCTATAGTCGAGCCAGCCCAGGATCTATGTTTAGCCATGAGCCTCCTACTAAAAATAACTCCTATTTGGTGCCACGGTATATGTCGGCCCTTTTGAGTTTGAAACCTAACATTAAATATCATTTCGGTGGCTCGTAAAGACCATCTAATGAACATGATCCATCTAGCAATAAGTATGCACCTTTGTATCTAAAGCATGTAGTGAAACTATTGGCCAAATCACTAGCATTGATGTATTCGGCCATATTTTGAGAGATAGGGCCATAAACACGATTACTGTGGCTTTTAATACAAGAGGACAACACGCATATGCCCACCGCAAGCTTAAGCTTCCTTCTCTTCAAAGAAAAGAGGCAGCAAGCATCTTGAGTTGTCATGCAAAGATGGTGTTGCGGCCAAAAATAAGAAAGAGGAGAGAAGAGAGAAACACCAAACCTAACTAAAGCTACGAAGATATTTACAGAAGCTAAAACTTTAAAGATTAGCTATAATTTGTTTTTGCTTAGGGTTACAAGCAAAATGGGAGAACATAGTACAATGTAGTAATACCATAAAGCCTAACAATTTAGAAACTAAAAATTCCCAAGGACAAGGGAGTAATACACAAGAGTGGAAGTCGGTTTGCATTAATTACAAAGTGTGACAAGAGACGGTAATTTAAGCTAAGGCATACAAATTTAAGCTAGAGCGTGAGAGAATTTCGCTAGGTAGCGAAAATTTAAGCAGCTAGCGAAAATTCATGAGTAGCGAAATCACGAGAATAGCCAGCCGGGAGATTTCGCTAGACCTGGCAATTTAAGCTAGCTAAGCGAAATTTGCTAACAGTGAATTCTTGTGAGTAGCGGCGTGAAATTTAGCTAGGAATAGTGCTTTAGCGAATTTAGGTCTGCGAAAAATTGGCAGTTTAGCTAAGGTGAAATTTCGCTAAAGAACAGCAAATTTCGCAATCCCAGCAGCCGCAATCTTGGCGAAATTCCACTGGAGGTGTTGATCTTCCCTGCATTGCCTCCTGCTCCTCTACTGCATTGATTTTCTTCTTTGCTTCATTTCTCTCTTTAGTTTTGGTATGATTGATGGTTGGGACAATCTTCATGATTCATATATGTCTCGATACTGGAAGCTCCCAATGCGCGAAACACACCCAAAACAACTTAAAATAACCTCATGGCATAAGTGATACTAGAAGACTTGAACACTTCAATTGGCATAAATGACATAGTTGTGGCATAAAAGCACTCAAAACCTACTATCTAATATAGGGTTGAAATAGCATTTTTGGGCACTAATCGAGAGAAAACTAGCTTCACGAGTCAATTTTATTGGATTAATCGATCGATTCCTTTCTGGACCACGACTTGAAACATATCTTTGCTCGAGCAAGGAAAATTAAAAAAAACTAAAACCAAAAGCTATTACAAGAGGATAAAATGGGAAGAAACCAAAAAAGCGCATACAAAAAGGTCCTGTCAAATTACGGGATAGGTGAGCAATTAATTTGGAGGGGTGGGTCTTAGTACTGTGAGGATGAACATTGCTCAGTAGGAACCAAATTTTTGCAAGTCTCCAATTTCCTTTAATATTTTCTGCTCTTCTTTCATGCAGTCTCTAATGCGCAATTCGAGTTTATTTCGAATTATTAGATGAATCGACTCATTAATTTAAGGCATAAATAACTTGCAAAAACTAAAACTAACCCTGAAAATCGTCGATAGAATAGTAGGGACCTTAATGTAAATTAGGTTAATTACGCGAATTAGTACACAAAAGTGCTCAAACCATCATGAGGGTTCAAATAGCACTTTTGAGCACTAATCACACCTAACTACACATTGCTAGTCCCTTGGCAATGAAAGAAAGAAAAGAAAGAAAGAGCATCATAACTTGATAACAAAATGATGTTCACAAAATTGTATATTTCAAAAGTTGTGAATAAGTAATGCCTAGCCCTCAATGAGAATCGGTGAGCCCTTTGCCCAATAACTATCTAGAGAGAATGAATGCCATAAAAATTGAGTATCAAAAGAGGCCTCCTTCTTGGTGAATCAACCAGGGCTTCCACCAAAACCCTAAGTGTTTGTTTGATCAGTTCTCAACAATAAAGCGCAGGCCTCTCCCCCAGCCAAGCTACGCCTACACTTAGGATAATACCAACTAAACCGTCGGGACCCTCTTATTCCCTGATTCTTTTTGTGTTGTAGGAGTCTGTGCGAGAATCGACTTCACGAAAGTCCTTATGGCAGGGATTCGCCGATGACTCCCAACCGAGTTTTAAGGTTTAGGGCACCAAGCGTGAGGATCTCGACCGTCTTAAGGTTTCTGGGACTCCAAATGATTTCGAGACTCCGGCACCTCTGACTAAACAAACTCCACCTATCCACATTAGTGAGCGGCACTAGTCGGTGGCTTAACTAGTTAACCCAGAGCCCAGGGCTTTAAAGGCTTTATATACCCTCGGACCGTGCTCGGGTTTCAAGGCCAAGCGTTGCAATTTTCTTCTTTCTTTTTCTTTTCTTTTCATTTTCACTTCTTTTTTATTTTAGCGAGACCGGTGGCGCTTCTTGCTAAAGCAGGGTCCTTAACCTATTAGGAGGTTTAATGGGTTTTCGCCTATTATTTGAAAGCGATGTGTATTTATTAGTTAGCTAAAGGGAGTGGAAGAAAAGGTCAAAGTAGCAGGAATTCAGCTAATGTCACTCAACTGGGCATGGAATCAATCTAACATCAACGGGGTGGACAATGTTTCAATTTTTCAAATTGTAAATGAGCAAAGTACAAAAAAAATAGGTGCAATTTGAATTGAAAGCAAGTTGTATGAAGTATATGACTTCTCAAAAGGAAAACCAGCGAAGCCATGAACATACAAAATGAGGCTTGCTCAAAATAATAACAAAAACATAAATAAATGCCACTTCCTTATTAACTCTCCCCCAGCAAATGTCACATTATGCGATGGGGCTTAGATTGAAAGTTAGAGAAGAGTGCTCCTCCTTGATGAAATGTGCTCATTGTTGGATAGGGAGACTACGAGCTTTCCACGAGATACCTATTCGCTCCCGTTTGGACTTCAAATGAACAAGTCAAGAGAAGAAAAGAGAGGAAAAAAGTGACCAGTTGGAGAATTTTGAAAATTACACCCTTCATAATTCAAAAAGAAAGTGTTCTTTCTAGATATAATTGGATTCTCGCTCTCTAATATTTCCAACGTACCAAAATTTACCCCAAACGGAGTTAGGATGGAAAGTTATGGAGTGAAACAAAACGAGCGAACAACATCGTAAGTAGAAAAATTATTAATTTGTCTTGCCAATTTATACCTCTTGTGAGAGTCGCAAGTGCATGAAATTTGCTCTGCTGCTGAACCTCTGCTTCTGAAATTTTACCTGCAAAAATAAACACAAAAAAAATAAAATTGCATAAAATTGAAAATTAAGCTAAAAACAAAGATTAACTAAAAATTTGAGAACATGCAAAGAAAAATTAAAGAAATCAAACAAAATAAAATAAACTAAATAAGACAAGATAAATGAAACAAAAAGTGGGGGAAATTTGTGTTCCCCCTGACATTCTCAAGCCTTTGGAGGTTATTTGGGAGTGGTGGGCTTGAGAAAAGCCGAGGTCAAGTGCTCAGTATACGAACCCGACCTCCAAGACCATACAACGTGTGCCATACTGGTGTAGGCGTTTGCCAATGTAGTGCAAATATGAGTAGTGGCCACTAACACCTAAGTTCTGCGGCCACGGGCGAGTGCGATTAAGGTGGCCTTTGTGGTAGGTGTTTCAAGGTTCAAGTGTGTTGCAGGTGTGGGCAAGACCTCTGTGAGTCAATAGGGCGGGGAGTAAATTGTGCTCTTAGTGTTCTTCCACTTGCCTCCTTTGCTTGCCTTTACCCGCAGTTAACAAGGGGATTTTCTTCCTCTCCCTCGCGTAGCCCATAAAGCAACACATGATTTACACAGGGCATCCTGGGATCCCTCGGGAAGCACATTGGTTTTCCTCTTTCAGACCTCAGTGCCGGTGAACTTTGTTCACTCAAAATAGTGTCAGTCAGGCACTCTTCCTCCAAATTCTCCTCCTCTTGATGAACAAGCTAATTAGTGAGCTTTGAGATGGATTGTTGTGGGATGTCAAATTTCTAATCAATTTCGCTATGGAACCCATCAAATTCACTTGTTAGAGACTCTTCAACTGTGTCCATTGATTAACGTTTCCTTGCCTCGCCCTACATGAAATTATCTACTAGTTTGCTCAAGTTCGAGTGTTACTGCTCTCAATGAAGTATCATTATATAATTTGGATTATGGTCATTTGAGGTTGAGGCAATATAAATGAAAGCCGGGAGGTGCCTATGGGGTCACTTGGTTCCCATGAGGGTTTAGGTGGTTCCCCTCTGACTAAGGTTGCAAATTTACATATAGTGCGTTTGTTGGAGGCACCATGCATGAGAGCACACTCATCATGGAAGTTTCTGTCCCTCATGGACTTATATGCATTTAGATTTCTCTCCAGAGACTGCAGTTCGGTACCACAGTAGGGTGATTCGAATCAACAAAATTTATATCCTAAGTTATCCTGCTGCTTGGTAGCAAAGCTGCTGCGGTATAGTGATCTAAATTCGAACACGAGGCATGGGTTTTCTTCGTACAAATGATTTAAGTGAGTCAAAATGGTGAATTTGGTTTGGATTTTAGGTGGTGATAAAACGGGGGTTGGTGATTTCTGGCTTGAAAAAAAAAAAAAATGAAAAATAAGAAAGACTCCTTGAAGCATTGAGCTCTTGGTTTTGAGTCCTAAGGCAAATGAGAGGTCTGAGTTTCATTTCCTGCATGTTGGGGAGGATGACATAGTCATCTCGGACGGATCTTCATTGCTTTAAAAACTAAACCCTAATAATTTTCCTTTTGATAGAAGCATTTATTTAGCATTTGGTTCCTTCGGTGAAAATCTATCTTGACTCATCTAAATGACAGTTACGTAAAGAGGCTGACTAATGAATCGATGGATCTAAAAATAGCATCCACTTGAACCCTAAAGATTGCAAAGTATTGATCAAGGATGCACTTACAGGTGAAAATATAACCCCTTAACCTACCTCAATTGGCTCATAAAAAGCAACTAATGGATATCGATGTATCTAAAGCTAAAGTACACTTTGAACACTAAAAACTTTGCCAAGTATTGGATGAAAGTACATCAGCTTTAAACCTAGAGTTGAAAATTTAGAACCAAAATGTCAAAACCTGCTGCGTGAAAACGGAGGAACCACCGTGACCTTCGAATCCCTACCCCCGACAACCTTCTACTTCAAGGAAGAAGAGGGTTTGGCACTCATCCTCCCGAGTTGTCATCTTGGAGGGTGTTTGTAACGAAAATGAGAGAAAGAGGAGAGAAGAGAAAATGAGGGCCCAATAGGAAGCCCATATCATTTGGCCAAAATCAAAACTTAGTCAACAGTGTTTTACAATGGCTTATATAGCCTTACAAACATGAAATATCAAAATAACCAAACTAGAATAATTACACGATTGAGGTGAAATGAGAAAAACCAACTGAGTCGTTTGGATCGCATAGCAAGCGAGAGAAAAGGAATTTAGCTCTTGGTGCTTCACTACTGATAAGCATTTGCTATCACTCTTGAGAATATCAACATAGCAAATTTTAGCGCTATTCACCTTTAATTCCATTACTTCCCTCGGCTACTATTCCCCACTTCACCTCTTCATTTCTTAACTTTAAATAATATATTGAATATTTCTTTAAAATTGATGAAAACATAATGAAATGATGAAGAATCAATATTTGTTATGAATTGGATTGAAAACTTGATCATTGAAAACAAAGTTCTATAAATATATTAAAACATTACTCGGATGTAGGATGTGGGGACGAACATATCAATTGGGTTAATTATATAATTAGTACACAAAAGCGCTCAAAACCTATTAAATAGGATTAGAAATAGCACACTGGGCACTAATCGACTACGACTTTCTTTATTCTTCTCTAGATCTTCATTGACCTCAAACTAATTTTGTATTCAGGTATTAGGCTCTTGAAAGAACACTAACAATCTTACCATATTTGTAATTTTTAATCACTAAAGTATATAAGACACGAATAGAAAACACAAAACGAAGAAATGAGAAAATGACAATTCTGCCAAGAAAGGTAATGTTAGCTAAAAAATGGCAGAGAAATAAAGTGGCAAAAGCGCCGAGAGCTGGTAGCTGAAAATAAAGAAAATTCCCCGGATCTTGCCAGTGAGGATACAAGTGTTCAACTGCTCATCAATTGCACTTAGGCACCATCTCTGGCAACGGCGCCATTTGATTCGTGCCACAATGGAACACTAGAATAAACTTGGTGTATCTAAATTCCTCCTACTACCGTAGCAAAACTCTTGCGGTATATTTGTTCTAGAATTCGAACTTCGGGGATGGGTTTTCTTTGCACAAATGATTTGCAGTTGGCTCAAAATGGTGAATTCTCACTTTGGATTTAAGGTTATTGTAAAAGCGATTAGAGTTTGATAACATTGCGGAAATAAACTGAAGTAAAATAAGAAAAATAGTAAAAGAAGATCTCTGAAGTATCGGAGATGTTAGGATTAGGATCCTAGGAGCAGGCGAGGGTTTCCGGGGTCATTTCCTCGCGTTGGGGAGGATGACCTATAGATATCTCGACAGAATCTTCATGTAGCTATAAAAACTAACCCTTATTAATTTCTTTGAAAATGGCATTCACTGGCCGTTAATGTTCTCAGTTAGTTCGAACGAGTCTCCTTGACTCACATTACAATGGGTAATAAATGATAACTAATGAACATCACGAGATCTAGTAATAATAAGCATCAAGTAGGCACTAAAAAGATTACCAGTCTTGGCCATTCTAGCATGAATGAAGGGATCCTAGCTGGGGTGAGAACAGGGCGATAGTGAGTACCTCACGTGGTGAAAAGCGGGGACTCCTCATCATACCATAGGATCCCAGCACCGGTAGCCTTCGTCTTTCCAAGGAGAAAGGGGTTTGCCGCTCATCCTCGATTAACTAATCTTGGAGGTGTTTGTTTTACTTGAGAAAATGGAAAGAAAATAGAAAGAAATTGAAGCCCGAGGAAGAGAAGAAAGCGGAAAGCTGGCTTATCATTTGTGATTAATTAGTGATTCCCTTACTGGAACCATGGCTTGACATATCTTGCACTCAAAGCAGAGAATTACAAAAACTAAAACCAAAAGCTATTACAAGGGATAAAATGGGAAGAAACAAAAAAATGCAACAAAAAGGTCACAGCTTCAAACTACAGGAGATGTGAACAGTGGCTGGAGGGGTGAATAGTGCTGCAAGATGAACAATGCTCGCAGGAACCAAATTTTGCAGGTGCTCCAATTTCCTTGTATTTTCTACTCTTCTTTCCTTCTTGTCTCTGATCTACATTCTTTGAGTTTATTTCGAATTATTCGTGCTTGGATCAGCTCAAAATTGGCATAAAGAGCTTGCAAAACTACAAAGAGTAGCCACAAAATGCGTGTTAGATAAGCGGGGACCTTAATGTTCGAACTAATTACGCTAATCATTAGCACTTTTGAGCTATCGATGGATGCAATGAATTGAAAAAGAATGTTGATATTGATAGAATATTGAACTTCAAGAATGAGAGAACAACCAATTGATGGAACAAATATGACACAATAATTACATTTTATGCTTGAAGTAAGACATTATAAACCACGATAAAAATACACATGGTCAAAGTATCTTTGAGGAAATAGATTGTACTAAAGATTATGGTTTATCTTAAGGATGTCGATTAATCAATGTCCTAAAACTTGTTGATTATTAAAGTCAATGTGAAATCTAATACATAACAGGAGTGATATAGTGACATTCATGAGGAATGAACATTTCAAAGCCTACCTTATTAATATGCATAAGCATACCTTAGTTCATGAGTTGAGGTAATAGCCTATATGTTCTGTTGATAAAGTCTTAGATCTCCCTTGAGCATAATCATACCATTAAAGAACCCTTGTTTGCTCGATTACATGACAAATATATCGAGCAATGATGGAAAGACGTTTGCTGATATGTTTTAAAAGTACAAGGAAGGATAAGAAGGGTTGAGACAGAAAAATCAATTGAGACGAGAAATGATGAAAAGAATGAAGAAAAGAAGCTATAAAAAGAAAAGTGTCAAGCTAGAATAACTTTGGTCTTGTGGCCTTTCTCCCTTGAAAAATTAAGTCCTTAGGGGTGTTCAACATCTAGTACCCTAATGCCAATTGGTATGGGAGTTACTGACCCAAAGTTCGTTAAGGGTGGTAGAAAGCTTGGGCTGAGCTTATTTGCACTATTCAAAACTGTGGTAAGATAAAAGTAAAATGTATAAGATAAGGAAGAGAGTTTCTGAGTGTGAATGGCAATTCAGAAAAGACCCACACGAGGGAAATTATCTTAAGAAACTTCATAAAACCAAATAGGAAGTTAGAGAGTTGACATGAATGGAAAAAGTCAAGAATGCATATGAAGAGCACGTATGTCAAAATCATCAGTAAAATCTGGGTGAAATTGAGGCTATTATATTATCTACCAATTCACCTCAGCCTCACATTATAAACCTAAAGACCCTAGCGATTGTAGAAGGTGGTATATGCTTACATTAGTAAATTCAATATAACAAACAAGCATATGGGACTTTAAAAGAATAAAGGAGAAACATATTATTTGAAATGCTTGGAAGATCAACTAATCGGCCAAGAGAAGACCATAACACACTCACAAATCAGGGTGGAATAATTGAATTGTATACACAATAGAAATTACTTGGCTTTTTAGTTAACTTAATTGAAAAATCTTCCCGATTCTAGTTTGAAAAGATATTTAGAACTAATTTACCTACCAAATTGTGGATTCTACCAGAAAAATGTCCTTAAAAATTAAGAGTTAAATTATTTAAGGATAAACAAAATTTTGTTTTCTTTGCTTGGAATTCGAAACAAAACTTTAAGTTCAGGAGGAATTTGATAGAGTCCCTAAAATCATCTATTTTATCCATTTTTTAGCCTGATTTTAGAAGTTTATAATTTAAGTTAATGTTGAATTATGGAATGTTCACCAACTTTTTGCTTTGCAAGTTTTTAAATGAAAAAGAGATAATTCCAGCAAGAAAAGAAAGAAAATTAGCTTATTTGAATTCTACATGTAGCTTAGTTTAGACCTCACTAATGAAATTCCCAAATGACAAGAAAGAGTTATGTTGCAACAGGGATCAAGCTGAACTCAAGCCATAAATGAAGACTGTCGCGATAAATTTTTTGATAGACCGACTGAAATCTGTCGCGACAATGGTTTTTTATGTCTCGACAAATCTTGAGAAGTTCATAAAGAAGAATGTCGCGACATTCTGGCTCATGTCGTGACGATCCGGCTACATGGCAGTGAAACTCATGTCGCGACATCTCACAACTCTATCCGTGCAAGAATTGAAGATAAGCTGAAAAGCCCTATGTCGTGACAAAGGCAGCTATGTCGCGACCACAAAATCCATAGTCGGCTTTGATGAGTGAAGTCTGTCATGACAAAAATAGCAAAACAATGACAAGATCAAGATGGCGCCTAAAGACCTGGGAATTTCATATTGAGGCGGAACATTCGACATGACAAGACCAAAGCGGATCATATATCGACACAACATTACGTCTGACAATAAAAGATAAGAGGCGCTCCCATCATGGCGGAAATTTTTAGAATCACGACAAAACTTTAACATGAGGTACGCGAAGTGAGCTGTTGCGGCGGAAGAAGACTCTTATCGACGAAGAATAATAAGAAAACAAAATTAGAATTCTCTAGCGCGACAAAAGAAGATTAAAATTACTTGATAATAAAAATTTGCATTGAGTAGAGTTGCCGTGAAATAAATGCGGAAGAGACATGAGTTGACGAGGCGGATGTGTCAAGACAAAGACTGTCTTCAGAACAAATGAATTGACGGTAGGAGCAAAAGGCGATTAGATTCGCGACAAAGAAAAGTTTGTTGACCGAGAGACGGTGCAGTGTAAAAACTTCGTCCCGAACACAAAAATTCTATGTCGCTACGACATAAAGTAGCCTGATAGAAAGAAACTTAGTCACGACCAGAATTTGTTATGCGTAACTTACTATTCAAGTATTCAAGGCTACTTGAGGTATTTAGGAATTGTCGCGACATAAGAAAAAGATTTATGCGTGACACCAAGCGATAACCTCATAAGAACTATGTCGCGACAATGCCAACTTATGTCACGATAGAATTTAAGAAGAGAGCATAAAAATATGTCGCGATAGAAAGCTGTAATACCCACGACGTCAGATGTATTGATGGCAGAGATAAAAGAAACATGCGCGAGAACTTTCTATCTCATGATAAAGTTACTAATTGAAGTTAAAATTTAGAGTTTATAATTAGTACCTAGAAGTGCGACCCGTCATTTGAAAATCTATAAATATAGACACATATAAGGTATTATGTGGCTCGCCAAAAACCAGGCAAGGTATTGGAGACTCTTTGTGTAGCCATTATTTTTTTAACTTTTCTTTTATTTTGTTTAGTTTTTAGAGTAGCATTTTAGCTAGTTTTTCTTTTTGGATTGATCGACAATGGTGTAAAGTTAGGCTGGGATTCACTTTGTAAATCTTGTTTTTCATTTATATGCGATTAAATGAATTTGGAAATTTTATGGAGTTCATTTATTTAGTTAAGCACAATTTCAATGAGGCTTACTAATCGATTAGTGTTGACCATTTCTTTATATAGATCAAAATTCCTGCTAGGTTGCCAAGGACATTATCTAATCCCAGTGAGCCTCAAAAAACATGTTGACCAAGTAGAACATGTCTTTATAATAAAATAGCTTTGCCATTGAATTGATGAATTTAGTTTGGTCAAAATGTTGAAAGTGCAGTGCTAAGTAATAAAGTGGATTCTGGAAGTCTTGGATATCGTGACTCTGAGATGGATGTTAAGTTCAATTATCTGACTACTTTCAGAGTTCCACACTATTTGAACTTCCATTTATACTCATTTGGTAACTAATTAGAATTCTATTTAGACTTTAAATTTCTACATCTATAAGAAAAGGAAAATTTAAAATCCTAGACCCTAAAAATTTGGACATAGACAAGTGTACTTTAAATGAACTGTTTGGGATTTTAACTAACAATTCTATCAATTCTATGACATGTCTAATTCTATTCTCATTAATTTGGAATGCGAAAATGCTGAAAATGAGGAGTGAGTATAGTTTGGATTCTCATAACTTCATACATTTCAACGATATAGAGTCATGACTGTTTCTGAAGAGAACATGTATCTAACAAATTACTTATAAACATGTTTTCTTTATCATGAATCTGGGTATTTTCTTTTCCAATACTTTGTACATTTCTTGTAGTGCACATTTCTTGCTTCAAAAGACGGGACCATTGCCGGATCTTTACAAAGTGAATGATGTTTCATCCTTGAGATCTTAGAAAGTTCTCTCTTTCCTTGATTAGATCTAAGCTAACACAGATCAAGATCACATTCCTCAAGACCAAGGAGAAATCTCTAATTGATTCATTGATGAATCCTCGACTAATTCTCAAACCATGAGTAAAATTACGATTTATAAGTAATCTTTTTAGAACTTATTAGTTCTTCAATAGTCTAGCATACCCCTAAGTAATGCATCCATGTTTTCAAGGGAATCTCTAACTGCGTCGAGTTAGAGGGCCTAAAATCGAGTAGACAACGAGTCCTTAATTAGTATAAAGTTACTAATGTTTGAGAACAGTTCCTTTAGCTGAACAACACCATTGAGATAAATTCGAAATTCTCAATCAGTGATCTCCTTCTAATTGGCAAGAAAGACCATAACTGTTGTCGGATCTTTCCCAGCAGAGAGTTGAGTTTCTAAAAGCGAATCAGTCAAAAACCTTTGAAATCTTTTGATCGGGAAATTTCCAATGTGTAATTATTTGAAAAGTAAATTCGACTTTTCTAGACTTCATTATATTCAAATGTTAATGAATGATCTTCTAAAATAAACAGCAGAACTTATGAACAAATTCATGTTTCCAAGTCATTAAAGCGATTAATTTTCCAAAAGTACTATTTTGGGCCCTATATCCCAGATGGGTTTTAGGTGCTTTTATTTTATATAATCATTATCCAATAATGCCAATTAAGTGTTCGAGGTCTTCTTAGTATCACTTATCTTAGTTTAGAGTTATTTTGGTTGTTTTGCGGGTTTTGGGATCTGTGAGGAGTTCAATATCGATATATATGCGAACTATGAAGATTGAACCCATTTATCAGCCTTCAGCATTTCAAAATTCAATGAAGGAATGAAGGCAAGTGATGATAGATCTGTGGGAGCGTTAGACGTGCGGGTGAAACGCTGACAGTTCAGAAATTTCGCTATGATTGAAAAATGTGGATTAAAATTTAAATCATCATGAAATGCGTCGCGATGGGAAATTGATAAAAATTCGCTAATTCTTGCAAATGAGTGTTTTAGCTGTCTAAAATTCGACAGACTAATTGTTAATGTAGTGCGATTCTGCATTGTTCAGCTATCTCTGTGCAATTCTTCGCGAAGTACATTAACTAAGCGAAACCCTTCTATGAAATTGTTCTGCTATGTGAACCTCACATATCATCTTTGTGTAATTAATGCCTTGACTTCATTTTGGTGTATTACCTCTTTGTCCATATGCCAGCCAAAATGTTAGGCTTTCTTGTATTTTCATACATTGGGTGGCCCTATAAGCCCCTCCATTTTGTAACCACTATGATCTTTTGGCACTTTTTCATTTTATGTAAATATCTCCCGGCTTGATTAGGGTTTGTTTTTCTCTCTTCTCTCTCCCTCTTTCTCATTTTCTAGGCTGCAAACAGCCTCTTGGGGATGACAGCTCAAGAGATGCTTGGCTAAGCCTCTTTTCTTTGAAAGGAAGGTAGCTAGCTTGGTTGTGGGGCGGTTACCCAGGTTATTGTCTTCATGTTTTAAATGCTAAGTCTTGCATATTTATGGCTCTCATACCACTTTCTAATTGGGATGATATCATTTAATGTCATTACCTTGGCCAATACTTACCTTAAATTTAGGGTCACAGTGCATACTTATTACTGATGCCTTTGTTATTCTTTAGATGTGCTTCAGAACCCTGCTTTGAAATGAGGTTAGTGTTAGGGTTTCAAACTAAAGGCATCAATGCATGTTACGTGTTGACTCAAATAAGAATGATTCTAGGGTTAGGTTTGCTAGTTAAATAAAGATAGGTTATGGCTTGGGCTATAGGTTGCTTGTCATAATGCGAGGATAAAACCCGAGAGGACACTTGTTTCTATATTTATCAAGTTAGTGACTAAGCACCCCAAGTTACCTTTTCTCACTTCGCCTTTGGTTTTGCAATTAATTATCGATCAAACGACTCCACCTTTATTTTAAACAAAATCCAAAAATCCAAATTAAAGCCTCTACATTTCCAACCGTCTGAGTGTTCATGGGATTAAAGAAGCCGCATCCGTTCGACCACTGGTATTTATCTGCCGGTAGCTTGACTACGGCATTAGGGAGAACAGAACTACAAATTTTGTTGATTCCGAATCACCCTACCGTGGCACGAATCATAAACAAATTGAAATCCTACGCTAATTCTAATCGACGAAAAGAAAATAAAAAGAAAAATAAAAGCAAAATAGAAGAAAAATATAATACAAAGGCCAATCTCATTTCCACTAGATGATTTGATTTTTCGTAGGCGAGTTACTCGCTTTTTCTCAGTGTTTCATATTATGAATCCCGAAGTTTAGGCCCTATATTTCTCGAGAGGCTACATTGTGGGTCCCTAAAATTCCCAGCCCGGTCTCATTCTTAGTCGACCTAAAGTGTTGTCATGACAGAGCTTTAATTCTTTATTGGAGTTCTCTGTTGCAACATGCAGCATTCTGTCCCGACAATATTTGTTTCTTTAGTATGTTTACTCTATTGCGACAAAGTTTCCTGCATCATGACCGGATCTAGCTGACTCTTTTAACACGCTGTCTATGAGGAATACGCGTTTTGTCCATTCTATGCTTCACCCAACATTCTCATGTGTGTTTACTGGAACAATTATGTTGCGACATTGACAATTGTGTTGTGACATTGTTTATGTGCAGCTTCTTAAAATTGTGTTGCAACCCAGTTTCTATGTCGCGACAACATTTCTATTGGTTATTGTTGCAACAATGTTTCTTGTATTATCAGCATTCTGTCAGTGGCTAAGGAAAGTACGTCAGCCGGCGAGTCTTGTCTCCTTACTTTGTTCTTGTTCTTGCGACTTTATTTTTATGTTGCGACATAGTCTATTGGTGTTGTTTATGTTTTCTATCGCGACCTAGTTTTCATGTCGCGATAAGACTTTTTGCAACATAGACTTTTTGCAGCTTTGTTTATGCTTTATTTTTAGTTTTCATCTTTGTGCCATGACCCAATTCTGCTGTGTTGTGACAAGACTTCTCTTCCTTGTGTTGGAATCTTTTTCAAGAGATGGAAAAGTCTATCGCAACCTTGTTTATCTGTGTTCAGCTTATTTATGTGTCGCGACCTTAATATCTCTGTCGCGACATCGGCACCTCTTCCGGCAAAGTATGTTCCAACATTGAACTCTTTTGTTGCAACCAGGTTAGTTCACTAAATCAGTATCACTTGTCGCAACTTTTCCCTTTTCGGATGTGAAAGTCGTTCGGTTGGTGTACTTCTGTATAGACCCACCACTCTTATAGTCTTTTCGACCACTTCAACGTATTTAAGTATCCTTCTTCTATTCCGCTTTTCTAGATGATTGAAGCAGGGATAGCCTTCAAGTAACTAACATGGTCGTCTTGAGCAAAACGAACTCAGCCCTACTTAGCCCTACCTAATATGGAGCAACACCGCTTGCCCTATCCTATGGTCTCGAGGCAAGGAGCCGATTGGCTTCCTTCATTTCATTACAGGGTTGGGGTGCTTTGAGCTAGGCTACTGCTACACATGCTTGATGTCGAGTGTGCCTCTTAACTAACGCCCTTAAATAAAGAAGCTTAAGCTTTGGTAAAGACATATGAGAATGAGGCTAGCTTTGGGCATCCCTTACCTAAGCCCTAAGAGAAGGTGTTTAGGTGCAGAAACCATGATCGGTATAGTGAGGTGCTTAACGCCCTCTTGACCTAGGCTTAGGTTGTCATAGTGGGGGTTTAATACTTGCTCCAGGATATGTGTAATATTGGTATTTGAATACATAGTTATCAAGTCAAGGCCGGCCAAAGAGTCGGATGCTCATATCCCAATCTCGATGGAGACATCAACCCTACTTTTGAAGATACAAAGTATATGGATTGAACCACGTAAGAAATGCCCTTTGGAGCGCTTGGTTGATTAGAGATAGAAAGAGAGGCTCTTTATTGGATTATAAAAGTAAAAGTAAACCAGGTGGAAATTAGAATCGAGAGAAAGGCTGGTGCGGAATTTGGAGGCGGTGCTAGGCTTCACTCTTTTTTTCTTTATTTTCATTTCAAATCTTAGGAAGATAGTCAGGTAGCTGAACCCTATCCTATACTAGCAAGAAATTTAAAATCTCTTGTCCCCATTTTCATTCTCTTGTCTCCTCAGCTCCATTACTCTTGTCCTGTACCCATAAGAGTAAACACTGATTAAACACTAAGGGAAGAGGGCTGACACAAAAGTGGCACCAGGCTGGAAAAACCTTAGGTAGTAAGTCTCTTGGGGCATTATGTATAAAGGAAGAGATTTTCCTTTATCACGGCTTGTTGAAAGGGGCGAAGCGACAAGGTAAGGGAGCTACATTAGTGTATAGAATGCCTAGTTACGTTCAACGCAATGTTTCCAGTCAAAATTCTCTTCCTTTTTCCCCACAGAAACTTCCCAACTTTAGAACCCTAGAGGGAGCCTCGGGTCCGTGCATGAGAAGTACTCACACTCGATCCGCTCCCTTGCAATGGTTCCATTCCGCTCCGTGTCTCCGACATAGAGCTACATTTCAGGTGACGGATATTTTGAATATCCGAAATCGACTAAAACTAGATTGATAAATTCTACTTAGTAAATATTCGGTAAAAACAAAATAAAGTTTCATACCTACAGGGGAGGTGAATTAGAGAGAGAGGCAACCCTCGGGAGGGGAGCTATCTCAGACTCTTCATCTATTCCTTTTTACTAGTACTTTGTCAAGAAAACCCTATGTCCAGAGATGTCTAGGAGGAGGAACTCCGAAGATATCGGAGGAGAAATAACCATTAATATTTGTAATAACCCGAAGGGGGGGCCCCATAATCATTATTTCTTTTTTATGTCAGAGGCCCTATATTGTATTTACTTTATTTTAGGAATTCATTACTTTGTCGCAACATAACTTCTTGATACAGTGTTTCAACAGGATTTTCCAAGTTGCAATAATTAGTGTCGCGACAGGAGATTTTATGTCGCGACATAGATTAATGTATTTTTCCTTGTGTCATGACATAAAGCGATACATGCGATGCTTCTTCTGTGTTGTCTTTATTTGCGACAAAATCTACCTTTCTTCCTTGTTTCTAGTGTCATGACAAGAGCTTTATGTCGATGAAACCTCTGGTTTTGACATCCAGCATAAGAAACCTTGTCGCAACATCATGTCTCTTTGTCTCATCTCACTTGTTAAATTCTTCTCATGTTCTGTCGTGACACGTTGTCATTTGTCGCGACATAGCTCTTCTTCTATATTTAGTCATTTGTGTTGCGATATAAGAAATATTGTCGTGATAGATTTCCTTAGCCATTTGCTTGAACATTGTCGCGACACCACGAGAACTAAATAAGTGACATAGTGCTGATTACTCTTTTCTCTTCTTTCTTGCTGAAATTTTCTCTTTTTAAATTAAAACCTTCAAAACACAAAGTTGGTGAATAATCCATAATTTGGCATTAAAACATATCTGAATATACTAAAAATAAGCCAGAAAAATGGATTAAAAATAGATGAGTTTAAGACTCATCAGTTAGTCACTGTTATTTGTGATCCAGCTTTGAAAAACTAAGCTCTATCTGGGAATGGATCGATGTGATTATATTTTGATGCTCAACTTGAAAGAAGTTCATAGTTCAAATGTTTGGATTTATTTAATTGGTATTGTTCTTGAAGTTACTTGTTCAAAATATTAGTAGCTTGTACCTAGAAAAGGACTTTATCTTGCTTTGATTTCCAGGAGGCCCTTTGAGTGACACAGAGATGGAGAATCTTGAGAGTGTGGAGCAATTACTTGGGGGTATGTTAGACTAATATTACGAAACAGTTGAACTCTGAAAAATCACTTAGATAGATCACTGACTTACTCATAGTGTGAGGATAGTTGGATGATGTATCAATTTAATTGATTAGAGGTTTCTCCTCAATTTGATGAGATGATCATGATCCCGTGTTAGCATAGATCTAATAAAGGAAATAGAGATTCTAATCAAATTAGACGGATGATTCGTGCCACAGTAGGTGTCTGGAATCAACAAAATTTATAACATAAATTTCGCCTCTTTACATCGTGTATTACTCTTTGATTATAGTGGCTCTAGAGATCGAACACGGGGATGGGTTTTCTTCCGCATAGAAATGATTTATGATGCTTGAAAATGGTGAATTTCACTTTGGATTAAGGAGTTTTGTAAAAAGTGTGAGGTTGATGGTGTATAGATTGAAAGTAAGGTGAAATAAAATGAAATAAACTATGAAAAAGAAATCCTTGAAGTATTGGGCTGCTAGGCCCGGTTGATAGGGTTATATAGAGGTCCTCGGGTTCATTCCTCGCGTTAGGAGGATGACATATAGTCATTTCCTGAACCGGATCTTCATTTAACTTTAAAAACTAACCCTCAATACATTTTCCTTTTGATGGCTTATTTGCGAGCATTTATAGTTCCTTGGTGAGAAATCTAACGCCAGCCCACCCTCCACGAGAGGCTCATACATAGCAACTAATGGATGTCAGTGGATGCAATGATAAGCATCCCTTTGGACCTAAATAAGATTGCCAAGTATTGGCCTATGAGGATGCATCTAAGGGCTTTTAAACCTAGAGTTAAAAGACAGGAACATAAATGTAAATAAATGCTCATGTTAAAAACAGAGAGAACCTGCGTTACCTCTGCTTAGTAATGATGACCCTGCTAAGGATGAGGGGCTTTAGCCGAGCATCCCTTGAGTTTTCATCCTCAAGGGAGTGTTTGTTACCTAGAAAGTGAGAGAAAAGGAGAGGAAAGGAGAAATGGGAGAGAATCCGAACCTGATGTTTCTTCTCTGTCCACTGGCCTCCTAGCTCTTGGTACATAAAATGGATATATATAGCCTTACAAAAGAGTGAAAACCAAAATACCCACATGTCAATAGTGATTACATCAAGTGGGGTGGAAGGCTATGTAAAATAGGGTCGTTACGGGCCAAAAATGGGAAACGGTAGCTTAACACAAGTAGAAAAATTCATTTGCCTTGAGTACTCCTACGCCATTCCCTACCTTTGGTTTTGCATTTCTATCTTCCCAATTTTGAAGGAGATCAACCCGGATCCTTTATGCATGGATTGACTCGACAAAATTGGTATCAAATGCCTGTTAAAACTACAAAAATAGCCACAGAATGCGATCAGTAGTATAATAGGGACCTTAACATGCCAATTGGGTTAATTAGAATTATTAGTACACAAAAAGCACTCAAAACCTATAATAAATAGGGTTCAAAAAGCACTTTTGGGCACTAATCACACCCCCCAACCGACACATTGCTAAACCCTTAGCAATCTCGAAGAAAAACTGACGAATAAAAAATATGGTAGTTCAAAGGTTGTGAAAATGTAAACAACCCACAATGAGAATCAAAACTTAGCCCAGTAGCTATCTCGAGAGAATGAATGCCATCTGATTGAATATCAAAGGGATTTCCTTCGATGGCTCAGCAAAGAACTTCCACCAAAATCTAAGTGTTTGTTTGATCAGCTCTGAACAATAAACTACCAAACTACATTCTCCCCCTAACAAAGCTACTGGCACAACCTAGCTCGCTAACCAACCTAAATAGATCAGGACCCACCTCTTATTCCACAATTCTTTTTGTGTTGTAGGGTGCAATGCCAAGGAATCGACTTCACCAAAGTCCTTGTAACGGGGATTCGTCGATGACTCCCAACCAAGGTGGAGTTTAGGGCACCAAGCCATGAGGATCTTTAGACCCTGAGAGCTCTTAAGGTTTCACCCCCAGGACTCAGAATGGTTGAGACTCCAACTTTTCTCTTTCACAAAGCTCCACCACATCCACAGTGGAGGACGGAGACACTAAGTCGGTGGCTCCCGACCGGTTGGCTTAAGGCACGGGCTTTAAAGGCTTCCGCCGTAAACCCCCTCGGACCATGCTTTCGGGTTTCAAGGAAAGCTTTTCTATTGTTTTTCTTTCTTTTCTTTTTCATTTGGAAGACACATTGGCCTTCTTTTCATGGGGGTCCTTAACCTACTCGCCCGGTCAGCCCAGGAAACTAGGATAGGTTTTACCCAAAGTTAAGGAGGTTCTTGCTTGATTTACGGCCTATCATTGAAACCTAACGTGCTCAGTGTGAGGTTAGCTAGAGGTGGAAGAAAAAGGTTAAAAGCAACAAGAATTCAACTAATCATCCATTCAACTAGGCATGGACCCAATCTAACAACAATAGAATTGGACAAAGCTTAAGTTCTTCAAGCATAAATATTTGTAAATGATGTTATATAGTACACGTATTATAAAACAAAAGTGACTATATTTTTCAAAAACAACTGAAAGCTTTATAGTAGCTTGACAAAACCACCCACTGCTTACTAACACTTTTTTCAAAATGGACAAAAAGGCAGTTCAGAAGACTAAAACAAAACACAAGTATAATAAATATCACTTCTTTCTAACTCTCCCACAACTAAAGATCATGATATCGCAATGGGGCGTGGATTGGAAAGTTCGAGAAGGAAGTGTAACCTCCTTAGTGTGCAGCTGATGAGGGGTCATCGCTATCCCGGACATGGTGGGAACTGACCTTTATGGCTAGGGATCGAGATCTCTGTTCTTTGTCATGAAATAAGTCTAGGGATGCCATCGGAGTGGGCCGATGTTGGCTTCTTAGAAAGGAATCTAAGAGTGAATTAGTCAGTATGAGCGAAAATTTAGGATCGTTGATAGGCCTAAGGTGACCACACGAATCCTGAAGTAGAATGGCCTGATTCTGTTGGAGCAGAGTGTTGGTTTGTGCGAGAGCGGTCTCAGTGCATGCCATCAGCTCGACTAAGGATACTGTCTGTTTGTAAATAGACGAAGTGGGTGAAAATGTACGGAGCATCCAGGATGGCTAGAAGTCTCGAGGTGATATAGGGATATCTTTGCGGTGGGCGGTGGTGCGGTGGAGGATGAACCGGCCCTAGAGTCGGTGGGGATGGGGCCTTTAGGCTCGGATGGAAAGCGGGATGCGTAGGGCATAGCAGTCGATGTCGAATAGGAGATGGGTAGTCTAGGCTGGGAGGTGAAGAAATTTGGAATTGAAGCCCCCTCAATCGGCATGGCCTGGGAAGGCTGCTCAACTGCGGGAAGGTCCTCGGCTAGGTCGTCCTTAACATCATCTGGAGGCTAGAGATGAAAATAGTGGGGCACACTCCGCTCGATCAAGAGTCATGACTACATCACAAATCCGTCATTCCCGGTGCAGCATGCGCCTATCTCAACCGGCGAGACCCAATATGCTCAAGGACCTGGCATAGAAGCCTCGGGAATAGTAGAGGGATGGACTCAACTCGTGGTAAACTCCTGTGATGGACCTTGTCCTCGAAATGGAACAAAGTCACGCAATGATCAGCTCGGCGGGCTGGGCCAAAATCCCTCGAATCAGTGCAGGCCTCTAGAATGGCTCCTCTCCTCTACCCGTGGTGCTAAAGCGGGAATAGGTTGCACCGCAAGATATGATCGATGAGGAGCATGCTCTAGGGAAGCTGTCGCCTAAATAGGATAGACCCGACAGATGTATCCCGGGAAAGCAACTGAACCATCTCCCGAGGCAAGGGATGTGGCCACTGTCTATAATCCGCAAAATTGGCGAGAACCACCTGTAAATCAAAAGTAGCAGCAATGTCTGTGGCTCGAGAATCCACTGGCCAAATTGTCAATCTTGGGCCCGAATTCTTTGTCGGATTAATTCCTCCATAGGGTCATGGTATGATAAGACTCTAAAACCACCCGAGGGTAAAATGCGCCTCGGAGTAGTGCTTGACTCCAAAGGAATACTGCTTGGCACTAGCCGGAATAGAATCTACGAGGCTCGGGGTCGGCCCGACCAATCTTAGGGAGATCATAGTAAGACTCAAAATGAATCTCCTTGTCACGGCCAATCCAGTTTACGGGAATCGGATCGCGTGGAATATTGGTCTGGGATCATCGACGAGGGGATGGTTGGGGAGAGAAGTTTGCATCACGGCCCCGAGGAGAGGTGGTGATTAATGGAGGCACAAGCAGAGCCAGAGGAACTCCTGAGACCGGATGTCAGACCCCCCGTTGAAGAAACGGGGCCCTTCGAGGAGGCCGAGGGTAACTTGGAGAGGGGGGGACAAGACCCACTCTTGTAATTATGCACAACGGGAAGGAGGGGATCAACCTTTGAGTGCAGTAGTGGCACCATTAGCTATTTGGATTGAGCTGTATTTGTGGTGAGAGGTACAGATTTAGGCATGGCGACCAATGGCTACCTCTGGAGGTGGGGGCGTCCCGACACCGGCCCGGGTCGAGCTCGACACCTTGGGCCCGAAGCAGGGTCCACCCTAGTTCTCACCATGTTTGGAGGAGGCGGAGCGAGAATGGAGTTCGACGAGCAGCATGACCACGGGAGGTGCACGGGATGAGTTCGAAAGAAAATGAAATGAAATGAGAAGGGAGGGTTTAAAAGGAGGATTGGGCGAGACGAAAAGGCTTTTGGTTGACACCCCCGTATGGCTCATTCGCGCATATGGTCATGAGCAAATTTCGCCTTGAGATGGCCTCCTCGACAAAACTCTTTGTAGGATAAAATAAAGTAGAAATTAGTGAAATAGCAATTAAAAAATTAAAACTAAGCTAAATATGCACAAGAAAAATTTATCGAAAGAAAAAAAAACAAAAAATAAAAGAAAAGAAAAATAAAAAAAAAATTTGGGTGGCAGTTTGGTCTCAGTGGAGACCGGGAGCCAATAGTAACTTTGATGAAGTCACGTAGAAAATTCGAGAGGAATCTCCTCCACAATACCTTAAGTGTCTTTCAGTGATGTGGGATAAAAATAGAGGAAGGACGGACAGAGGAAATGTTTGGACATGATAACAACTATGACATACAGTGATGTGATACTCATTCATACTTGTTGAAAACTTGGTGGTTGACTGTGTGACCTCCTGACAAGGCTCTGCACAAATCATGCCAGTGTCTTTGTTGTGATAGTTCTGACTCTTGATCAGTGAGACTCAGATCACAGACTCATATCAGATTCAGCACCTGGCCATGCCTGTCATTCCGTGGTGTCATCTCCTATGCCGCGATCAGGTGTCAGATGTGGTATTCTGTAGAATCCGACAGGTGAATCATCATGTGTTCACCACTCATGCATGATCTTGTTCTGTGTGTCACCGTACATCTGAGATGTTCAGTGTATGTAGTGCACTGGTGACCTCAGCAAATGACCTCATCTGCACTGCAGACTGATCAGTACTCTGGACAAAGTAAAAAGATGAAAAAGTAAAAAGAGAGACATTGACATGAAATAACTCATTTGAGATGAAATGAGTGAGTATTGTAGAAGATTTGAAAATCAAAGCTTTGCATTTAAGAGTAGATGTGCTCTTGGCACTCACTGCATATTATAGCACTCACCTGCAAGTATGCACTGTTGTTTGAGAGTAGCCTCCGCACACTGTGGTAGTGTCTCCTACCATTCACTGCATGTATTGTGCAGACAGTGCTTAGCAGTGATGATGAGCACCTCAGGCCACTGCTCATTGCACTGTACAAGTAACAAACTCAAGAACACTTGTAGTGGCAAACTTGTAAAGGGAGGAGCATGGGACAGGGTGAGTAGAAAAAAAAAAAGTAAAGAGATGAGTCATTTTCATAGAGTAAGACAAAGTACAGTGAGGGTGCACAGCACTACAGTAAGTAGTCACTGTGATCAGAGGCAGCACCGCTTCAAATCAAAGTCATGAGCATCAGGCACTGACACTGAGTGCTCTCAAAGCTAGTGCAGTCACATGTGTCACTGAAATCACAGTGAGTCACATACCTAAGCATGCATAGGTGGGACCTCATGTGTAGCAGTGACACAGCTCTTCAGCTTTGCATGACTCACCATAACCATTCTTTAAGGCACAGTAGTGAGAAGGAAATAAGACAAGGTGGAGTAAATAAAATGAAGAAAGATGGGACAGGGTGTAGACTAGATAGCATACTCTTTGACACTGCAAGTAGCATACTCATTCTTGACTGCATGCATTTGGCCGTAGATGCCTCAGTATACATGACAGCAAGCAGACATTGTGTGAGGTGGTAAATCATATCAACCTCCTGTTCTGTAGGTCAATGCGAGCCTCCCATCATTGGAATGTAGTAAGGGCATTACAGTGAGGCATCCTCTGTGGGCATATGTGCCAAGAGAGGCGGGTGAGGCCGTCTTGTCATGATCGTCTGCGTGATTTCAATCACGGAAATGCTGAATAACCTCGAAAGCGATAGAAGGTGGCACGAAACTCTTTCAGTTTATCCATGAAAGGTGAAGTGTGCTTTTCTTGTCACCTCATTCAATCTTTGTAATCGATACAAACCCCTCGACATAGTAAGGCGGGTGGGCATTTCCTCTCCTTTTGCATTTTGCACTGTGGTTACCCCTGATTTCTTGGGCGTGACTTGGTTGGGCTCACCCAAGTGCTATCAGATATGGGAATTAAATAATATCGGCACGACAACCGAGGACTTCAATGCGAACTCTATCACGCATATGGGGAGTTCAATCTCTCTGTGGTTGCCTAACAACTTTTGACTCCTCCTCTAAATAAATGAGATGGGTGCAGATTGTTGGGCTGATACCTTTTAAATCAAAAATTTTCCACCCCAAAGCTTGCTTGTTACTTTGAGGATTTGTAGCAAATTATCTTCCTGTGGAGTGCTCAACAGTGATGATATAATAACTGGACACTGTCTGTTTTCTTCCAAAAATGCATATTTTAGTTCCACATGTAGGGGCTTGAGATCCAACTGTTGAGATTCATTTTCTTCCTCTCCCGACAATAGAGGTAGAATTTCCTCCTTTTCTCCAAAGGTCTATGTATCGAACTCATGCTTGGGTCCCGCTACTTACAAGGTCAATGACAACTCCCCGGGTTTAGCACATCTCGCGACTTGCTGCTCAAGTAGCTGCTCTTCAAGAATTGTGTCTATTATGCAAACTTCTTTCACACCATCCTCCACTCACGCATATGCTTTTACTCGCGGAAGATATTGAGTTCCAAGGTCATGTTCCTAAAGAGTCAGATTACCCCATTTCGGAAATTTTTAATGGCATTCGGGCGGTAGCCAAGAATGGCCTTTCCCAATAAGATGGGTACATGGTCAGCCCCACTCGTAATCGCTCTATGTCAAGTACCGACAAAATCCACTAGATAGTAGAATTTGTCCACTCTGCATTAGAACATCCTCAATAAACCCCCTTCGGTATTTTAATAGACCCATTCCGCTAAAGACAGTGTGATGGAAGTGGGCTTAAGTTCTCCTAAACCAAGCTGTTTGTACATTGAATATGGCAGTAGGTTCACACTAGCTCCCAAGTCTAGTAGTGCTTTTTCAACACAAGTGCCTCTGATATTAACTGAGATGGTAGGACACCTCAAATCTTTGTACTTTACCAAAGTTTTGCACTCCATGATAGCACTGACTTGCTCAGTTAAGAAGGCCTTCTTATTGACATTTAGACCTCTCTTCACCATGCATAGGTCCTTCAAAAATTTAGCATAAGTGGGGACTTTCTTAATCATGTCAAGCAGAGGGATGTCGAATCTTCACTTTCCTCGCCAAGACTTAATATTTATGTCCGTTGATGGCCTTTTCGCTTTCTCGCTCGTGGAAATGGTGGGGTGTACTCTTATTCACCAGATTCCTTTGGTGCCTCATCCTTCTACAGTTCAACTAATGCTTGATCTTCCATCGCCGGTTCGGGGCTGATGGTTTGACTTCTACCACTCCTCAACGGACCACTACTTTTATCATCAATTCGGGATTCGCCGCGTAGTTTAATTCACGCACCGGGATTGCCAGGTTGGGATGGAAATTTCGAGAACCTACTCTGGTTAGTCAATCCTCAAACTGAGTACTACAGTCATCTATTTTTGTTGAGTGTGTCTTCCAAATGTTTCGATTTTCTATGGTATGAGCATTCACGCTTCGTTTTTCCACAAAGTTACCCAATAACTCGACCACCATAATGGCTTCGTCTACAGGATGAGGGTGGGGTTGCTACCGCCAGGAAGGGAACCGTGATGTTGTCGCGACAGGAACCTGTGGGAGCATAAGCTGGGATTTTGGCTTCCATGATAGATTAGGATGATTCCTCCACTGATTGTGTGTTCCCATATGCAGCGTTTATTGCGGCTTACTACCCACTATGTTTACTCGCTTTCAGATCAAATCCCTTACCGAGGGGGCCATCGAATGCCTCCTCGATGACTAGTGGATTTATATTAAAACAAGCTCCGAGGGGCACAGTATATCACCACTACCCGTAACCTGGCGCCGATTTCCTCTACTGCTTTTCCAATCACGAGTCAACGAGACAACTTGCTTTCATCTCCATATCATCGAGAGTGCATAAATGCCTCCTTTGATGGGTTACAGCCCCATTTTCTCAAATTCTTCCCTCGGGTTTGGTTCATCCTATGCTTTGGAGTGTTTTAGCTACATAGTTGAGGAAGTCCATGGTTTATCCGATTTTTGCTCGCAGTTTCTCCACACGTTTCTAACAACTGCTTCATGGAAAGAGACATTCCATCATAAAAATGACTAACTAGCATCCAAGTATCAAGGCCATGGTGTGGGCATGCACTGATGGTCTCTAAATACCTTTCCCAACATTGATAGAACTTCTCATTGTCATAAGTTGCATAAGTGTAGATTTTCCCCTTCGTGCTATCGGGTCTCAGGTGTGCTGTACCAAAACTCACCAGAAGTTCCGCCCACCCTTATAAAGGCTCACCTCAATGAGTTGTTAAATTCGGCCTTGTCCTTCAATGTTAACTGAAATGCCTCGAAATTTCTGAGAAAATCCATACTCCCGCCACACCCTCCGAATGTCGTGGCAAACTTCCTCAAACCCTACGGGTGTATGGATTTTCAAGCCCATTCCATGAAACATTGGGAGCAGGGGCATCAGATAAGGCCTCACTACCACATCTTCAGCAGGAGGTATAATGCAGGAGGGTTCACTTACCCTTGGTGGGTGTATGTGGTCCCTCATTGATCTATAGGTAATGGGATTCACATTAACCCCTTGCTGACTCTGATGTTCTTCTTTCCGGTCCATCGGGTTCACTATTGGGCTCACTTCACACCCTTCTTCAATTGGAGCACTAACCCTTTGCAACCTGCATGTTGTGTCTCTATCCTAGTGGTACATATACACCTGTAAAACAATAAGAAGCAAAGCAAGGAACAAAAACACAGGCTACCAAAAAGTATTAGAGTTAGCTGTTAAATAAAATAACAGTTATGACTAAGAAAAAAAATACAACCCAGCAGTGGATTGCTGGGGTATGTTATAATAATTACAAAAAGGAATGAAAGTTCACCAACACTTGTAATGAGGATTACAAGTACTTAACAGATCAATATAAAAATTAAGGACCATCCCCTGTGAACGGCGCCACCGATCATGCCACAAGAGGTGTCGGTGTCTGAATCAACAAAATTTATAACCTAAATTCCACTTATCACGTAGCATCATATAAAAGATAGTGGCTCTAGGATCAACACACATGATGGGTTTTCTTCGCACAAAATGATTTATGATGCTTCAGCCAGGACCCACTTGATTAAGGAGTTTTGGTAAAAGTGTGAGGTCAGATGGTGTACAGATTAAAAGTAAGGTCAAATAAAATGAAATAAACTATGAAAAAGAAATCCTTGGAAGTATCGGGGCTACTAGGCCAGGGTTGATGTGGCTATATGAGGTCCTCTGTTCATTCCTTCAAGGCTGAGGGATGACATATAGTCATTTCCGAACCTGATCTTCATTTAACTTAAAACTAACCCTCAATACATTTTCCTTTGATAGAAAGCATTTAATGAAAGCATTTATGGTTCCTTCTATGAGAATCTAACACTTGACTCCTTACCTCCTCCCGAGGCTCAGATACGACAATTCACGGATGTCGGGATCTAATGATAAACACCTGATCGGACTTAAAAGATCGCCAAGTATCGCCTATGAGGATGTGACATCTAAGGGTTTTTAAACCCAGAGTTAAAAGATAGAACATAAATGTCAGACAACGCCAAGAAAACAAGAGAACCCACGCTATCTCACAGCCGTATTGCACCCCTCCTCTTCAAGGATGATAAGGCTTAGCCGAGATCCTCAGTTTCATCCTCAAGGAGGCTTGGTCATTTAGAAAGTGAGAGAAAAGGAGAGGAAAGGAGAAACAGGAGAGAATCCAAAAACAAAGCACCGTGTTTCTTCATCCCCGGTTTCCTTTCACAAAGATATGGCAAATGGCTATATATACTCTTACAAAGAAGTGAAAACCAAAATACCCATGTCAATAGTGATTACATCAGGGGTAAAATAGTAAAATATACAAACGGTTGCTCGAGTCGGAAAATGGGAAGCAGTGGCAACTGGCGTTAAGTAGAAAATTCACGCATGCGCCGACCAGCAAGCAGATGAATTTTCAAGATGCGCTGAATTTGCACTGCGCGAAATTGCTCATGCACTCGCTTCCCTACACTGTTTTCTCATTTATCTTCCCAATTTTGAGTGAGATCAACTCTGATCCTTTTATACGGATTCGATCTCGACAAAATTGGTATCAAATGCCTGTTAAAACTACAAAATAATACGCACGTGATCGAAAGATGGCCAGGGACCTTTAACATGCCAATTGGGTTAATTAGAATTATTAGTACACAAAAAGCACTCAAAACCTATAATAAATAGGGCTCAAAATAGCACTTTTTGGGCACTAATCAACGGATGAGTTACCAATTAGATTGGAGAAGGCTTGCACTATTCTGTCTATAGGGGCAAGAAGTCTTCAGTCCTAAGAAATTGATTAGTGCCCAAAAAGTGCTATTTTGAACCCTATTTATTATAGGTTTTGAGTGCTTTTTGTGTACTAATCATTGTAATTAACCCAATTTACACATTAAGGTCCCTTTATTATTCTATCGGGATCAGATTTTGTGGTAAATTTTGCGCTTTTGCAAGCTAATAGTGCCAAAATTGTTGAGTCGATCAGCACAAAGAATTCGAGTCAAGTCAAGATTTGGCAGACGAGACTGTGAAGGAAAGAAGAGCAAGAAAATGCAAGAAAATGGAGCATTGGAATTTTGGTTCCGCGACACCGTGCATCCTACGAGCACTGCCTCCACAAATTGCTCTCCCGCATTTCCACACCTCGCTTTTTTGTTACATTTTTTGCTTCTTCCCATTTGGTCCTTGTGAAGTTAAATGTTTTTGTTGTTTTCGCATTTACCTACTTCTCTCTCTTCCTCTTCTAGCTATATAAGCTATTTGTATACACCGTTAAAGGAACGTTGTCGTGAATAAAATTAAAGGCCTGGGGCCCCGTTTTTTCTTTTCTCCCATTTTCTTTTCCCTTTTCTACGCTAAACACTCCTCGAGGATGACAACTCGCAGGATGGCTGGCTGCACCTCTTCCTCCTTGAAGAGGAGGGCCATCAAGCAAATCTGCTTTAAGGTAAACTCTTGGTTCCCCTGCCACGCTGAAGAAGTTTTGACATTTTGCTCCCAAATTTTCAACTCTAGGTTTAAAGCTTGATGTACTTCGCCAATATTTGGCAAGCTTTTAGGTTCAAGTGATTCTTAGCATTTAGATACACCGATATCCATTAGTTGCCATTTACTAGCCACTGAGGTAGGTTAAGGGTTATATTTTTCACCGTAGATGCATCTTCTTTGGATCAATACTTGGTAATCTTTAGGTTTTAAAGGGATGCTTATTATTAGATCCATTAAGATTCATTAGTTGCCCTTACGAATCATTGCAGGATGAGTCAAGGTGATAGGATGCCACCGAAGGAACCATAAATGCTAAATAAATGTTTTCTATCAAAAGGAAAATTATTAGGGTTTAGTTTTTAAAGTTAATGAAGATCCTGAGATGACTATATGTCATCCTCCTTAACGCGAGGAAATGAACCCAGGACCTCGTTACCGACCTTTAAACCCAAAGGGGCCTAATGCTTCATGAGTCTTTTTATATTTTATTTCGTCTTTACTTTTCGCTTGGTAAACCACCAACCCCTGCTTATCACCACCTTAAAATCCAAACCAAATTCACCATTTTTGACTTCACTTAAATCATTTATACAAAGAAAACCCATCCCTGTGTTCAACCCTAGACTACTATATCAAGTAAAGAGCTTTGCTACGATAAAGGGAAGGAATTCTAGATATAAATTTTGTTGGATTGAATCACCCTACTGTGGCACTAATCAAATGGCTGTCGATGCAGCCTAAGTGCGAATGATGACCTATTGAACACTTGTGATCCTCATCACAAGTTCTGGTGAATTTTCTTGTATATATATCTTTTTAGTGTTTTCAGTGTGTTTAATTTTATTTCATTTTATTTTGTTTTTAGCTAACTTTACCCCTTTTTGGTAGAGTTGTTTTGTTTCTTGTTTGGTGTTTGCTTTGTTCTTGCTGCAGGGGGTCAGTTCCAGTGGGTTAGAGATCAGAATCAAGGTTGAATTTGAACCTACCGGAAGAGGGATAAGATTTGCCAACATGTGACAAGGATAACTTAGTGCATATATGTCCATTTAGATTACAGAACCTTCAGTATGCTGGCAAAGAACTGGTAGAGAGGAATCCAATGAATATAGTCCATGAGGGATTATAGAAACCAATGGATGAGTTCACCATATGGAAATTCTACAAACCTAGTCTGAGGAACCACCTGGGAAACCCTTATGAGAACCAAGACTCCACAAAGATGCACCTCCCGAACCTCCCATTTTATGCTTCAACTCCTCGCCATTCTACCACCAGTTAATCCTCTCCATTTGAACGTTTATTTAGACTACCCTGATAGTGGATGACTTTCAGGGCGTATTTAAGGATTAATGCCCATTCAAATCAAAGAATTATCACTGTAGAAGACAATTTGAACAAGAAATTAGATGGGCTGAAAAATGACTTTGAGCATATATGGGACAACCTGCAAGACTCCATTGAAAACTTAATCGACGCTGTTAATGTCCACCAGAGGAAGAGTACTAAAGTGACACCATGGTGTAGGAGTTGCAATGTCAACAACATCCACAATTGTGGGCTTATAGAGGATTTTATTGAACTGTTTGAAGAATTGTCTGAATCCTCATATATGTGTGATGTTGTTTTTCCAAGGGAGAACCAAGAAGAAATATTTTTTTATAATCGAGGAGGGAAGTGGAAAAAGAAGCAAATGGATGAGCCCAAAGCGAGCCAAACCATTTCCCACATAATCAACCCCACTGCCACCGCCTGCCACTAAAAGCCCACGCGCAGCCCCCTCCACCGACCAAGTGTATATTCTCGCTCTACACTCGAACCACAACCAACCCCTCGAAGCACTCCACCACTAAGGCCAAATTCTCAGACCGCCGGGCCATGAAAGCCTTAAGAAATTAGTGGCCAATTAGAGTCTCCGCCACTACATCAAAGACACAAAGCAAATACCATTACATGGCATAGTGGATGAGCCTGTGTTTGCCTGTCAGAGCACCCTAACCTCTACATTTAAGCTCCACCGCCAGCTCCTCTAGCACCACCTGACAAGACCCGAAAGATCGGTTTGGAAAGTGGAACAAAGTTCACTCATTTTTGTTTTGATTTTTCTTATATTATTTTGTTTTATTTTAGTTTATTTTGATTTCTTTAATTTTTCTTTTTAGATTTTTTCTAATTTTTAAGTTAATCTTTGTTCTAGCTTGTTTTTCACTTTTCTCGCACTTTTTCAATTTTTCTTTGTACTTTTGCAGTTTGAGTGAATTTCTTTGAAGCAGGGAATGAAGATCGTGAGAAGGTAATGAAGATAGCAAAAGGTAGAAGATTTCGCGAACACAGCGAAAATTTCCTTGCCATTATAGCTTAAATGGAGAATTTTCACAGCAGCAAAAAATTTCGCTATGTAGCTTAAAATTACGCATCTGATGTCCCTCCACTAAAGACAAATTATGAACAAAGAAGTTCATTAAAAAAATGAGGGTTTGTTTTTATTTTTATTTCTATTTTTTAAAAAAATTATTTGTTTTTATTTTTATATTAAAAAATTTGTATTTCAAAAAAAAAAAATTTATTTTTATTTTTTATTTTTATATAAAAAATAAAAAAATAAAAATTTTTTGTCTTTCAAAAAAATATGTATTTTTTATTTTTCATTTTATCAAAAAATTTTGTCTCTCAAAAACAATGTTTTTATTTTTATTTTTATTATTTATTATTATTTTTATTAATTATTTTATTTTATTTTTCAAAAAAAAAAATTTTTGCTATGTGTATAGTGAAAATTTCGCAAACATAGCGAAATTTTCGCTATGTGAAATTTTCGCTATTGCCTCCTGTTTTGACTCCTGATTTTGTTTCGCTACCCGAGTACGGTCCGAGGGGTATATGGCGAAGTTTCAAAGCCTAAGGTCTAAGCCAATCAATAAGCCACGATTTGCTTTAATACACACGTGGATGTAGAGTTTAGCAAGTTGTAGGCTGAGTCTCGAAATCATTCAAGTCCTGGGTGAAACTCGAAGAGTTTCAGGGTCGAAAGATCTACATCCAGCCCAGCCCACCTGTTAGGAGTCACCTGTGAGATCCCTGCTACATGGACTTCGTGAATTCGAACCCCCCGCATTGCAACTTACAACGCAAAAAAGAGTTGTGGAATAAAAAGTGGGTCCCGATCTATTTAGGTTGGTTAGTATGCGAGTTGTGGCAAATAGTTTGGGAGAGGCCAAGTGCTTACAAGGAGAACTGATCAAACAAACACTTAGATTCTTTGTGGAAGTTTCTCGGTCAATTCACCGAGATGGGAGCGCTCTTTGATGTCACTCAATTTTGTATGGCATCTTAGTCTCTCAGATAAAGTTATCAGACAAGGCTTTACATTCTTACTAGGTTAGGCATTTTCATTCACAACCTTGAAATACCATTTTAATCATCAGTCATTGTTATCTGCATGCTCTTCTTTCTTTCTTTCTTTTCATTGCTAAGGGACTATAATGTGGTTAGGTGTGATTAGTGCCTATGCTATTTTGAACCCATTTATTATATAGGTTTTGAGTGTTTTTGGTGTACTAACTATTGTAATTAACCCAATTTACACATTATGTCTCATTATCCCATCGATCGCATTTTGTACAATTTTACATTTTTTTGCAAAGTTTAATAGTGCCAAAATTGTTAAGTCGACCCTAAGCACGAAGAATTCGTGAGTCAAGCTCAAGATTGCATCGGGGAGACTGTATGGAAATAAAGAGCAAAAATGCAAAAATGGAGCATTGCGAATTTTCGTTCCCCGTAAAGTAATCAGATCCTCGCGAGCACTGCCTCCTCCAAAGAAATTCTATTCTCCCCGCATTTCACACTCGCTTTTTTTGTTACATTTTATTTTTCCACTGTCCCTGCAATAGCTTAAATGTTTTTTGCGGTTTTCGTATTTTCACTTGTCTCGTGGCTATATAAGCCATTTGTATACACCGGTTAGCAACTTTTTTGCTAAGTGAATAAAATTAGTATTCCAGCCTTCCCGTTTTTTCTTCTTTCTCCCATTTTCTTTCCCGTCGCTGAAACACTCCTCCGAGGATGACAACTCGAGGATGGTCAAGGTGACCTTCCTCCTCAAGATGAGGGAATGAAGATCCCACGAGATATTATATGTCATCCTCCTCACGAGGAAATGAACCTGGGACCTTCTAGCTTCCAGGTCCTAAACCCAAAGGCCCAATGCTTCAAGGAGTTCTTTTATTTTATCACTATTTTCGCTTGCAAACCACCAACCTCCCCTGCTTTTTATCACCACCTTTTAAAAACCAACCAAATTCACCATTTTTTACTTCACTTAACTATTCAGACGAAGAAAACCCATCCCCGTGTTCGACCTTAGATCACTCATATCAAAGAGTTTCGCTTACTAAGAAGAGGAGGAATTTAGGATATAAATTTTGTTGATTTCGGATCACCCTACTGTGGCACGAATCAGAAATGGGTGTGAAGTACTAAAAAGGAAAAATACCCAAATTCTAGAAAGAGGTTTCTATTCTACAAGTAATTAATTAGACCCATGTATCCAAAAGGAATATGGATCTCTAATTAGTGAATTGTATGGTTTATGGAGAAATCCAAACTATACTACCTTGCATCTTTGAAAAGTTTAGATTTCAAACTAATCGCTGAAATATGTTATAAAATGATGCAGAAATTCATAATTGCACACTGATCTATTTCCCATTGTTACTTTATCCAGTGAACTCTCCAATCCATTTATTTGAATTTTTACATGTAGTAGTAGAGTTTTATCTAGTTTTTTCTTTTGTTTAAGTTAGAAACAAACCATTTTAACTTTGAAGTTCAAATAGAAAAGATCTTGAGTAGATGGGGTACTTGATATTTAGATTTATCATCAATCCTCGTGGGAATGATATCTTGACTTAAATCAATTTGACATTGTACACTGTGGCACTTACAAAGGATTTAGACCAAAATCAATTTTAATGGATCATTCTTTCAAAAGGGCTGTAAACACATTTTTTTTTTTATTTAAAATTTAGTCAAAACAAGTTTATGGCATTTTGAAATGGGATCAAAAAAGGCTTTGGATGCAATTTCTAATTACTTTAATGATGGTCTATACATAAAAATCTCAGCCTAATCACCTTTGTTCCCGCACTTAAATGTTATCCCATATAGGGTGAGTCATGCTCAATAGAGTCATTCCTACAGAGGCTACTCCCCAACTAAGTTCACATGCAATGATTGCACTTCACATCAACATTCCAAAGAGATAAGAATATGCTAATTCTAACTTGGAATCCTAAATGTCATGTCATGAAATGAGATGAGACCCACTCATGCACTATGCCCGAGTCTTTACCGACTCCCAACACAATGTGATGCCCATGTGTGATAAAAACTGTCTTTGATAGATTACATCCAATGATCATTTTCAAAACAAAAGTCATGTTTTTACAAACCAAAACTTTTGGATGTCATTCTTCGAATGAACATTTTATATACAAAACCATTGTGTCTTTTATGGGCAGCAGATTTTTAGAGTCTCACCGCCAGGTCCGCACACTGTCTACACTTTTTGGACTTTCAACGTCAGAGTGTAGTAAACCAGTTCAGGCCTTTCACCCGAGGGAGTGTCTAGCCCTTCTTGCTATTACCCGACATAAGTGTTCCGTTTCATGCAACCGTGTGACTTTGTTAGACTTCGTCCAACAATACCAAACCCACTCATCAAATCACCAATTTATGTGTTTGATCCTAACCATGCACCCACACCCATGAAATGTGACGTTTCCATGCATATGCAATGCAACGTGCCATTGCAAGTTAATGCCATGTCCCACATGTAATGAATGCCATATGGACAATATAAACCATACAATTTACCTTGTATCCTAGATAATTATATCACATGCATATAATTTCCAAAACAAACATGCATTCAATGTTAATACATTTGAACATACATTAACATTCATCAATCAATACAGCAAGCATGCTATCACATATCAAGAAACAACACACTTAATCCTCAAGGAAAATGTAGCATCTAAGGTGCCTACAACTGGCCAGCTGAATTTCAACTGTGTGGCTCTAAACTGCCATGAAATCGACTACAAGCTCTTAAACAGCCAATTCCGACCAAACAAGCCCTTATCAATCCGGATGAATTCTTTTCAATCTAAACAGTCCTTAAACACTTTTTGGGACATATTACATACAATTTACACAACCGGCCACAACCGGGCCATAAAACAGCATTTAATGTCATTTTAGCACTACCGAAACAGTCCCTAAGGGCAAGGATTTCAACCAAACAACCCTTAAACCATTCTCTGAGCATGTCATGGACACTTTAAAAATCGGCCACTACCGAGCCACAAAAGTCCCCCAACAACTTGTAGCATGACTTCTCTGGTTCACCTAGGCGAAGCAAAACACAACGTGGAAGCTAACCTTAGGCTCGCCTAGGCGAAGCCCACCTTCGCCTTGGCAAACACCTTTGCTTAGGTGAAGCTTTCCTTTGCCAAGGACAACACCTTTGCAGAGGCGAACACCTTCGCCTGCCGAAGCTACCTTTTCCTTAGCTTAAGAAAGTCGTTGGGCTTTTTCGTTTCAACAATTTAACACGATTCAACACCATTTTTAACCCAAAATGGGAACTAAAACCGCAGTAGGAAAAAATCCCTACCTCTTTGGGCGACAGATGATAGGAGGTCTCGAGAACACCTCCTAAACTCGAGAATCTCAATTTCCCAAATCTCCTCTTTGGATCTCTGAAATCCTTCCCTGGTACCAATGTAGCCCTAGTCCCAATGATGAACTTGGGCTGACCGACGACCAAGACTAACTAACCCAGAGAGATCGAAGAGAGAGGAGGCTTGTTGCTCTCTTTCTCTCCCTCTCGGCCAAAACCAGGAAAAGAATGGAATCTCCTCCTTTCATATCCTCCAAGCCCTCACTTAAGTTTTAAGTTAGTGCCTCACATCGCTCCACATGTTCGCGACTGGTCTAGGTCCGTTTCTTCCTCGAAACGATTTATTTATTTCGATTCAAAGTTCAAATTATTTTAAATAAACTTTACTTAAATTGAAGTCATAGTCCTCATATTAGAAGGAAATCTATGGTAGATGGATAAGGGATGAGTGTAATCCAAGGTGGCCAATGAGAATTGGACACTTGGCAAGTAAGAGGACACCCACCAATTATCTTCTTCCAAACAAGTCTGGGAGGGAAAGAAAAAGAGAGAGAAAGAGGGAACCGAAAGAGAGAGGGAGAAAGAGAGTTTTTAGAGTGAGAAGCTCTCACTTCTCTCTAGATTTTTCCGATGATCCGTCCGTCGAACCTCGGTGAGGCAAGAGACAAAGTTTTTCCCCACTGCAAGAGCTACGCGAGGGTACCAGTATTATGGAGTTTCGACAAACTTCGGGAGGTAGGGTTTCTTCTCCTACTTTGGTTATTTTTAGCTTAAGAGCCATTCAAATGGAATGGACATGTGGAAGCCGTGGAGCGGTCGTTGTCTATCCCAAAATCTTGACCGAATATTGAAATTTGGGACCGACTTTCTGGGATTACCTGAATCGATTCAGGACTAGAAAGGGTCCTTGCATGCTATTGTTATGTGTTACTTTTTCTGGTGTTTGAATAACATGAAAATTGTGTGTTGTTGGTGTGATGCTTGGGGGCAAATTTCCAAGATTTAATCATTATATTGTGTATTGTACCATGTGAGCTTAATTTGTGTTATTAATAGGGAATGAATAATATGTTGTTTTAGTGTGAATTTTGTTAATGTATGCATGCATGATATATTAACATGAATTATTGTGAAATGGAATATTTCATTTCATATGCACTGGGAAACCTAGAGTAATAGGTGCGAGTGCATGACATGAAAACATGGTCAAGGCTAAATGAATTTAATGGGAAGATTTTTCTCAAGGATTGCCTGAGAGTTGTCAACGCTTCATCTAGAGGAGGACCCAAGGATCAAGCCTGAGAGTTTCGAAAGCAATTCAACTCATGGGAGGGTGTCCAGTTAACAGGAATTTTATCTAAACTCAGTATTATGTTTTCAAGAACAAAAACCTTTTGTTTCCAAAAACAAGGTTTTCACCACTCGCTTAGGCATGAGGAGCCGCAGGGCTCGAGATGTGGGAATGGGTGAGTCACATTCTCATCTATGACATATAGACATTTAAGTAGGAACTTGCATGTTTTACTTAAATGTGTGGTGCTATTGCATGAGCACTTAGCGGAGTAACCTCAGAGGAGACACACCAAGTATCGTTTCACCCTGCCACGATCCCCTTGGCGTGTACTGTGGAGATGAAAGACGACGTCACTGTAGGTCAGCTGAGAAGAAAGTCAACATGTGGCTTTGATATATATTTTGTAAAACATGTATTAGAATTCTTAAATTTGATATGTTTTGAATAAGGAATTAACTTCAAACTATTTGAATATACTTGATTTTTTTTTTTGGTGAGTAAAGATGTAAGGGCCCGACGTGGTTATTTTACTTCATGTAAGGGTCTCATGATATGAGCACACACAAAGCTCAAAGTTGATTCGTGGTCACGGACTTCTAGTGGGGCGCCAACCTTGAACGGTTATTACTTAGTAAGCTTGGACTCATCGATGCTTAATGTTGCATCCATCGATGTTCACAGTTATCATTTACGAAAGGCCGTGAGTCAAGATGACTTGTGTATTAACGATTGAGAGCACTAATGGCCAGTGGATGCCATTTTTCAAAGGATAGTTATTAAGGGTCCAGTTTTTATAGCCAAATGAAGATCCAATTCAGGAAATGACTATAGGTCATCCTCCCAAACGCAAGGAAAAGGACTTGGGAACCTCTAAATTACCTTTAGGACCCAATCCCAGTAGCCTGATGCTTCAAGGAGCTTTCTTTTATATTTTTTTTCATTTTATTTCCAAGCCAACCTTTCAAACCCCAATCGCTTACAAAACCCTCAAATCCAAAACAAATTCACCATTTCAACCTCATCAGAAGTCATCATTTGGGTGCAAAGAAAACCCATCTTCGTGGTTTCAATTCTAGAGCCACTATAATGGCAAAGAGCTACGTTAAGGCGTAGGAGGTATTAGGCTTATAAATTTTGCTGATTCTCGAAACCTCTGCGCTACAAATCAAATGGCGCCGTTGTCGATGGTACCTGGTGCAAATGATGAATCGTTGAACACTAGATCCTCATCACAAGTTCTCGTGAATTTTCTTTATCATTCTTTTAGTATTTTGGCAATCATTTCTTTTTTTTTAGTTTCATTTCATCGTTAAAAATATATATATATATATATATATATATATATATATATATATATATAGGATTGTTTTTTGCTGCCCGGTGCTCAATTATGCTCTGCTGCAAGAGCGCATGTTTCAATGGATTAGAAATCCAAAAGACAAGTTTATCAAAGTCAGTATTCTATAGGAGCCCAATTCTGAATTTGAATACTAACCAAATGGAACACCAAGAGGGATAGCAACACAGTCAGTACCTAGTGGAGATAAACCCTAATGCATATAGGTCCATGAGGGGTTACAAACACCCTCCATGGGTGAGTGCACCCTTCTGCACTGTTCCTCCAACTAATGCACCATATGGCAGTACTTACAACCCTAGTTGGGGGAACCACCTAAATTTCTCATGGAAATCAAGACCTCCACAAAGATACACCTCCTACCTCCACATCATGCTTCAACTCCTCAACCACCACAACCAATTATAGCTAACTTCTTTCAATGAGCAAGCAATACTAAGCTTCAGTAAACCGGGTGGATACTTATAGAGTAGAGAGCAAGGAATGTCCGTGCCAAATAGAAAATTGACAATAATGGAGAGCAACCGACACTATGGAGAGCTTCCCTAAACCAAAAGATTAGACAAGCCAGTGACATTGATCAAAATTTGACAACTCCGCAGCACTACATTTCAAGGCTCACCAATCAAAGAAAATGTTCACCAAGAGGAAGAGAATCCAAAGGAAGAGTGCCCATTGACACCATTTTCGGGGCGAACAAAGCTCAACAAATGCTAGCCTTCAGGAGAAATTGATGAGGAACCAAAGTGATAAGCTTTTGAGGGATCAGAGCCCTAGAATTATGTGGCCGTCTATGGCCATGGAGGAGAAAAGAAGGAATCCTTCACTTGCTGACTAAGGAAGGCAATGGAAAGGAAACAGTGAAAGAGCCCTAAAAGCTTATCACTAAACCATTTCCAACAGAATTGAATCCTAGTGCCACTGCCTAAGCCACCAACAGCCCACCGTGCAAGACCATCTCTCCTAACCCAAAGCACATCCGCCTACACCCAGCATTCAACACCGAACACCCACGCCTAAGGTCATCCCATCCGAGACCGCACGTGCAATACTTTGTAGTTAGCGCCAATGTTCAAACTTTCGCAACTACATCACATACATTGGCAGCTACTCATATTGCATGGCACAACGGATGGTCGATAATCGAAAACCATCTCGGGTTCCAGATTGGGAGCATCCGACCTCGCTGATTTACACCTCAAATCTCCACCCGCCCAAGAAAGATTCAAAGGCTTTGAGAAACTCCGGTTTGGGGGACCAATCTCCCAACTTTTGTTTTGATTTTATGTCTTATTTTATTTTATTTTATTTTGATTTATTTAATTTTTCTTTTAGATTTTCTAATTTCAATTTAATCCTTTTGGGGCCTAATTTTTCATTTTCTTGCATTTTTTTTAAATTTCTCATGGCTTATTTTTGCAAGTTTGTGCTAATTTCTACAATGGCTGAGGTTCAAGCAAACCCAAAAAATTTCGTAAGGGTTTTTACCTATGAAATTTTTCAAAGCTGTGTTCTCGTAGATCCCGCAAAATTTGCAAGATCACCGTAGCCAGATAGCAAGATTATCAGAGCATCATCAGAAAGCAACTGCACTTTAGCGTAACTCGTAGATCATTGTAGCATTTTGTCTTTATATAAAAAACAAAAATTATTTTCTTTTTTACCATTTCAACATAATTGAATCCTAAGGCCACCGCTCAAGCCACCAACACCCCACCACAAGAACACTTTCTCCCCGACCCAATGCAATATCCCGCCACACCCGCAAAGACATTCAACACCCGAAACACCTACGCCTAAGGTCATCCCATCAGACCGCTCAGGCAATACTTTAGGAAGTTGTGGCCTATGTTCAAACTTCTCGCGAACTACATCACGTATATCGCAGCCTACTCATATTTCATACGGGCATTAGTCGCATGGTCGATACTCTAAAACCATCTTGGTTCGCATTTGGAGCACCCGACCTCGCTGATTTACACCGCCTACTCGGGGCCCAAAGAGCCTCAAAGGTTTGAGAAAATGTCCTGGGGGACTCATTTCTCCCCAACTTTGTTTTGGATTTTTTTATGTCTTATTTTATTTTTTTATTTTATTTTTTGATTTATTTAATTTTTCTTTTAGATTTTCTAATTTCCCACTCTTAACTTTTTTTAGCTAATTTTTCATTTTCCTGCATTTTTTTTAAATTTTTCCAGGCTTATTTTTGCAAGTTTGTGCTTAATTTCTACAACATGGGAGGTCCAAGCAAACCCAAAAAATTCCGTAAGGGTTTTTACCTATGAAATTTCTTTTCAAAGCTGGGCTGTAGATCCCGAGACTTCGTAGGATCATTTTAGCCAGACAGGATTATTGCAGGTATCAGAAAGCAAACGGCACTTTAGCATAATTGTAGATCACTGTAGCATTTTTGTCTTTTATATAAAAAAAATAAAAAATTCTTTTCTTTTATTTATATATTTATATATTAAAAATATATATATTTCAAAAAAAATGTATATTTCACTGCGAAATTTCGCAGTTCTCGCACCCCTATTTTCTTTTGGCCATAACTTTTTCATCCAAACTCTGTTTTTGGTAATTTTGGTATCGTTGGAAAGATTAGAGAGTCTAGAATCTAAATATAGCCTGAAATAACATTTTTGAGATTATGATAAAGGCATAATTTTCAAAATGGTCCAATTGGTCACTTTTAACCACTCTTTTCTTCTTCCAACTTGATCATTTGAAGTCCAAATTAAGTGAATAAGGCCTCTTTGGGAAGAATATTGTTATCTTTTTTATTTCCATTCTTGTAACATGATCATATTTTACACTGTTAATATTTTGTTTAACACTTTTCCTCTCTTCTTTTTTTTGCTTTTGTTCCTCCTCTCAACTCACATATTTCTCCAAGGAGGTATCACTTCCTCCTTAAATTTGATCTCCATAACCACATTGAGGACAATGTAGAATTTGGTTGGGGGGAGAGTTAAGGAATGAAGTGTTGATTTATGTTTTGAGCAAGTATAGTTTGTTAGGTTGAATAGCTTGCTAGTTAGTTTGTTTTTTTTTTCAATATAATTCATGTTTTTAGTTTCTAGTTCATGCTTTTAGGTTCTCATTTTTAGAAAACTTTTTTTTGTAATGCCCAGCTTATAGTATGAGAAATTGAAATTTTGTTCCATTGTTTTTTATGCAGCTAATGATGTTAGGCTTTGAATAGCTGGATAATTTGTCGAAATTTGGCTATATTCAACATTTTTTCTTCCACATTGAACTAACAACACACTGCGTAATATTAGATTTCATTTATAGGCTGAAACTGGCTAAATTCTCCTAAACCATGCAAAAGCCCAGCCTAGTACTTTTGACCACCTTTAATAGGTTAGGATCCCTCAGAATAAAAAGACCAATGAGTCTTTCAAAAAAAAATTGTGACGCTTTGCCTTGAAACCCGAGCACAGTCCGAGGGGTATATGGTGAAAATCTTTAAAGCCCAAAGGCTCTTAAACCAATCGGTTAGAGTCACCACCTCAGGCTGCTTACATGGGTGAATAGGGTAGAGTTTAGGCAAATCAGAGGTGCTGAGTTTTGAACCTGCGAAGAGTCCGAGGTGAAACCCGAAGAGTTAGTAGTCGAAAGATCCTATGACTTGATGCCCAAACCCACCTGGGTTGGGAGTCACTTCCGTGGACCCTGCTACATGGACACTCAGGAGTTCGATAATTCCTCAACATTGCACCCCTACAAAAAAAATGAGTTATGGAATAAAATTGGGTCATGATCTATTGAGGTTGGTTAGTCTGCCAAGTTTAGACAAGAGCTAGGTTGGGGAGAGGTTTCACGACATTTATTTTGAAAACTAATCAAGTTAACACTTAGATTTTCGTGGAAGGTGCAGGTTGGTTCCCTTCAGAGTTGACACTATTTTGATATTTGAATTTCGTGATAAGACTTACTCTTCGAGACAAATATCGGGTAGGATTATGACTCTTGTCAAGGTTGGTTTTATCCCCTTCTTAATTTTGAAAACTTTTCTTTCGCTGATGTATATACTATCTTGCTTTTGATCGCTTCCCTTTCTTCCTTTCACGCAAGGGACTAGCAATGTGTCGGTTTGGGATGATTACCACCAAATACATATTTTACACCCTTATTAATATAGGTTTTAAGCACTTTTGTGTAGTAATAGCCCCACTAACCTAATTGGCATGTTAAGGTCCTAGTTTTAATTACTCAATCACATTCAGGGCAAATTTTGCGCCACAAGCTATTCATGCCAAGATGATTAAGTCACTCTAGCACGACAGTCAAGTTGAATTCAGTCAGCTAGAAACTGTAAGCAAGAGAGGACAAAAGAGAAAGAAAGAGTCTTCGCGAAATCTCGCAAGGCCGCGAATTTCGCAGTTGTCAAATTTGTAAAGGTTACAAAGTTTCACAATCACTGCAGCCTAAAAGATTGTGAATTCTCGCAGTGCCGCGAACTGCTCCCAAAGACCTTTTGACTTGTTTGCTAAAAATTTTGTTTTACCCGACCGTCTCAAGTGTAATAGTGGCCAATTCATACTCTTTTGTAATTTTGCTTTGCTTTGGGCAGTATATAAGTCCTAAGCTGCACTGTAACCAAGGACCTTTTTTTTTCTTCACTATAAAGACTTTTTCTTTTGGCATTATCATTCTTAAGGAAGCAAGAACTCGCCTCTTCCTCATTTTCTCTCATTTCTCACTTTCTCTCCTTTTCACTAGCCAAACACCCTCCGAGGATGACAATCGAGGATGAGTATAACCTTTTTCTCCTTGAAGAAGTAGCTACTATGAAAGGATTTTGAGGTGTTTGAGGGGTTCCATGTTTTTCGTATTGTGATCCACCGTTGCTACTATTCTCCCTTTTAAACTTTAGGTTTTGATTCCTTTGAGTCACCTTGAATGGTTATTACTTGGTAAGCTTTTGGACTCATTGGATGCTTAATGTTAGATCCATTGGTGTTCGTTAGTTATCATTTATGAGTCATTAGAAGGTGAGTCAAGGTGACTTGTGTTTTAACGACTAAGAGCACAAGGGCCAGTGGATGCCATTTTTCAAAGGATAGTTATTAAGGGCCTAGTTTTTATAGTTAAATGAAGATCCGGTTCGGGAAATGACTATAGGTCATCCTCCCCAACGCGAGGAAAAGGGCTCGAGAACCTCTCAGCTACCTTTAGGATCCAATCCCAATAGCATGATGCTTCAAGGAGCTTTCTTTTATATTTCTTTTCACTTTATTTCCGCTTTCAACCATAAAACCCCACCTGCTTTTACAAAAACCCTGGAAATCCAAAAAACAAATCTCACCATTTTAAACCTCACTCAGAAGTCATTTGTGCAAAGAAACTCATCCCCGTGTTCGACCCTAGAGCCACTATACTCCAGAGTAGCCATGCTAACTACAATGCAGGTATTAGGTTTATAAATTTTGTCGATTCCTAAGTTCTCCAAGCATGAATCAGTGTTATAACTCTCACATTTTGTATACTGACCGGAGATGGTTATTTGTGTATTTATGAATTAACATAGGAGGGGTCCTCGATATACGAGACATGTGAGAGCCGACATCTGATACCCGATTTCCATAGACTTCAGCAGGTTAACAGGTTGTCGATGAGACCCCCGGGTTTTAGGGGCACCAACTAAATTGTATATTTAATAATTTTTATCCTATATTTATGCATTATTATAAGGAATGATATAATAAGTTATTACTCATTACCAATGGTTTTATGTAACTTTTGATCATTAGTTGTCATAGTCTTCCATATGCCTTAAAACAAAGTTATAAGGAACAAGGGTAAACAATTTGAACCTTAAAGGTAATAGGTCTTATTCATTTTATGGTTTTAGCAATCTATCTTAGAAGGGGGAAATTAGGTTTAGATGTGATTATGAGTTATAAAGCTTAAGTTGGTTGCTATTAACCAACAATCCAAATATCCTAAGATCACATTGCTTAATAATCCCTTATTCTCTATAATTTTTATACCTAAAGTTGGATTATGAAAAGTCTCAAATCTGAATTTATGGAATTAAAATTCAAACACTTTGTTCTTCATTTAATTTTCTTAACTTATCTCCCTTCATAATAATTTGATCTTAATGAACAGGTTTCACTTTTAGGATTTAACTAAGAGAGTAATCTTATTCATCCTAGAATTGACAAATCATATAATTCAATCCATAATACCAAGAATATATATCTTAAAAGTTGTAGTATCTTTCTCTCCAGTTTTTCATGGATAAAGATTGTATATACTTAGGCTTAAGTAATTTCTTATTATAGAAAATCAACCACTTCCCACTTTAGTAAATCAAGCCGCTTAGGTTCTCGTAATCCTATTCTAATTTAAAGGTTGTACTCATATGATAGCCAAAGATTCTCAGTCTAGTGTTTGGAATTTATCTTGTCATGAGGTTGAATCATAATTTAGTTTGCCTATTTTCTTTAAGATAACTACTACAAGTAAGTCAAGCAAACAATATTGAGATGTTTTGAATGTATCCAATTACTATAATTAGTTATATTTCCAAATTAAATAATAAAAATGATCAAGTTTAGCCTTATGCATACTAACATAGTTGGAAATTACTACTTTAGATTTTGCTAATTATTGAACTTTACAAAGAATTTAACGGTATTATGGTTGCAATTTTCCTACAAACTCAACCAATGCTGGCGATAGATTTTGGCTCAAAAGTTAACCCATACTGATAGGTGTTGTTTCGACCTAATGTACAAGTACAAACTTGTATTCAAAGGTGAAAAGGTAAGCTTCATATAAAGTGAGTTGTATTCAAATAAGTAAAAAGGGAATCAATATATATTTAATATACAATTGTAAGAGATTGTCTAATACGTGGTATCCTAACTTAGGAGGACTTATACAAGGTGGTTTTTTAAATTTTAGTTTTCTTAAGGGTTTTGATGGAGAAACATTCAAATCGTTTCTTGTTCACTTTAACATTTTTATTTTTATTTTTTTGGAAAAACTATCAATAAGAGCTAATGTTTGGAGACTAACTTATTTGTAAGTATTCGACTAGATTTTCCTAACTTATAAGATTCCGTGCTTTATTATTTTCCTAGTTAATAAGCTAAGATCACAAAATAACTGTGTGAAAGAAGACTTTCCTAAACTTCATTAAATCACTCACTTGGTGACAATATTTCTTTTTGTTTACTTGGGGGCATATGCCAGCTAAAATTATGATCGTTGTCATGCTTTTTATGGATCCTCGTTGAGGTTGCATAAATTGGATGACCAATTTTAGGGATACTTGGTTGTCCACACTTGAAGACCTTTGAAGTATGTATCCACTAGCCTCTTAATTTTGTTTGAGTTCCTCTATTATGAAAATTTTTTACTCTAAAGGAAGAGTCAAACTCATCTAACTCATAGATGCTAAGCATATATGAGCTCAAGTACACTCTTAACTATTACTATTTCTGGTAGACATATGTTTTTAATTCTTGTAGTTGATATCAGTCACAAGAGCTCTCCACAACTCTCAGAATCTTTGAATGTTGAACACAATTTTATACAACTTAGGGAGGTATTATCATACAAAGCAACATGTTATTTACAATCACTACTTATTATCGAAAGGTTTTCTATCTTTTTTTCTATATTTTCTATTGAACACAAGAATACACATCATAAAATGTGTAATTGAAAATCATTTTATACAATTCATATGTACCTTTTTCCGACTTCGGCCATGCCATTAAACCTTCTATCTGAGAATAGCGAAACTAAAACATATTAATAAAATGATAAATGTTTCAGTTTATGTAAATGATATAATACAAGCATTACCCATTTATTAAGATACTAACATTCATAATATGTATGAGTGTTATTTTTATTTATTTTAATAATGTACAAAAATCTCCAAATTTGATACAAATTTATTAAATATCCATTCATTAAAAACGTTATATTTATCAATTTCTTTCAAATGTAGGGACTAAAATTCTAAAATGTCCAAAAAATAAAAGGCATTATTTGTTTAAGAGGCATCTCTTTCCACTCAATTAATTATGTTTTCTTCTTATATTATTATCAACCTAGAATTCTTTTTGACAATTTTATCTCACTTGCAACTATATTACACTCATAAATCTTAAATCAATGAATTTATTTTTTTAAGGACCTATGCATATTTTGGGATTTATCAATCTATAGAATTTTTTAACAAAACATGGGCATTTAATAATATTCAATTACATAAGTAGCTTTCAATTTAACTAAATTAAAAATAAATAAATTTCAAATCTTTAAAATTTGAATATTTAGGGATTTTATTAAATATATTACAGAAAATCGTGTGATTCTTTAACATGTGATCTGAAATACATTTCATATCAATAAATTTTGAGTACTTTGGTGTGTAATGGAAAACATATAATAAGACCTATGGATATTTCTCAATCATTGAACGTTTTCTTATATAGATTAATTCATTTAGAAACAAGTAGAAAGAAATAAGTAGTTTGAAAAATTTGTTTTAAAAATCAACAATAAATAAGTACCAGATTCAGCCTATTTTACTTGTTAGTCTTCTTTAGATCATAGAAACTTATTCTTCTTAACCTCAACTTAGACTCCCAACCCTAATTTTTCATATCTGGGACTAGTTTAACAAGATTACAAATTTAGAAAGCATAACCATAACATACCTCAAATATCTAGAATGAAGCTGTTGAAAGAGGCTCCAACAAAACGATTCGGAACAAAAGTAGAGAGGGAGATGGGGATGAGGTGGAGAGGGGGAGGGGGAGAGAGATGTGGGTATTGAGAGAGTAGAAAAAGGAATAAGAGAAGAATTGTAAAGGCATAATGTAAAGTAATAGAGATAGATTCTTTAGTTTTGAAATGAACGAATAACATCTAATATTAGGAAAGGTAGCTGTGATTGCCATGAATAAAGCTCACATGTGAGCTTCTTTTTTATTATGACAAAAAAATTGTGAAAAAATTATTTCTGAGTAGGTAAGCTCCCTTCATTTGAAGCTTTTATTTTTACATTGTTATTTTATATAAAATCAATTTTTCATCTATTTTAGAATTTAACATATATTTTACACTTCTTTTTAAATGTTTCTCCTAATAAAATTTATAATCTCCTATTTTATCACTGTTTTATATTATTATAGCTTATGTAGCTTTGATTAAATGTTCATAATTTTTATCAAAAAAGTGATTTTATTATTTATCTTATCACCTCATTTCATAGTTTTAACCCAACCAAAATTCTACTATGACTCTACTAAACTCACTTTTAAAAATAAATTAAGTTAAGAAAATACATTTAAAAAATTAAAACAACTTTAAAATGATCTCTATTTAATTTTTCATATAAACAAATAAATCCGTAGTTGTATCTTTATTCAACTTTGTCTTTTTTCTTTTTGTTAGAAAATGATTCTTTAATTTTATCTAACTTGGAAATCAACCAAGATATCTTTAATTATTTTAAAATGACACTTCTAGTGCCTCTCCAATTAAATTGCCTTCAATATCTAATAAATCATTGTATAGTTGGACTAACTTGGTACTAAAAAAAAATTCGTGCTTGACAAGAATGAGATATACTTTGGGGCTTGATTAGAAGGCAGAGAAAGGTGAAAGATGGGAGACAGCAAGAGAGTTCATCCCAAGAGTTCCTATTTAATGCTTTATATTACAAATTAAAATAATAAGAAATATGGTGACACAATTATTCTAAACACTCAACTATTCAACTCTTTCCTTATTATCAATATTCTTCTAAACAAATATAATAAACTTGATTTCACTTTAGAAATAATAATGATTTCAACAACAAATAGGTTTTTTCTTCACAGATTAAATTCACCAAAGTGTAAAACCCGAGAAATTTTCATTTTTTTTTACAAAAGGGCAAAACTATAATTTTGGTTTTAATAGTACAGCTAAGACTGAAACTTTCTAGACTTCATGACGAAATCCACTTCACCGTCGCAATCGTATCATGAAATCTAATTTACCCTGGTCGACTCAAGCCATCCCGAGACAACCGCATTTCACGTTCTTCGAGGCACAGTACGCGGACACATGTCATGATCATGTGATGCCATGTGTGGCAACCCATCGGAGTGGACACATGGAAAACCATGGTCCAAGTGAAATGCATGTATTATATTTAGCCACATCTAATGATGATGTGTAAAATGGAATAAATAAAATAAGGAAAATATGAGAGTAATTATGGTAAGGCCAAATGGCAAGAAGGAAGGTGGGGAAGCTTCCACTTGATCTCTTACTTTACTGGGACTAATCCAAAAAGAGAAAATGATACAGTAATTATAAGAGAATGTATAGATAAAAAGAAGAAACGAGGAAAAAAAAAAAAAAAAAAAGAAGAGAAACGGGAAGGAGAAATTGTGGGTTAAATAAAAAGGAGGCGAATCAAACAAACAAGGAAGGGAAACAAACAAGGGAGGAAAACAAGCAAGGAGGAGAGCTTATACGAGGAGAGGAGAGAGAGAGAGAGAGAAAGGAGAGAGAAAAAGAAAAAGGAAAAAAAGGTCATCTAAATTTTTTTAAAGTGTTCGACTGCCTGAGTCTCCAGAGTCTCGAGAATTAAAGTCAGTCTTACTAGACGAGAGCTATGAGAGAGGTGCTCAAGAACTAAGGATTCTGCTTCACGCTCCAAGAGGTAGGGTTTCTCCCACGTTCCTTTTCATTTAAGGCCTTAAATGGCCAGGGTTAGAACCGAATTAAGACCTGAAGTTTTTCAGCCTATGAGACTGCTTTCAACAAATCGGGGACCAAAGCCTGCCTGTGATCCGGCCGATTAAAAGTGGGATTGGGCTGGAAATGCGTCGGACTTTGCATGGGTTTATTTTCGCACTGCATGACTCAAGTTTTAAGATTGGTTCGATTCCGTGGCTGTCAGTCCGTAATCGTAAAATTGATAAAATTGGTAAAATATATATTTCTGTCAGGGGTCGCCTGGGAGCATGGTGATAAGTCCGGGACCGGGGTTTCGACTGTTAGCTGGATTTTTATAAGGTTTTTCGCCGAAGTTTGTGGCTAAATCTTTAGCCATTAAAACAGACTAAAATTTCGACTAAGTCTAGATTTTATTATGCTCGAGAATGGTTATTTTATGTGAAGTGCTGTATGTTAATAATGGTCAGGGTAATTCTAATAACATGCTGAATATGTGTTAGATATGTTAATATATGTGTATTTAAATGTTTTAACATAATGAATGTGAATTATATATGTTTACATGGTACTTGGCATGAAGTACGATTGAGTAGAATGTTCCATGTAGTGTGCATCATACATGTAACATGAGAACCCGGCATGGCATTAGTATCGCATACGCACGTGGACATCACATTACGTCATGTGTGTGCATTGGTGTGGTCACCCATCATCATCAATGATGAATGGGTATGAGCTCACTTGACTCCACGTCCACGATGTCTCACAATTTAAAATAAATAAATAAATAAATATAAATAATGTGTGTCATGGAGTAAGAAGGGGGACCAAGTAATCTCTCGTGAAAAGCCTAGAACACGAGTGGTGACCCGTGTGATCCTAAAAGTTATGTTGCCCAAAGAAGACACACACCTGGGCCATGTTTATCACATGACTTCAAACAGTGGATAGGAGTCGGGATTTACTCAGGATTAGTTGCCCATTGGTACTCAGATTGCAATGGAGCCAACGAGGGCTCGATACATGGGTCATTGGTACACTAGTGACTCAAGCCACACTGTACATGCATGTGTGAGGGAGTCGGTGAGTGACTCGAGATATGGGCATGATGACATTTCATGCATAAAAAGAACCTAATCCCAAGTATTTGTCTTATGCAAAGCCTTAGGTTCTCATTCTACCACAATGTGGAACAAGAATTTCCTTATAAAAGTCTCAAAGAGACAATGAATAGGAAGCTAAAAAGAAAGTAAAGATGAAGAATAAATAAGAATAAGCAAAAATTAGACTTTATGGACTTTACAAATGTGTGTGTATCGACGAGAGGCGGGTCTATAATCTCAAATATAGCCAGAGACCACAAGAGAAAAGGGAACATTAGTCATCCTAAAGAATGTTGCTTATAGCGACATCGAACTATCAGTACCTAACACATCAAGTATAATCTAAAGGAAAAAGAGGAAGAACATGAGAAGGGGAATCTAAAGTATTAGGAACCTGAGATGACAAACTATCATAATCCTCATATAAAGGATCACTGCGACTAAGGTGAAATCTAGCTAAGTCATGAGTAGAAAATCTAAATAGGAAAAGAAAGGTGCTATGTTCAAGAAAACAAGACGACGAGACGCATAAAGTTTATGAGTACTGGGGATCAAAACACCGACATCCCTTATAACCTTCCACCATAACAAAGAAAATCATAAATAATATATCAAGAGAACAACTTGCTATATTTTACATGAGGTCAAGAACAAAGCAAGCACAACCAAAAAACTCTAAAGAGAATAATTTCCAGAGCATACCCGTATAATTTTGAAATGAGAAATACCTAAAATATGAGAGATGGTTGAATCAATTAGTCAGTTACGCTAGCAAGAACAAGCCACCTAAGAAGTCACTAGGAACATAAGCAGGCATAAGAGTGATCAAATAGTTTCAGTAATATGCCCATGTTTTCTTTCAGCAACACCATTTTATTCAGGAGTATCCATACACGAAGTTTGCTAAATTGTTCCATCTAAGGCAAGCAACTCAAGAAATTTATTAGAAGAATATTCCCAACCCAAATCACGCCTAAAACATATGATAACAACATAATGTTAGGGTTTTACAAGGCAGTAAAATGAAAAGACTTTGTATATACCTCAAAAATTTTAGAATGATGTTTCATTAAATAAACCTAATAATTGCAAACATGATCATCATTAAAAGAAAACATAATATCAGATCCTCCAGTTTGGAAAAGAAGAAGGCCCTCATACATCATAATGAACCAAATCAAAGGGAGAAAAAGAAACAAAAACACATCAATTAAAAGGTAAAGCTAAAATTTTACCAATTTACATCCACTACAATAAGAAATATCATGAGATTGTAACTTTCCTAAAGCCCTAAAGGACGCCAAAAATTTCAAACTAGAAGATGAAACATGACCAAGACGAGAAAGCCATAAATAAAAACTAGAAGAAGAAGGAGTCAAACGAAAAGTTGACAAATCAATGCTAGCAACAAAGAAAAGTAAAGAGGTCGGATCTTTAACTCATCCAGAACATATAATCCCCCTTTCCTATGGTATGTCCCAATCAACATTTGAGACTGCAGATCCTGCACATGTGATGCCCTAAAATCCAAGGGTCCGTTGATCACCCATCAACCCGCGAAATACCTATGGATATCATATAACTCGATACCACACCGTGTGTCCCATTTACCGAGGTTCATAATTTTACAAAAATCTACAAACCTCTTCAAGTAGCGGGGAGTTCCACCAAGAACCACCGTACAATATAGCAAGACTGTAGGAAAACAAGTGTTTGGTAGGAGGTCTGTCTCGGGCCTCAGCGGCTTCTCCACTCCTTTGACTAGGCGAAGCACACCTACGCCTAGGCGAGGCAGAACCTATGAAACAGTCATCCCCACGCTCACCTAAACCCCTTCGCCAGCGAACCGGCTCCGCCAGGAAGCTTACCTTGCCTAGGTGAGACAATGCCTAGAAACACAGGACGTCCATGTAAAAGAAATTTTCCATATTAATTCAAATACAATTCCTTTACATTCAAATACACATGAATTCAAATTCAACTGTTTAACACATTAGTACATGTCAAAATGAATTTAATCCAAAAGTTTTACAAAATAATCATAAAGCCACAAGTCTGTTTTCTTCACTCTCAAGGCCCCGGATGAGAGTCGCCTACCGGTGCATGTCCCACACCTGAAATGTTATACCGTATAAGGTGAGCCACACCCAGTAGAGTAATTCCTACAGAGGCTACTCTCTACCTAAGTGCACATGCAATTTTCACCTCTGCCACTTCACATTCACATCAACAATTCCAAGTAAGAATATGCAATCCTAGGTTGGAATTCTACATGTCATACCATGAAATGAGATGAGACCCACTCATACACCATGCCCGAGTGTTTACCGACTCCCACCACATGATGCAATGCCATGAAATGAGATAAGACTCACTCATACACCATATCCCGAGTCTTTACCAACTCCCCTCACACAATGCAATACCAATGTGTGATAAAATCCGTCATTGATGGATTACATCCAATGATCATTTTTAAAACAAAATTCATTTTGTTTACAAACCAAAATGTGTTGGATTTTACACCTCAAATGATCATTTCACATTCAAAACCATGTGTCTTTTGTGGGCAGCGAATTTTCGGGGTCTCAGCACAAGCTTCACAAGCCTTCCTACACTTTTTGGACTTTCACTGCGAGTGTATGAACCAAGACTGTGTCTTTCACTCCAAGGGAGGTTCAGCCCTTCTTGCTATTACCCGATTACTAAGTTTTCCATTTCATACAACAATGCGACTCTATGGACTTCGTCCAATCCGCATTCGTCACTTATCAATCACCAAATGCAATGGTTTGATTTTAACCATGCACCCACACCCATGAAAAGCGATGTCCCTTACGTATTATGTAATGATGCACCACGATGTCAATGCAATGTCACATAAGTGATAAATTTCATATGGAAAATTTAATTCATACATTTTACATGTATCATGGACAATTATATTACATGTGCATATAATCTCCAAAACAAACATCTGGCTTCAATGTCAATATATAAGCACACATATATCAACATTCATCAAACAACAATTAATCAATCATGTTATTACAAAATCAAGTAATAACAACTTTAATCCTCAAGGCCAATTGGTGACATATAAAACTCCTTTACAAAATGTACCATTACACTGCTTCAAAAATCTACTCTAACCGGCTATCAAACCACCAAACAAGCCTTTTAACTAGCTACAACCACAAACAGCTCCCACAAATTCAGACATCTTTCTAATCCAAACAAATTCCTAAACAATTTTTTTGGGACATACTATACACAACCACAAATCAACTAACCAAATCGGCCACAAACAAGCCGTAAAACGGCCATTAAAGTCATTTAAAATAGGTCAAACAGCCCCTTATGGCATATATCCAACCAAACAGCCCTTCAAACCATGCTTTGAGCATGCTATGAACCGTTTTGCCCCCTTTTTATCTGAAACATTTAAATTTAAAATTTTCACGGGTTTTACAGACATACGTGCCTCATCTTCCTCATTGAATACAATTATCTCTCTCGCGCCTCTCCGGCGAGAGACGTGTTAACCGCCCAAGTAGCTCTTCTCTTCTACCAATCCTTCCCAAGTATCAGATCCATATGGTAATGATTCAATGTATGTGGTCATTTATGTCTCTCAAAGAAAATGGGAAGAGATGTAGTTTTATCACCTCCGTCTCACACCGCTCAAATTTTCATCAGATAAATGCATCCCGGAAATCTCTCCCGTGTGCTCATTCGGGGTCTTCTGGATGGGACCAAGAACCGATGTCAGCCGGGAACTATCAGAATTAAATGGGTTTAATTCAAAATTGTCTGTGATCCACCGTATAATGGCCCTGATCAAGGTAATTCTTCACACAGCTCCATAAACCTCCATCGCGGTCAGAATGGGTGGCCCGTCGCCTCCGCCTCCTCGCTCCGTCAAGTGCATCTGGTCTGCCATAGCCGTCGCTTGTCTTTCTTAAGCCCCGAGCGTTATCTCCATCTGTCTCATTGAATCGCCGATCCCTGCTTCCTACGATTAAAGGTTTCCCGAAATAAAAGCATACTCATATTAATGTGGATTAGTCAAACCTACCAAATATTTCAACATGGCTTGTTAAAATTAGTGACTAATGTAGTCACCATTAAAAGCTATTTTTGTTCTTTTTTTAAAAAAAATGTCCAAATTAGTATTTCTTTCACGTAATATTGATCTAATTAATTCTTTCGACTCGACAATCCGCGCCAAAAACTTGTTTGTCAATCTAAATTCTCCCACTATGTAAGTGTGAGTGATGGATCAAACATCAACAATAAATTTATAAATTTATTACTCAAGGATTATTATCTAATCCCCAAGAATAATGCCATGAAACTTGCTCGTTATATTTCAGAATATACCTGATTGTTCCAAGCCTTAAGAACAAATTCAATTTCTTCTCGGCTTTGATCCATGATTCCGCAAGTGACGTGTCAACAAGTAATAAAGTGGATTTAAGTCCAGAGCATCGATCCCACATAGATCTCAAGAATTCGAATCAACTACCCCGACTACTCAAGCTCTATACTATTTGGACTATGATTTGCAATCGATATATCCCATAGCAACCTTGGAAAATAATGGTTGAATGAAAATATAAAATAAGAACAAAATGAACTTTACTTCATGGTCACTAGTTTTTAAAGGGATGCATTGAAAATACAATATTGTGAAACATCAATTCCCGTTGCATAACTCGTGAACTTTGCTTCATGAACTCGTATTTCAATCCGCCCAAGGAAGATAGTAATGCCATGTGGATTTCTCCCACGACACATTTCATCATCTAATTCCTCCCCGTTTCTTTCAAGACAGAGGGATTAGATAACTACGATCCGAGCTGCCTTGTTCCTCGGTATTTTCTTTTTCAATACTATACCCAGAATTACGGACTATAAACCTTAGCTCCTAAGACATGCTAAGTACGTGGTTTACACTATAATCGTTTCTCATCCTCAAAATTGAAACAAGCTTCATTCTTTCCTCGATTATCCTTACTAAATTACAGATTGAACTTACTATTCGACCGAGGCGAACTCTGCTCATTTTAATTGATAAGTCATCTAACCTTATTCCCTGCTTCAAGCGAAGAGATTTATCGACAACCATAGAGCTCCATTAGGATCCCCAATATTAGGGTTCGCATACCCTTGAGAAATCATTCAATACCTCGTGAATGCCTTCTCTGTGGTCACCTCGTAGGGGCCCGGAAATCAGAGCGAAACAATCCCATTAAGGTGCATAGACACCGAGCATTTTGACCATATACAAAAATAAACAAAACCTAGCGTATTCAAGCCCAAGTTCAAGAATTCGATAAATTTCAAGTAGAAAGATAAATTCTAACAGAGTAAATTCAAAGGAAGCCGGGCGGTTTCTAAATTACTTAATTACACTAATCCAGAGTCTCTGATCGTAAGAACTACCGTAAATCCAAACCCGGATGTTCAATCTGGGGAATTTGTTAAAGACTTCAAACCAACCTCGTGCAAAGAATTAAGAAAATATCTCCCAGATTCGGCCTACAACTTCAACAACTAACATCCGCATCCGTAAATTCAAATGCAATAACAATCTACTTAACGACCAAAATAACAACAAATAAAGAAAGAAAAACATAAAAATTATACTACACGAGCCTTCGGCTACCCAGACTTCTCTTTCTGAGCCGCCAAGAGCCGCTTCAAGAATACCTACAGATGATAGAGTTCGAAGTTGGGCCCTAACTATGCACCTATTACTTGTGGATTTCAAAATAACTGGCCCATTTTTTTGTTCATGTCGCGACTCCATTTGTTTGTCGCGACTGACTTGATGTCACGACCTCTCTTTCACGTCGCGACTTCACCGTTCGCGAGATTGCCATGTCGCGACTCTCTAACTACACGTCATGACTTCATCTTCTCGCATTGTGATTTCTCGAGGTCACGACTTCAATCATACATCGCGACTTCGCTTTTTCTCGCTCGCCTCGTAGCGTAAAACCGTTATCCGTCACGACCGCTTTATCACCCATTGGATCTGATGTCGCGACCGCTAAATGACGCCGCGACTCTCTTTCAGAATCGATGTCGCTACCACCTAATGACGCCGCTAATTTCCTTTCAGAATCGATGTCGCTAATTAATCAATGACGTCACTAATTTCACCTTCGTGTTTGCGGAGCTCTTTCGAGGTCGCCATCAATCATACGTCAGACTTCAATGTTATGCTTATGAGCTCTTTTGATGTCGTGAAGCTTCTTCTTTGTCATGACTCGTCTTCAAGATTCTCGATATGATGTCGCAACGTTTGCATCGATGTTGCTAATTTCTATTCTTTGCAAAATCTGATGTCGCGATTCATCAAGGACGCCGCGACCTCCTTTCTTGAATCGATGTCGCTAATTAATCGGGCGACGCCGCGACCATGATTCCTTGTAATCGATGTCAATTACCAACCGATGTCGCAACCTCGATATTCTCGGCGGCTGATGTCACAATTAATCGATCGGATGTCGCGACATCTCCTCGAAAGCGTTCATGTCTCGACCGCGCTCGAACCGCCGCAATTTATGTTCGCCTCAAAATCTTTGTCGCAACTTCTATTCGCGTCACAACCTCCATGTCTACCGCTGTTTTCACTCACGCGACTCAAGTGGTGTCGCACATCATGTCTCGCTTCTTCATAATTTTTGGTCGTCACTGGAGTTTCAAGGCACCTCGTGTTATTCTTCACATCACAAGGTCGCGACATCAAGTCCTTTCTTTCAAAATTAGTTATAATTTCCTTTACTTTGAGAAGGTCAGTTTGCGGGCTTTGTAGTCAGCCTCACGCGACCTTTTATGGTGGTATCACCACTTCATTTATCTCCGTTTGGTGTCGCGACGTCAGAATATGCTCGCGACATGAACTTTTCATTTGACTCCGCTTCTTTTAATCTTGACCAAGTCATTCTTTGTCTCAACTTCCTTCAGTCACGACTTTGCTTTGCTCAATTCTTCGCTTCAAGGCCAAATTTGTTGATGTCGTGACTTGAAATTGCTGGAAACTGCGCTTCCTGTCGCGACTTAAATTCCGCTTCATTTCAATTCTCACACAGTTATTTTTATGATTTCGCTAAAACTGATTTTCTCACAGATTCTCCGCAATTTGGAATTTGATTCAATTATCGCTTCATGCATAATTCCATCATTATTCTCATTATAAACTTAAAATGGGTTAAAATCTAATGAGTTTTGACTCAACAAATTCCAAACTTAAAATTTGCTCGGGTCTCCCCAAGCAAAGAAAAGAAGATATCGCTTTGTCCCTCAAACAAATAAGCGGAAAATTTTTAAGGACATTTTTCTTTATTCATTCCACGCCTTTTCTCATTCCACTTTCTAATCAAATAAGAGATATCTATTATTTCAAATCTCAGCTGATGCAAGAACAAGGCATAGTGTACTTCTATTACAAAATTTCTCGATAAATCAATGTATTTACAAACAGTTTATTTAACAAGTCTTGTTCTCGTGTGTGCAAGTCATCAATCTTTTCATCTTCATGTCAATTAAGTTAATCTCTCTCGGGAGTTTCACGTTATCAAAGTCCCATATGCTTGTTTTTCATATTGATCTTCACTAATGTAGGCAAATTCCCCAACCCTTCAAAATCAATGAGGTCTTTCAGCTTGTAATGTCGGGCTTAGGGTAATTGCAGATAACGGAAAATTTTAGGTTGTAAATTTACCCAGCCTCCATCTTATCTCTACATCGTCAGGCTTCCAACTTTTTCCTTTTCATTTTTGTTTCCCGATTCTCTCAATCTTAGCCCCGCTTCCCTCCTTTGAATTCTTTATGGAATCTCAACTTCCATATGTACCGATTCATGCATTCCTTTGTCTTCTTTAACTCCTCATTTCTTTTGCCTCTCTAAGATTCGAATATACTACTTGTCTCTTAGGCTTTCTAATACTCTTAGAGAACTTTGGGCCAGCAACCCCATATCGCTGGCATTAGGGTGTAGGTGTTAAAACACCTCGCATTGTTTTCAATTGTCTGGCGGTACTGGCCACAAGACAAAACTTATTCCTTATTTCACTACCTTCTGCTTTTTTACTTCTTAAATTCCTTCTTGTCAAAAACTGGGAATATTGCTTCCTAACTCTAGGCTCTTCCTTTATACTAAACTTTTCTCGAACTAGAAACCGATACCTCGTTCTTATCGCAGTTTATCAGTAAGGAAGGGAATTTCGCCAATCAATATTATCAAGAAATAAGGGCTTATTCGTTCAAATCAGAACTAGAGAATATGCTTAAGCATATTTTGAGAGGGTAGGCTTAAAAGGTTCAAGCCGCCAAGGATGGCCTCTATCATTTTCTCTGGCTGGGTTGTTTTCACCTAAGATTTCTCGCCTCAATCAATAATCAAACAAGTTCTGTGGATCGTGGACTTTAAATCCTCGAATTCCCGTGAAGATATTCCTAATTCGTCAAAGTTTCATGTTTTGTCGACCCATGTGTATTATTTCTTCAAGACTTGTACTTTTCTAATTGCCTACTTTACATTATTTTAACCAAGTATTTCACCCATCAAGAATAACCAATTTTCCAATTTTTGCAATCCAAATCTGAATTTAAATTGTAATAAAGAAATACTCCTAATTCCAAGCTTTCTTTATTCATGCCTCGATTCTCGCAATTATTTGTGTCTGGGTCTACCTACTAGTCAAACTACTTCAACTAGTTCGCATTATGATATTTAAGCATTTTCACTTCGAACTAAATCCTAATGTTATTCTCTCCTAACAAGTCAAGCAACCAAAATAACAATACAACTAACCCGCAATCAAGCAAACATTTTCACAAATTTTCTTGTTTTATTCATGATGTAATCTAACGCTTGAGAACAAATAACTGAAGAGGGGAAAGAAGGATAAACAATGGTTGTCTATTTTTTCTCGAGGGAGGAGCAAAATGTTCGGGGATCCAGATCAAGGGTAGCCAACCAGATTGAATTAGGGAAATTTCATTTCGCCTTCTTCGACATTCTCCCTTTCTTCTTGACATTCTCCTTCGATACGCTCTTGAGATCGATTCATTTATGAATCAGTCTTTTATTGAATCATCTTGTCACGTGCCCGGTGTATTCGTTATGCGTTCCATTTCGATCATGCCTTCTAAAAATTTGGAATTATTTATTAGTAAATCAAATTTTCAAGCCAACAGTTTCTTCTGTAGGCATCCTTATCATCAAACTCTTGATCTCTGTCATATCTTTCTTTTCAAAATCATGAACATTTTGGCGTGTATAGGAACTTGAATCCCTTGATCTGCTCCTTAGTCTTAGCTTCTTGATCTGCATCCCTGTCCTTTATGAGTTTGAGGAGTTGAGAATCGCGATCATACTGATTGTTGTAGAATGATTCATGGCTTAGCTTTAACTTCTTCAGTAGATCTTGATATCTTTCTTCCATTTCCTTCTTAAATTTTTCTTCTTGCTGCTCCAGGATTTTTTTCATCTGCTCCTCTCTTGCTGCTCATCTCTTCTTCCATTGTTGATCTCTTCTTTTTATACAAAAACTATATGCTTCTTCTCTTACTGTTCATCTCCTCTTCCATTGTTGATCCCTTATCCTTCGATTCTTTTTCATGGCTTCTTCTCTGTGCTTTCTTTGGAGTTCCATTGCTCTTCCTTTCTTCCACTTTCTTTTTGGATGGAATTGAGCATTTCCATTTTATTATTCTCTGGGCTCCCCTTGGGCTTTCTCAGTTCCCTGAGTGTGTTCCTTATAGGGAGGGTTGGCCAGTGGGGTTGAAGAAATCTATTGAACTATCTTCTTGTTCTCCTATCATCTGGAAACATAAAGTATTCCCTTCTTGATGTGCTTCTAGATTTTCTTCTTCTTCTGCCACGAAAGTGTGTCTTCTTCTGTATTGCACATTTTCATTTCATCCTTGAATCTGTTTCTTGTATTTACTTACTGCTGAGTTCTTTGGCCCCGCCGCCTCGTCGGAGTAGTGGGTGACGCCAGGACCTCCTTGTTCTTCTTCCCGAGTTCATACGTACAATACATAACCTTGTGATGGTTCTTTGGGTGAGGATCCTTCAATTATTACCTTCATGATGCCTCATTGCTAAATTTTCAATAAGCTGTTAGCGTCGATCTTGTATCCCTTAGTATGGCATAGAGGAAGGATTGCTTCTTGTTCTCTTCTTGTTAAGCGTGCTTGGTAGGGACCATATGAGAGGCTAAGAAATAGACCACACCTTCACCTCCTGTCAATCTCACAGCATAAAGATCCTTTGTCTCTTTTCCTTTCTTCCTTGCCTAATGTATTCATTTTCATGGCTTCTCACGGTTAGGGTTGCCATCAGCTTCTTGAATTTTGATCCATTTTATCTTCCATCATACATCATTAATAGTCTTAGCTCCATAAAACACCAAGCTCCTCTGACATCAGCGAGTTCTCTTCCTCAACCAGATTGAGTAAATTGGACATTCTTATATCCGTTTTATCATTTTGCATAATTCTCCCCACCTCTCTGCTCTATTAAATTCTGTAGCCAGGTGAATCAGGTTGTTGTGAAACCTCTTCTCTATGAACCACTCGATATAGTGGCACTGAACTGAAAGCTTCTTTTAGGCAGACAATGTTCTCTACTTCTTCTTCCTTTTCTTTTCCCTTTTCTCATACCTTATGTGGTTTGTTTCAAGTTGTTAAAATGACACATTCTCCTTAGGAGTTCAAGGATGAACTTCTCAGTCTGATATATTCTCTCATGATTTACATTTCGAACTTTGGGATGAGGTTGAAGAGGTTAAATAATGAAAAATCAGCCGGAAGGTTTTAGGAAGAATTGGTTGAGTTTACAGAATAGAACAGGAAGAATATCACGAAAGATGAATGGTTGTGTTTGCTTGAGAGAATGGTAGTGGAGGGAGTTTTCTCAGTTACATTAATTCTGTTTGTGGGTTCTTTATTGTTCATTTATTTGTGCTTGTGTGACTTTAACATTCAGACTCAGTTGTAATCTGGCATAGATTGAGACACGATTAAGCGCTTCTGTTGGCATGCCTTGTCTCTTATGTGCGACTTATTCTTGTTTGTGTGTGACATGATTAGCTGTGGGAGGACGAAATTGTCATTAGGCAGACATCGATTATTTGAAATAATTGAGTTGTCAGCGACCCTCGCCTCTTTTAGGTGGTGCTTTTAGGTATCATGGTTCATCGCGACCTCAATTTAACTATGGGCCTCAATTGATGTGCGACCATAACTTTTGGTCGTGACACAGTCACTTGTTCTTCCTTGATGCGGCCAGGATCTGAGCACAAACTGCGACATGAATTTCTTGTCGCGACTTAGTACTACACTTGTCCTAAATTTGATGATGACAGGCTTTTCACTTCTTATTAATTTGCCTGCCCAGCATCAGTTTGTCATTTAAACACAGCAATTCAAAATAATATTCTATTGTTCATAGAGGTAATGTAGGGAGAAAAGTGCTCCCTTTTAGTTCTACTCTGTCTGGTGAAGTCTTTGGAGTAGTCTGAAGTTTTCCTTCTACTTTGAGCCATTTGATTCTTCATACGCATATTGTAACAATTCAAAATTGATTAAATTAATCTAGTACTAACCTAGCAATTTCTAACAAATCATGACTAGAACTAAAATTTTCCAAAAACGCGTAATAATAAAAAAAAAAATTAGTATATAAAGAAACTAAAAAAATATCCATATGGGTTGCCTCCGCAGAGACTACTCCATTTTAAGTCCCTTATTTGGACCATTTGTTTTGAACTCTCTCTTTCACTTCACCAGCTGGGTTCTTCTTACTACTCCTCCCTCTGAGATAGTGTTTGATCTTTGCCGTAACTTTGATTCTTCCCAGTCAGTCACAGTGTTCTTGCTCCAAAGGTAATTATGTGCACCTGTATATAGTCCCTCCATTTGATTAAGCTTCATAGAAATAATCTTAATGCGGAGTGTGGCTTGGGCTTGATCCCACACTACAGACTCTTTCCTCGGGAATCCTTTGATCCTTCATTTCTTTGTCTCTGTTGTCCTTGTATATTCTAGCATTTAATGTGGCTTCATTCTCAGTTCTTCAGTTCATTCGAGTTGGAAGTCTCTCTTCCTTTGCAATTTTTGAAATCGAAGTTAATTTGTTTGATGGCCCACATGACTTTATATTCCAGTTCCAAGAGAGGAGATGACATGGTTTCTAAAAGACAAATCTGTATGGGACATTCAATGCAGAGTTTTAAAGCGATCTGTATATGATGCATCATTGACAGACCAATCTTTCTGCTGAACTCTGATCTTTTCAATTTCTTCTTCTCTGTTGGAAGTACAGCTTGCCTTGTTCCCCAGGTTGATCAAACCAAGCTCATAATGTGAACGATCTTAGTATGCGCTGTGAGTTTGTCAGACACTTTATTTGCAAAATAGCTACTCATCACTAATTATAGTTATTAGTGTTACGAATACTAGAATATTTCTTTGTAAAAACCCACAAGTGTTGTATTCTTAGGACAACTGCTGCTTCTACCCATTTGATACA
>JAEQBH010004798.1:0-127554 GCA_016808115.1 Tetrastigma voinierianum | reverse complement strand
ATAAAACTTCCCATGTCCCTGCTACTCCATACCCTCAGGTTGAGAGCTCCCTAAGTGAAAGTGAACAATCACTGAAATCTATGAGTTGTTCAAACAGTTAAGGTAAAATATCCCTTGTTGGATGCCATTAAGCAAATCTCCATTATGATGCCAAGTTTTTTAAAAGACTTGCAAACACCATGAAAAGAAAGTTAGGTGTCAACAAGGATGCATTCATGACTAAACAGTCCACCTCCATAATTAGGAACAACTTGCCCCCAAAATACAAAGACTCGGGAAGCCCCACCATTTCCATAGTGGTGGGAAACTAAAATTGAGATACGCTCTAAAGGGACTCGTAGCAAGTGTTAATTTGTCGCTTAATACTCCGTATATGTCGAGCTAGTGGTTAGGAGGAGTTAGAACTGACTAACATCACCCTTCATCTAGCTCATCGTAGTGTGAAAATTCCCAGAGGGATAGTGAAGGATGTATTGGCAAGACAAGTTCTACTTTCCTGCGGATTTTGCTGTTCTTGCACTCAACCTGTGTGAATCAAGGGACTCAGTTTCTAGTGACTTGCAGCTACTCCTTAGCCACGCCATTGCTATCATATTAATCGTAGGGGAGTGAGACTAATGACATTATCTTTTGGTAGCATGACTGTTAAGTTGAATATCTTCAATGTTATCAAGGAGATAGGGGATGATGAGGACGTCTGTGAGGTAAATATGATAGAATCTATTGTGCAGAACTATGTAGATCATGTTTCATATGAGACCTCCCAAGCATTGTCTAGTGCCTCCAAGTTGCGTCGAGAGGAGGCAACTATATCTGAATTGAGTTTCGTATCGATGGTAATTGAGCACAAAGGAGGTACGGAAGCAAATGGGTGGCAACCCGCATTTGAAAATCACACCAATCGAGGACAAAGCATTACCTTTCAAGAGAAAGTCCAACACTGCTTGAGTTGAAACCCTTACCATCGATTCCCCGGGCGATTCCTAGGGTAGAAGAAACTTTCCCAAGAATTACATCCTCCTCTTTAGAGTCAAAATCAAGAGAATAAACTTTGGAGATATTAGGAACCCACAAACCCTGGCAGATGGATAATCAGAGATATTAAGTGAATTGAATTCTTGATTTCCAGACACACAGAGTTCACTTAGGAAGAGATGTCAAAACCCTCTAGACAACTACAACGGCTTAATAAACCAAATTATGCAGCAAGTAGTTGTTTAAGAAAAGAGGCTCAAAACCCAACTTTGATGTAGGTGTTATTTCACCCTTACTGTATATAGCAAGGGGCTTCAGTCTAACCCAAGTAGTTCCTAAGAAATCAGTCACTGTGTAGCAAAATGAACACAATGAGCTAATTCCCACTGGGTCACCAAGTTGGAGGGTGCATAGACTATAGGAAACTTAATGTCACAAACAAGAAAGACCATTTCACCTTTATGGATCAAATAAGTTGAGGAGCTATGGTACATGGAATTCATTGTTTTCTAGATGGGTACCTAAGGTACAATCAAATTGAGATGAATTTCTAGAAGATCAAGAGAAAACCATGCCCACTGCATTCTCTTTAGCACAGCGTTGTTTTTAGGAAATGCCCTTCGGATTTATGTAATGCACCAGAACCTTCCAGCATGCATGATGGGGATTTTTGTTTTATATGATGTTAGAACATATTTGAGATTTTCATGACGATTTTCCCTGCTTAGAGTTTCATGAGGGATGTCCAAGAGGAATTTAAGGAGAGTACTATAAAGGTGTCAGGAGAAGAATTTAGTGTTGAATTGGGAGAAGTGTCACTTCATGGTGACATAAGGGATTGTGTTAGCATACATAGTGCTGAGAGAAGGAATAGAGGTAAATAAAGAAAAAGTTGAGTTGTTCTCCAACTTACCTACCCCTAAGTGTGTCAAGGATATATGGTCATTCTTAGGTCATGCAGGATTTCGTAGGAGATTCATAAGAGATTTTAGTGCCATAGCCTGTCCTTTGTGCAATTTTCTTGCCAAGGATGTCACTTTTAAATGGTCAAGCATGCAGGTGGCTCTTTGATGAACCTAAAACTATGTTAGTTTCACTCTCCTATCATGCGATCTCCTAATTAGACTCCACTTGAGATCATGTGCACGCAAGTGATTATGCCATAGGCTGTCTTAGGCAAGGGAAGATAAAAAGAATTTGTGGATTCATATGCGCCAGCGACTCTAGATTCCGGCCAACTAACTACACAACTACTTTAAAAGAGTTCTCTGGCCGTAGTCTTTGCCCCTGCAAAAGCTCGTGCTTTGCATCGTAGGGTCTCCGTGAACTATTTTCACTCGATCATGCGTGGGGCTGGCTTAAAGTACTTCGCTTCTGCTGTGATACTAAGCCTCATTTGACTAGGTGGATTCTACTATGTCAAGAATTTAACCTGACCATTAAGGATAAGTATGAGTCAGAATGTGTATAGCTGACCACTGTTCTGCTAGTTTTCGAGACAACTTCCCCCGGGCGTCACCACAGTGGATGACTTCTCCCCCAAGGAGTAAGTTTTTTGGTTTTGTCCACGCTCATGGTATGCATATGTAAAACTATCTAGTGACAGACAAAATTCCATCCAACGGACCTCTCAAAGAGAAGAGGAAATTTTTGGTGACATAAAAATACGCAATTATGATCCATACTTGTTTAAATACTGGTCTGATCAATTGTCAAGGAATGTGTATCCAATGATGATCAAATCGGGTATCACCACACTGCTCATGGAGGTATTTCTTCAGAAGAAAATCGCGACAAAAATCTGCGTTTATTTTATCAGCCCACTCTTGAAAGACTACTTTGATTTTTGCAAAACTCCGTGCTCATACAACACCAGCAGGGATCACAAAGGAACATGATGCCCCATCCCTATTTTAATTATCGAGATCTTTGATTGCTGTGCCTAGACTCATGGGCCTTCCCAATGTACTTTACATTTTATTGGCAGTTTATTATGTTTCTAAGTAAGTGAGGCCATTCCACCCAGGAACTAATGATGAACAAGGCTGTTTTGAAATTTTTGAAAGAACTTTCTTTTCTTCTTCGGAGGCCTCAGGTAATCATTAGTGATGGTGGGCTCCATTTTTGTAATCGACTTTGAAAATTTGTTTAAAAAGTATGGAGTCACACACAAAGTTTCTACTACTACTACATATAGACCAATGGTCGTTTCGAACTAGCCAATAGAGATCAAACATTTTGGAAAAAACACTAAGTACTTCTAATCGTGAAGGATTGGTCAGCCTGACCAACCGGCGCTCTTCGTCACTTCAGATTTACTTTAAGACTATTCTCGTATGTCTCCCCTATAGGCTAGTTTATGGCAAGTATGTCATCTCCAAAGGGAGCCAAGGTTGAGCGATTAGGGCCATTAAAACTCTAATTTTGATTTGGCTGAAAGGGTAAAACAGATCACAAAATGAACGAGCTTGATGAAGTGAGGCGTGAATCGTATGATTGCTCGAGAATCTACAAAGAGAGGCTAAAGCTCTTCCATGACAAGAAAATTGTAAGGAAGATTTTAAACCTCACAAAAAGGTACTGTTGTACAGCTCTCACTTACACATCTTTCCAAGTAAACTCTGTTCTAGATGGACTGGACCTTTCAACATCAAGGTAGTACACCCATATGGCGTAGTGGAGATTGAGAATCTGGAAAATAAAGACCTTAGTTAATGGTCGCTTAAAGACATTTCGAGAACTGACCAGGAGAGAAAGGAGAAACTAAGAGACCCGCCACCGGATATCTTTACCCTTTGCATATAGTTTTCTTTTCTTCGTGATTTCTTTACGCTTATTCCTTTAGTCCAGATTTTTGTTTTCATATAAAGGAGAGTCCAACCCTTTATGTAAATCCGTGATTTTCGCCCTATCGGCCCCGTGAGGTGTATCCGACAGCATCGAGGGCAATGCCTATTTCCATGGTGGGTGGGCATACTAGTGGTTGTGAGCCATCTAAGTGCATGCTATTTGGTTTACCCAGTGTTCTTAAGGAGCCAAGTCCATGCAATTTCTTCGATTTTCTACCTTTCTGGTGTATGGTACCTGGACCTTGAATGCATGTAGTCACATGACCTTTATGTATGCACCCATATAGTTTCACCGCACATACACAATAACAAAAAAAGTACTCTCTCAAATAACAAAAAATTTTTTCCATATTCGGGACTATATCGACCTAATTCTTTCCTATTCTCCAAGAAATAATCTCACCGTATCATCTCGTATTCATAAAACTACACATGTCATTGATTCTCATTCTAAGCTCACTTGTTTATCGTCACTCTATGCATTTTTGCATTCCATGTCAACTACATGCATCTTATTCTTTGAGGAACATCCATACATAGTTAAAAGATGATTTTAGGCCATATTTTCTCTCTATAATTTCTAAATCATTCTCGAGTCATCCTTGCACCCCTTGTTGAGCTTGAGCTGCCAGTCTCATTCACCTTTAGGACTCTTGATCACGTGGAGGCACACCTTGCAAGTGTGAATGTACCGCAGAGAGCATAGTACACACCAGCAAGCACAAGTCACTTAGAGGGGGTTCATGCTGAGTTAGCTAGCGTACAATGAAATCCAAAATGTAGAGAATTCTGGAAAATTTTGTAAAGTGGTACCGGTACCAAGGCTGAAAAACAAGGCAGTAACAATTTAGTACCGATACCACACTTACCAATACCGGTACCCATAATGGAAAAAAGGCAAGGGCAATTTATAATCGATACTCACACTTAATTGGTACCAGATTTCAATCAAGAAAACATGCAAAGGTATCTTGGTACCTGCACCACACTTACTCGGTAATCGTATCGCGCACATGAATGGGTCATTTGAAGAGTTTATTCCTCCCATTTTTTTTAACCCTTTAATATTCCCCTCCAACTCCTATATAAGAGAAACCATAACCCTAACTTCTCTTCACACCAAAGCAAACACTAAATCAAACGGTTTCCTCAAGTGTCACCATCACTCTGACCTGGGGCATCAACAGTTCTTCGCACACAGGGCCTGAAAGTGTTGGAACCATGGTGGTAAGTGCTTCTCGTCTTCTATAGAGCAATCTGACTGGTTTTGCACTGTGTTAGTATGGATTTTTTTGGGTGGCTTTGGGTTGTGGTTCTAAGGCTCTCGTCAGCCAGTGTGGCATCCGCTATAAGCGTATAGTGGAGGAAGGTTTTGAAATGATTTGGAAAAGGGTGAGTCCTAATATTGCTAGAGATGGGGTTGTTGGGAGACTTTGTGTGTGTATGGACTGCTCTCACAATATTTGCCATTCTACATCTATGGCGCAGATCAAGAACACAGTGGAGTAAAGGCCACTAACTCTTCTATGAAAGGAAATAAGCAAAAAACAAAGGCCTATATGTCGAAATCAGAAAAGGGTAAGGGAAAGCAAAAAGGTCCATCAGAGAGTGAGGGAAGAAAGTGAGAGCTAAGACGTAAGAAATCGAGGCTATGTTTGCTCTAATCCGAACCGAGCGAGAAAGGTGGGTCCTGGGGCCAATAAAAGACAGTAGGTTTCCACTGTGAGTGGGGAATGAAAAGTGAAACGTTTCTGTTTACTCACCCCATTCGTGCCTTTATTTAGGATCAGAATTTGCAATTTGTTGGTGAGGAAGTAAAAGGCTATCTGCCGTCCATTGTCAGGGAATTTTATTCCAACTTGAGAGAGAATTTGAATGTGGATTCCCTTTTGGAGACTACAATCTCAAGGAAGCAACTTATGGTCAGCCTTGACTCGATCGCTAGATCGCTGCATTATGATCGCCCTGCTACACATGATGAAATCTTACGCACTGGGCATACAGAGTTCGATGCTAATCTATTTATAATACCATGTGTACTCAACCCACCTATGGGGTTTTGCGGTGCATGAGTTCACACCTGTGGAAACTAAAGCCCGAGTATGCATTGACGAATACATCATTCAATATGATCGAAGGGAAAGGAGAAGTTACTGCGGTAAGAAATTCAATCAGATGAGGTAATGAATGGGAAAATTATTGACTATGCTTTGGTAATATGGTGTATAATGAGGGATTTTTTGAGGTCCCCAACAGAGAACACGCACATTCCCTTCTCGACTTTAGTGACAAATTTGGTGGAAGCTGTTGGGATAAGGGGTTCTAGTAGAGAAAAAAGAGTTTATCCTAGGTTTGGGCCCATCACAAACAAAACATAAGCAAAAAGTCGAGCCGCCTCTACTAGGCCTTTAGAAATAGCACAAACCCATCCAAATTTATTTCTAGGCCATCATCACATTTCATTCCTAGTCCGAAGGAGCACATCCCCTGAAAGAGGATGGAGCGTAGAATCAAAGGCTAATTTAATGCATCCCGAGGAAGGTATACTGACCATAGGCTCTTCAAGCTTCGAGGGGTCATGATTCTACGAGAGAGCCCACTGCTGTTGATGACCCTCTTGACTCGAAGGGATTCGACGAAATGGATGGATCGCGCGGATGAAGATGCATTCCTCCGATGCAGAGGAGGGGATGGGAATAGTAGTGGCATCTTGCCCGAATAGGGTGGTGTTGGTAATTGGGTAGAGACCTCAGCCATGTCATGCCAACACCTACTTTGTTTTCAGAATCTATGGTCATTATGTTTAAAAGACCTTTGATTTTAGTTATGTAGGTGTTCCTTATTGACTTGGTATGCAGCAATTGTTTGGTTAAGTGGTGAAATGTTTATAGCTTTAATGAAGTTCTATCTAGCCAGATTTACCAGAGCCTTATTTCATATCTATGATCCTTTATATGAGATTCTCTGTTTTATAACAGTTTTCTATTTTGTCCATTACATTTGGGACTGTTGGTGCTCATCTAAGTTCAAGTGGTTGCATACTCTATTAGGTTATAGTACTATGTTCATATTTTCTCTTTTGGGAATCTTGTAGTGCTTGACTGCTCCTTAGCACACTTTGTTGAGCCTCATAGTTGGTAGGCGCTACGAGTTCAAATCTTGCTAGGGACTAGCAAGATGTAGGTTGGGGGGTGTGTTGGATACATAAAAGTGCAACAATTATATATGGTTTTAAGTCCTCAAATATGTTTTGCTTTCTATTTCATTCGCATTAGGTGATTTTGACCTTTTCTATCGCTTTTATGCGTGTGCAAAGTTGTTCATGTCCTCACATTTTCGTGAGTGGGTTGGTTCTGCAGAACAATTTAGATCATCGCTTGTCATTACGTATGCCGCCTGGGAGGCCCTTGTGCAATTTAAAGGGGAAGAGGGGCAATCAGGAGGCATGGTACTAATACCACACTAATCGGTACCAAGCATCTCACACTAATCGGTACCGTACCTACATGTAGTGAGGAGGAGCTGAGCAAAGGGTACGGCATTTCAAATATAGTGGTACCATACCCAAAAGGCTATCGGAGTACTGCACTTTCGTACCGATACTACACTAATCGTACCAAGTACTAACATGCGATCTTTGGCAGGAGTTGAGTGGAATTTCATCTCGTGCAAGGGCACGCCGCCTTTCACTCCCACATCGAGATCATTAATGAGTACTGTATTTGCTTCCACTTTAGGCAGCACTGAGGAGTTTGATCAGGTTTTGCTATAAACCTTCTGGAGTGTTTTCTCATATTTTCAGGCTTCCTAGAGGTAGAGTGAGTTTTCTTCCGATTGAGTTTTTGCCATCTGTAATCTTCAGCTATTTTATAACTTGGTGTTCATTGAGAGATTCAGCTTTTGATATCTCAACCTTGCAATTGAAGTGTTATTTCAATTCATTGCTTACTATTAGTGTTCCAGTAATTATGAATCAATTTCAAATTTTAATGGAGTTCAAACCTCCATGATAGGGTTCTAATCTGGAAACTCACCCTTCAAGGTAAAGGTAAAATTCTCAATCCTCTTTTCAGGCTTTCAAACGGATTTGTATGATATTAAATACCAGAAAATTCTGAGAAACCTTAGTTTGGCATCTTCTTGACAACATGTGAATGATTCTCGTATACGCTACATTGATCTCAAATGCAAAACTAAGAGTCCAAACAAATCAGCCTAAGCAAGCGCTTGGTATCGTCTAATTATTCTTTGTCTTATAAAAGCATTTAGTTAAATCCCCATCAAAGACTATTCATCAATGGCTCTTGGATGAGATTGTAAAGTGAGGTAAAGTTACCTAGTCGGGCGTGAGCGGAAACCTTAGGATCCTATCATTCCCTTCTAGTTTTACAATAGTCTAAGCCAATCTGCTAATAAATCAATCAATCAAAACCCCTTGCATTTTACTTTTTAATCGCACATTCATTAGATAGCAATCCCTAAGGATCATCTAGGAAACCACTCCCTGTGGAAATGACATGTGGACTCCAACAATATTATAATGCTTGACAACATCAGTTCCTACGCTTGGGAATAATTTCAACACACAAATCAGACGAAGCACCTACCTCCCAAATGGAATTCCAAAATATAAGCTATTAAGGAGCAAAGAATTTGAAATAGCTACCTCTTGAGGAACTTATCGGTTCCTTAATGACCTATGAAATGAAAATTGCAAGGTAAGAAAAATAATTGCAAGAGAAAAGCAAAAAGGAAAGCATTGCACTCAAATCTCAAGAAGAAAAAGTCGTTGAGGAAGCAAAGTCTAAAAGAATATGGAAGAAGATATTGCCGACATCTTCAAGAAAATACAAAAGCTGGTAACGAAGGATAAATTTGATGGAAGGACCTACAATAAAAGAAGCAACTATAAGAAGAAAGGTTCTTCAAAATAAGAAAAAGAGAAAAGAGAAGGAGTTAAAGAAGTAACTTGCCGCTGCGCACTAAAAAAAAAAAAAAAAAAAAAAAAAAAAAATCCCGGTCATATCAAACATGATTGTCCTCCCCACAGCTAAGAGAGAAAAGAAAAGAGCTATAATGGCAACATGGAGTCAAATTGAAGACTCATCCGATAATGAAAGTGAGAATGAATTTGCCAACATGTGCTTCATGGCTTTTGAAGATCAAGATAAGGTCAATTCTTATTCTAATTCTGATTCTGATTCTGATTTTGATGATGATATTAGTTTTGAATATGATGAATTGCTTATAGCTCTGTACAAGTTTGATGAAAACAACAACTCTCTTAAGAAGAAAGTTTTTGAGCTTCAAAAAGAACTTGATGAAATAAAAGAAAATTTTTCAAAGTTGAAGCTTCAAAATTTCTCTTGAAAAGGTAAATGAGGAACTACTCAAAAAGAATAAAATGGTTGCATCCTCACTACAAAATTCTCTTGTAGACAAAAGGCTCATGAAATGATCCTAACTAGCGTAAAATGTGTTTTTGATAAAGGGGGCTAGGATACAAAATCAAAGAACGAAAATATTTCAAAAACTACTTTGTCAAAGAATCCACAAGTGAAAGTCCATCAACCATTTGCAATTTTTGTGGTAGAGGAGGGCACATTAGTTGTACTTGTTTGATGAGTCCTAAAATCATCTATTTTTAGTCCATTTTTTGGCATATTTTTGGAAGTTTATGACTCATTTTAATGCTAAATTATGGAATGTCTAATAACTTTGTGTTTTTCGTGGTTTTGAATGCAAAAGAAAAACAACTAAAGAAGAAAAGAAGAGGGAAATTGCTATATAAAAATGTCATGACATAATTTCAAGGAAGCCAGCAGATACTATGTCGCAACAAAGATGAAGCTTAACCTGCCAGAAGTGAAGAATGTCGCGATATTTCACAACTTTGTCGCAACACAAAAATGAGAGGAATCTTAATGATAAATGTTATAATAAAGAAGTGGAATGTTGTGACATAATGCAATTTAAGATGTAACTTTGTCACGAAGAATGGATTTTGTGTCGCGACATTGATTGAGAAGTTCTTGAAGAAGAATGTCACAATATTATTTTGCTCTGTTGTGACAATGATCAAGTAAATGGCGTAGGAGTTTCTCATTACAATAATCAAATTTATCGTGACATAAAGAGTCGGGGTGAGAAAGAAAGTCTATCATAACAAAAATTATGTCTGGTTAAAACGGAAGAGCAATGAGACAAGTTAAGACAAGCTGTCACATAAAGATTCTTACCGTTGCAACAAACACCAGCTTAGCAACAAAGATCAAGGAAGGAAATATGTCGCGACATTTTCAAAGTCTATCATGACATAAAATTCAGATTCAGCAACAAGTATGTTGCGACATAGAAGTTTTATGTTGCGACAAGAACAACATGCAGTTGTGACGAACTTTGTCGAGATAACGGAAAGCTATGTCATGACACAAGTTGAAGAGAAGCGCCTAGAAGAGAACAAAAGACTATCGGGACGCAGTGTGAGCAAAAGAGTACTTTATATTGCGACATTTCAAAATTATGTCATGATATAAAACAAAGCTAAGGGTGAGGCTTCCATTAAGATAAAGAAATTTTTATGTCATACATTTTCAAGAGCATGAGAATGTAGAAACATTGTTGCAACAAAGTTTATATGTCGCGACACAAGACACTCATGTTGCTACTATTAAGATATCCATGTCACGATAATTAGTAAGACTTCAATCAATCCCACAAGGATATTTTAAAAGTCCACAATGACATAACTATGAAAAAGCACAAAACTATGTCATGACAAAAACTACAAGCCACGCATAAAGTCGAGAACAAGATGGTTTGGTCTTAGGTCACAACATAATTTTCAATGTCACGATAAAGCAACTCATTGGGCCAGATTGGGATCCGCCAATTTCAACCTCGGCGCGCCCATCATTTGAGAAAATATATAAATAAAAGCATCTAAGGCACTCGTATGCAAATTTCTTACCAAAACTAGGAACTTCCGTAGTCGACTTCTCAGACATATTTTTTTTTCTTTAATTTTATTTTTCATCGATTTAGTTTTAGCTTAGCATTTAGTTAGTTTTTTTGATCGAATGTTGATTCGTGGTAGTTTCGAAATGTCTTATCAGAAATTTTAGTTTCTACACGTTTGATTTGAATGGAATTTGAAAATTTTCTAGAGTTCATTTATTTCAATTCGCTTGCAATTTCAATGAATTTTCCTGATCAGTTAGTCACTATTATTTATAATCCATTTTTGAAAGACTGAGCTCCCTCTAGGAATAGATCGATGTTAATTATTGTTTTCTCGCCTGTAAATTTGAAAGGAATGTCATAGTTCGAATTCAATTTATTTAATTGCATTGTTCTTAGGATTACTTGTTTAATTATTATAAGGAAAATTCCGCAAAAGGGATTGTATCTTACATGATTTAGAGTCTCTAAGTATTACAAAGATGAAGATTCTTTAGAGGCGGAGAAGTTACCTGAGGTATGTTAGACTAATATTATGGAACTAAATAACTATGAAATATTACTCGATAGATCACTAATTTACTCATGGTGTGAGGATAGTTGGATGATGTATCACTTTAATTGGTCAGAGGTTTCTCCTCTATTTGATGAAAGGATCTTGATCCCGTTAGCATGGATCTAATTGGCGAAAGAAAATTTTATCATACTGATGGATGAGTTACCAATTATATCGAGAAGGCTTGCATATCCAAGATAGGGGCAAGAATTCTTCACCCCAAGATTCAAAGAAGCATTGAAAAGGAAAAAATACCTGTGATCTTATAAAGAGGACTATATTCTACAAGCACTGATTAGACTGATGTAATCCAAAAGGAACATGGATTCCCACTAGTGAAATGTAATGTATGGAGAAATCCAATCTATACTACCTTTCAATCTTTGACAAGTTCACATTTCAAACTAATGGCTGAACTATGTTATAAAATGATGCAGAAATTTATAATTGTATACTGATCTATTTCCCAGTGTTAACTTACCTAGTGAACTTTCCAATCCAATTATTTTGAATTCTTTATATAGTTATAGAATTTTATTTGGTTTTTTACTTTTCTAGTTTAAAAACCAAATCACTTTTAACTTCGAGTTCAAATAGTAAGGGATCTTGAGTAGATGGAGAAATTGATTTTTAGATTTTGATCAACTCGTGGGAACGTATATCTGACTTAAATCCACTTTTATTACTTGTATTTAATTTATACCAGAGGTCACTAGACTAAAACATTATCAAAATGAAGTTTTCTCATACAAGGCAAATAACATGATTAGTACCCAAATAGTGCAATATTGGGCCTTGTTTATAGCATATTTTATGCGCTTTTTGTGTACTAATTGACTTCAATAACTCAATTGACATATTCGAGTCCCTGCCATACCATCACATTTAGAGTTATTTTAGTAGTTTCAGGTCAAAAGCCCTCATGATTCTCAATTTGACTTGAGTGACAATGAACTCCGAGTCACCAAGACTCATGATCAATCAAAGGGAAATTTGAGCCAATTTATTGAAGATTGAAGGACCAAATTGTGAAATTTTAAGGTATCTGTGTTATGAATTTCACAACTCCGCGAAATTTCGCAGGTCGTCAATTTTCACAACTCGCAACACGCCATACTGAGATTTCCACTATTTGCTTTTTGATCCACTTGTCAGGGTTTTATACAAGTTTACCTTTATGTAATTTTGATTCTCAATACACTTTGTAATTTTATCTTTACTGAGCCTATATAAGCTCATCCATGCTTGTGTAATCAAAGACATCTTGTCATTCAATCAATCGCCCACTAAGCCTCCTCCCCGCGCTGGGTGATTTTCTCTTCTTCCCCTTTACTTTCTTGCATTTTCTTGGTAGCTAAACACCCCTTGATGATGACAAATCAAGGGATGCTTGGCTAATCTCCCCTGATCCTTGAATAGGAAGGCCATTGGGTGTTGTTTTTAGGTTTAGCTGCATGTTCTTATGTTTTTCATGTTTGCATTTTATGGTATTTGTGCCCCTGTTTTTCACTGAGGTTAAAATCTCTTAAGCATATTCTCTTTAATGTGTATTTGGCAAGCTTTTGGGTTCAATGGATACTTTCTACCAGATCCATCGAGGCCCGCTTAGCTGGCCCCGGCTTAGTTATCGTGGGGTAGCGTTTTTGAGATGTGTTTTAACTGTTAGGGACATTTTTACCTAATGAAATGTTATCTTTCAAAAGGAAAGCTTTAGTGGTTTAGGTTTTAAAGCTAAAAGAAGATCCGGTTCGAAATGACTATATGTCAGTGCTCCCAAATGCGAGGAGATAGGACTCGAGTACATGTTGGTTAATCTAGAACACTAAGTCCAATGGCCCAAGACTCTGCTGGGATTACTCTTTTAAATTTTTACTTAAGTATTTCAGCCAGGAACCATTCACACACACACCGTTTCCCACACCCTTTAATCCAAGGAGAAAACACTTTCATTTGCAATGCATTGTAACCTCCTACCGACAAGAAAACCCATCCTGTTCGAATCTGCGGAGCCACTATACTCGCAGCTGGCTTTGCTACGTAGTATAGGAACTTAGGTTATAATTTTGTTTGATTCAACACCTACCGAATTTGAAACGAATCAATTTGCGTCGTTGCCGGGGATGGTGCCCTGTGCTGGAGAAAGAAAAGTGTTGAACTTGCACTTTGCATCATAGTTGGTGCTATCTCATATCTTTTGATTTTATTCATTTTTCCCACTTGCGCTTAATCGCAGGGAATTAAGATTTCACCATGGTAGCTCAAGACTTCAGGCAGCATCGTTAATATTGTTTTGATTTTAGCTAAATCAATAATCCTTTGTCAGTCTAGATTTTGCTGGTTTCTCGTTTGTGGTGTGATCTATAGCAGTTTATGCAAAGGGGGATGTAAAACACTCGCAGTGATCGAGAGGCTAGGTGCTTCCTAATCAAGAGATGTAGTTAGCCTACACACCAATCAGATGGAGACTCCACCTGAAGAACAGTAGAGCCAACAGGGGGTTCATCGAGAACCCAATGCATATAGATCGATGAGGGATCACATTCACCCACCAAGGGTGAGTGCACCCTCATGCATAATAATTTCCTGCAGAGGGATATGCGCTGAGACTTATTCAGGTCGCCCTTGCTCCGACTTTCATAGATGGAAAACAAAATCCATACACGTATATTCGATTTTGGTGAGGTTTGCACTACTTTCTCAAGGAGGGTGCAGCTTGATATGGGCCTCCTCGCTTCTAACCTCGGGCATTTCCCTTTGACACTCCAAAGATAAAGCCAAAATTGCGACCCACATGGGGCCAAGGACCACTGTGGAATCGGGCCGAGTTGCAGTGCACTTCAAGAAGTTCTTCACTTCATAAGACCAACAATCAAGAGGAAGATCTACACTTTGCGCCATGATGTTGGAAAGATTTTATCAATGTCGGGAAACCAAGGGAGGTAGAGAGGATGAAATCAACAGCAGAAACCCGAGGGGAGGCATTTATGTGTTCGACGAGGAGGTGGGAATTAAAGGCTAAGTCATTCACCCTAAATGTAAGGATGAAAGAATTGGAGTAGAGAGAAACTAACAGGAGGTACGCGCGACTACGCACTCCATGCCTAGCCAATCCATGCCTAAATTGCCAATCTACTATCATCAAGGGGAGCATTGTCCAATTTCTTATAAGGGATTTAATGGTCGGGAAAATGCAAATGTTTGTAGCCAAATAGGCTACCAAATGATGCCCAAGATGGTAACACTTATAATCCCAACCGGAAGAACTAATTCAACTTGGCTCGAAGCCCAAACCCTTGTATATGTTCCCAGAGCACATCAAGAGCAAGAGATTATGAGTCCACTTCCTCGCCAGAAGAAGCAGCTCACCAATCCTACTCTCACCAATGGAGCAAGCTATCATGAATCTGGCGGTGGTGGGAAGTTTTGTGAGGAGCAGTAAAACAATGCTCGGGATAAATCCAAAGATTAGAGTAGAAAGCTCCATGTATAAGAGACTGATGGTCATGTGTTTGTAACTAGAATTGATACCATGTACTATCCATCGTTGGCTCGAATCAGTAGTAAGTGTAGGAGAAAGGGAGGTTCCCTTCCTAGACACTGCCTAATCCAAGGGGAGTACATGAACTGAAGCCAAACAGCCAACAAATCGAGACGGTCCGTTTACATTACTTTAAGGAGGGTAAGGAAATTGAGAGCAAAATAAAGTGACTAAGCCTGTGGAGAAAAACCAGAGAACAAAGACTGGCAAGAGCCTCACTGCATGATCATTCAAGAAGATTCGAAGAAAGGAGGCATGCCACCCCCCCACCCCCCTCCTTTCCCCAAGCACTGAGAAGCAAAAAGAAGGCTTCCTGCCAAGAAGGGCATCCTGTATGTCGAGGCAAGTCGGGCGTTAAGATTCCACTACTTGTTACGATCAAACAAGTTCCAAATTTATAAAATTTCTGAAAGACTCGCGTGTACACCAAAAAGGGGTCAGGGCATTAATAAGAAAGCCTTCCCGACCGAATAACAAGTCAGTTTGATCATTCAGAGCAAACCTGTTAAATATTAAAGATCCAGGATTCCCACCATTTCAGCCACATCGCAGGGATATGCATAGACAAGGCATTGATCTAGAGCGTGTCAACCTACCGCCATATAAGTAAAATGTATAAGCGCTAGGCCTGGGGGGGACTCAAGCCTACTAACATCAATTCCTATCCTTAACAGATCTGGCCAAGGAAAATACCAAAGGGATAGTGGAGGATGTCTTGTTAAAGGTGGATAATTTCTATTATCCGAAGGATTTTGTGGGCCTGACACAGAACTAACGGCAAGAGCACTCACCAAATGCCCATCATACTTGGGAGGCCAGCTTCGCTGCTACTTAATGCTAACAACCATTAATGGATAATGCAAATTCACCTTTGGCAAACATGACTTGGAGTTCAACATTTTTCTATCCGAAAGTAACAGTGGATAAGCCAAAGAGAGGATGTAAGGAGCAGTGTTTAAGAAGTCCGTCTATGTGCACAAGTGAAGGGAAAACCAAAGATTCGCCAAACCGCAAGAAAATTAAATGAGGAACCAAGAAGCGAGGATGAAGGATCAATCGTAAGTCACCTCTCGCATCTCGCGCACATGCCACCAAAGACCACCGTATTAGCATAATGCTTGATATCCGTGATGTATGGGATTCAACTCCGCAAGATACCTCACTGCAAGCATGGAGGAGCATCTCCCTCCCTGATCCTCGAGACCTCTCTTTTCATCATGGCGTTCCTGAACTGGAAACCACTCAAATTTTAATTAGATTCTTGTTTGTTTTATTTCAATTTTTAATTTAGGATTGTCATTAAGGTCCTTTAATTTCCAAATTTTAAATTTTCTAATTTTTCTAGTTTAACTTTATAATTTCTGACCAGTTTTGTTTCGCAGTGTTCGCAGCGCAAATTACAATTCCTAAGACTGCTCATCTTCTCCTCCTCTCCTCGCAACTCCTTTACTCTGCACCTCCGTATGGCGACCTGAAATTAATTTTTCTAATCTTTGAGGCCATTCAAAGTTCTGAATAATAAATTTATTAATTTATCTATCTTCCCACCCTACCCCTCCCTCCTCTTTATAAACTTTCATGTTCCATTCCAATTTCACCTCACAAATCATCCTTCCAGTTTAAGAGAATATCATCTCTTCCTCTCTAGCTGCTCTTCCTCAGTCCAAGATGGCAAAGACGAGAGGAGCTCACACTTATAGGTCAGCGGTGCGCCCGCAGTGGCCCTTCCCCCCTCACGCAGCCCCCATCGCTGCCACTGGCTCTCAAACACGACACAAATTGCTGCTCCCGTCTGATCAGAGCCGTCACACCCCTTCGCAACCACCGGCCTCTACCGTCAGAAATTGGTACCGGGCCCTAGTGCCCTCGCCGCGCCGCTCCATCGCTGTCCATGCCGTCACGCCCGCTTCGATACAAGGGTTCCTCTCTACCGCCGCCAGGGGATGTATCATACTCTGCCAGCCCACACCACCGACCCCTTTACACCCTAGACCAGCCCGGAGGGCCCCACCTGCCAAGAGGCCCCGGACATCAGGCCTAGGGGAGTCATCTACATCCAGATCCAAGGCGTCGCCATCCCCACCTTTATCAGTGGCATCTTGAGCCCGAGACTCCATCTCCGGTCCATCATCCGACGATTTACTTCCCGCCACCCCATCCAAGGAATGTTAGCCAGGGATAGAGATTTTCATGGGAGGTGTACTTCATGATCTCCGAAAGACGCCTCACGCGATCTGGCTCGAGACTCATGCTCCCACACAGCTGATACCTTATCCGAGCCATTCACGGTGGCCACACAAGATTATTATCCTGCCGTCATCGAGTTCTATCACACGATGACATCCTTGGCCGAGAGGCCAGTTCCTGATCGCTTTATTTCTATGGTCAAAGCAGTTCGGGATACGGCCTCCGAGCATCGCACAGCAGCTTCTCCATCTCGCCGTTGATCCTTCCAATGCGGCCTTCGCTATAGACAAAGTATCCCATCCTTTGACTAAGGAGATGGTCCGACTCCTCTATGGATGCTTAATGCGGGCTCCAGATTGTTCAGCTCCACCTTCCACGTTGTATGCTCTTGATAGACCAATACTCGAGGTCTAATATGTTTCAATTTCCAAAGATATAGTATGTGAGGAGAGGAGCTATCCTAGGTGTTATATCGTATTTCCGAGGGATATCAATCACTCAAATGAGCCGATTATGACCTCTTATCCAGCCTCTCGAGGATGGGTCCACCGAGTCTCTCGATCGTGAGTCCCCGCCTTCTATTTCCTCGCCTTATGTCAAAAAATGGAGCATATCTGCCCCCTGGCCGACTCAGATAGAGCGGTCGACGCTGACTGCGGAGGCCACCTACCGCCGAGCCATGGCCGCGTGCCCTGCCGATCTTCCTCCTCCGGGCCGTGACGAGGACGTTTCTCCAAACTTTAAAACGATCAGAGGTACCACTCCTCCACTAACTTTTTCGCCCGCTCTGATAGTTAGTGTCGAAGTGATGTCTATACTCTTTATGTTAGTTTTACTTGTACTATGCCTAAAGAAAGCTTCCTTTTTGTGTTTATATAGATATTGTTGTTATTTCTATGTTTGCAAAAAGTCGAAAATTTTGTAAATTCACCTTGATATATAATACAAATTATTTTCCCACTTTTTGCATCTCATTACCTTATAAATGTGATTTTGCCTCTCCTATAAATTGAGAATTGAAGCAGATTGTATAATACTAAATGCTAGGAGCGGTTCCTCGTATGATATTTATTGCTAAGGGACTAGTAATATCTTTGCTGGGGAGTGATTGAAAATTCAAACAAGGCAATATCAGCCTGCTTATAGTGTTTTATGCACTTTTGTGTACTAATCGACTCAATAACTCAATCGATATTCGAGTCCGATTTTGCTACCGATCACATTTGTAGTTATTTTAGTAGTTTTGCGGGGTGTCAAAGCCCTAAGGATTCCTCAATTTGACTCGAGCACAATGAACCTGAGCTGAATTCGAAGACTCATGATCAAATCAGTGGAAATTCGGAGCGAATTTATTGAAGATTGAAGGACTAAACTGTGAAATTTTGGGGTTGCAAAATTTGGCAACATGCAATTTTTTGTGTTGCGAATTTTCAGAATTCGCGAAATTTCGTAAGTTACTAATTTTCGTGAATTCTACGAACACCGCCTTCATACTCGTACTACATTCGTTTGATCCACTTTGGCTGTGGTTTTATACAAGTTTACCTTATAATTTTGATTCTTTAATACACTTTTGTAATTTCATCTTAATGAGCCTATATAAGCTCGCTCCATACTTGTAATCAAAGATATCTTGTCATTCAATCAATCACTAAGTACAAAAAGCCTTCCCTCCCTTTTACCGCTGGGTGATTTTCTTCTTCCCCTTTACTTTCTTTGCATTTTCGTAGCCAAACACTTTCGATGATGAAAAATCTGGCGGGATGCTTACACTCCCGATCCTTGAAGAGGAAGGCCAAATGGGTGTTGTTTTAGGTTTAGCTGTATGTTCTTATGTTTTGCATGTTTGCATTTTATGGTATTTGTGCCCCTTTTTCACTGAGGTTAAAATCTCTTAAGCATATTCTCTTTAATGTATTCGCAAGCTGTTCAATGGATACTTTCTGAATTAGAATCAATGGAGGCCGCTTAGTTATTCCTCGCTAGTTATCATGGGTAAGGTTCCTTTAGGATGTGGCAGAATCAAGTAGGGACATTTTTACCTAATGAAATGTTAATACCTTTCAAAGGAAAGCTCTTGTGGTTTAGGCTTTAAAGCTAAAGAAGATCCGGCTCAGAAACGACTATATGTCATGCCCCAAATGCGCAGGAGATAGGACCTCGAGTACATGTCAAGTTAACTTAGAACACTAAGTCCAGTGGCCTAAGATTTCAAGGATTACTCTTTTAACTTTTTACTTAAGTATTTCAGTTTGCAACCATTCACACACACTGTTTCCCACACACCCTTTTAATCCAAGGAGAAACACCATTTGCAATGCACTGTAACTCCTCTCTCACGAAGAAAACCCATCCCTGTTCGAATCTCTAGAGCTACTATATTGCGTAGCTTTGCTACGCGCAGTAGGGAATCCTAGGTTATAAATTTGTTGATTCTAACACCTACTCTGAATTTTAAAATGAATCACAACATATTTTATATCTTGGTTAGTCAACAAGTTTTTGCAGTCGTTTCAGGATTGAATAGTCTTCGTGCGCATCTAAGTTCGCACATTGGATTCCACTATATTTGGTCACTTTGGTCTTCAACAATTAGTTAGTTGTTTTTGGTCTATGTTAAAAATGTAGGCAAATATCATTCCTTTAGGAATGGGTCCTAAAAGGTCTAACTCAAGGCAAAGAAGGCCTGGGTCAAAATCAAAGGTCACTAATCAATAATCGACTCCAAAAGATTTAATACGACCTAAAGCTTCTAATTTTCCTTATAGGGACCAAAAGAGGAGAAATGAGGCTCATCCACTGTTTGACATGATGAGAAAGGTGTCTTCGATCAACCTAAATATAGAGATTCGATATCATTACCTTAGAGATCAGGTACAAAAAGGGATATTATAATGGATTTTGTTAGACCTTGGATCATCTTGCAGATATTTCTACAAAACTCCTTTAATGAGGATAAATCGCCAATATTATAGTGATACCAGGACAATTTCTGTGAAAAATTGTTTGAATGACTTAAGTGTCAATATTACTTGAAAAATATTGTGCTTAATTTCTAAATCCTTAACCCTTACTAAAATGCACTTTCAAAGGGACAGATATCTTCATGTCTATAGCCCCATGTATTTAGAGGTATGTGCTGGGGATGTATCAAGCAGAGAAAGATATGCATCCAAGGCTAAAAGAGAAATGCCAAGACGCAATCATTCTTTGATGTCATTTTATAGAAATAATGCAAATCAGATATGTTTTGAATTTGTTAAAATTTATACTATGCAATTATTTTTAGACTATAGGTTTGAGGGGGAGATTTACACCTCCTAGATAACCAAGGTTTGTCATCATAAAAAAGAAGGAGATTGTTAGCCCAAGGGTACCTCTAGTTGAGGTTTTGATGATAACGAACCAAGGTTATTGGTTACTAATGGTTAAAGATTAGTTGAGTGATAGGTTGAAGTTGATCAAGCATCAAATGAAGATAACACAAGCTAAAGATGACAATGATGTAGTTGGATCAAGCTCTTGAAGTGAAGTTCTACCTGGTTAAAGAACCGAAGATAAGTAACCAAGACTCCAAGCTCAAGCATAAAGTGAAGATTTTGATAGCTTAGGAATCTATGTATGAATCTATTGGTGCAATTTTAGGATATCAATAGCCTATCATGCATCATTCACAAACTCGGTTTTCAAATCCTAAAATGCATATCTTTTGAAAACATGAGTTTAAGCATAAAACCTTAGACTTAATAATCCTAAAATGGGCTTCAATGTTTATCTAAGGTTTAGAAGTGTTTTAAATCAAGTAAAACATGAATTTGAACATTTAAAGAGGTAACTTGGCCGAGGTGTGAATATAACCGATCTTGTGAAAAGTAACTGGTCCCGTGAATAATGTCGGCCATGAACAAAGATCGATCGATCAGGTGAAAAGGTCGGGACGGCCAGAACCAAATGGTGAGACTCGACCGCTGAATGCGAGCTCATCCAAAATCCAGAAGAGGAAACGGTCGACCGGTTGTATGAAACGATCGACCGATTGGTCCAACGATCGGATTCCAACGACTACAAAACAGTAACATTTTTGTGTACAACGGCTATAAACGCTTCAGCGCACAATAACTAGCGACTAAATAGCAACTTATGATCCGAGTTCCCACTTTAAATAGAAAGTTGTGGGATCACTATTAATATGAGATCATTTTATATAATCTCAAACATCATTTCTCTTGTGCATCAATTCTCTAACTAAGATTGTGAGTGCATTCATTATATGTGCATATTATGTGAGCGCCTTTGTGTTCATCAAAGCTTGAGTTGTATTTGAAATATCTCGAGCTTCGAGAGCTGAGAGAAAGTGTCTCATTATGCTAAGTGAGAAAGCTTCAAGTGTGTATAATTTAAAGGAATTGTGAAGAGCCCATTGAGCCAAATCCAAGGTAATCAAGCTCCTAGATTGAGCTTAGAACTTGAGTGTATAGCTTGAAAAGGTGCCCATTGGAGCCATAACTATGTAAATAAAGAAGCTCAAGTTGAGCTGACTTCAATGGAACCTCCTCAATTTTATTGAAGGTCGAGAGAGAAGTGGACTTGTGCAAGGCAGGTCGTGGAATCCACTATAAATACGGGTTTTGATTTCTCTATCCTTATGTGTTTAATTTAGTGTTAGCAATTTCATTTAAATTAAAGATTTATCAGAGCTGTGCAAACCACCTCAACCCCCCTCCCTCAAGTTAGGTTGCTTTGTCATATTGAACGTTCAAGAGGCAATGCATACGAAGTTTGTAAAAACTCATCGAAAAATTGAAAGATGTCGAGGGAGCTCCAATGATTGCTTTGAAACAACGGTTCACAGAAGCACATAAGAAAAGAAATTGCAACAGGTGAAAGGCTTTGTGAAATAGTAAAAGAGGCAACATTCGCAGACTAGCCCCTACATATAGAGGTGAAACATTAACAGGCGCATTAAATGCATCATCAAAACATCATGGCCACATACATGTTGGGAAACGAGCGTTTCCCATGCGCTTTGTATCCAAACACGCTTTAATCTTCCGATGCGCTTGATGCGCGATTGATTTTCCGTAATCCTTCAACTTTCCACACTGGAGGTTTACATACGATTTTTCCCCAATTGAAAAGCACAAAATCCCAAATGGGAAAATGGGGGCATTATGAGTACTATGGTCTTTGGGGACCCATTACTCAATGGGCCTAAGGCTCCGTTTGGTCCGAGGCTTGCCTGGCCCATGATGTGAATTGGCCTGCCTAATGATCATATTAAAACCGTAGGCACTACCAAACGAGAATCCGAAGCCCGCCTCGGAGAGCCAAGGTACCTTTCCTTAAAGGCTACCTTCAAGGCAACCTGCCTAGAGTTTCAAGTCCCCAACCTACTGGCCCTTGCATACATCAAGTTTGTTATGGATAAATGGATGAAGGTGAAATACTTAAAGATATTTATCCCCTAATTCCTAGTTTCCAAAATCTCTTATCAAAACATTAATCATTGATAAGGAATGAGAGATTTTATCACTAAAATTACGAGATTTTCTTTCCTAAAATCAAGGAGAGGTTCGTGTATAAATCAGGAAGATCCCCCACAAAGGGGAGAAAAGCAATTCCAATTGCGTGAACTTTCCTCTTCTTCTTCTCGATCTTTTGCTAACTTAATTATTTGAGAGACGGTTGGCCCACCGTCGCTGGATCGCCCTTTTGAAAGTTTATATTGCGCTGTCGATGCCTAAAGGTTCAGACGATCAAGATAATAACAAGTGGGCGCCAATAGAATTGGCCAAGCATTGGCGAACTTTCGGGCGATCGTCGATCTTTTAGGAAGTTATAGTTAAGGATGAAGTTTTAGAATGAAATACAGATTCAATGGAGATGTTATCGAGAATCCAGACATCCAATGGATAACGCTTTAGAATGTTGAAGATTCGAGTTCTTGAGCCATTCTTGTGTCATTGGTTCGTCCCAAAACTAATCCCATTTTGCATTTGAGAAAACAAATGGAGATGGAGATGAAGGAGAAGGATGATATTTGGTTTTTATTTGTAAGGTTGAAATAAAAAGGAGAAGGATGATATTTGGTTTCATATACCCATGAGAAAGCGATTTATATTGTATAAATTGTTTTCATTTATTATTCACAAATTTCTTTAAAAATAATTATACAAATGCATAAATTGTCTAAAATAAAATGTTAAACAAAAAATATATATTTAAAATATTAACAATGTTGTAAATCAAAAGAATTAGAGAGAAATAAGGAAGAGACAAAGAGAGAATTCAGAGGAAATTCCTAACAGGATCTTCATTTCATGCCGATTGCTTATTTATAGGCTTATAGGAGAAGGCCAAAAGCCTTTTTACATAAATGATACATTAATTGATGTACATAATAAATGACATTGTAATCAACATATAGTAAGTAGATCTCATAACTGCACTATGGTCATTCAAAATCCAATATTTATAACACTTCTCGAATGACCATAACATCAAAGAATATACCTCATTAAAACCCATTAGGCAAAAACTGGTGACAAAAACCTAGTGAAGGAAAAAAGTACATGTATTTTGAAAGTATAACCGCTTTATTAAAACCTTATTACAAAAATGGTGGACAACAACTAGTGAAGGAAGAGTACGTGATAATTTCTGAGTATTTAACGCCTCCCGATGTCTTATCTCAAAGTGAGATCTTCGAGTCTCCCTCATTCCAATTTGGCGTAGAAATTTCTTGAAGGTCGCAGCAGGTAATGCCTTAGTGAATAACCGCAGATTATCACTAGACTGATTTATTGTATATCAATCTCACCGTTGTTCGAAGCTCATGCCAGAAAAGAACTTTTGGAGAAATATGCTTTGCCTTGGCCTCCTTCATGTATCCGCCTTGAGCTGTGCAATAAAGACGGCATTATCTCTTCATATAATGTTGTTGTTGTGTTTGAAATAGGAGGAAGACCACTAGAGTCACGAATATGTTGAATCATGATCATAACCACATGCACTCGCTTACCTCATGCATTGCTTAATAACTCCGACCGATCGAGGAGGTCACACCATGGCTCGTTTAATCTGATTCCAAGAAATGGCAAGATTAAGCACAAGTAAATATGCATATCCCCGATTAGATCGAGCTTTACTGGGATCCGAAGGTATCCCGCATCAAGATAACTAAGTAATTTGGCCTTGTACTTTAGAAATAAAAGAGCCCTGCATATCACTTGTCCTAATAAAGGTATCTCAACAAATGTTTTATTCCGGGCTCCAATGCCTAAGAGTAGCGCCTTAGCCATATCTGCAAGCAAGTTCACCAAAAGGGCAATGTCCGCCTTGTACAATTTGTGAGATACATTAGTGCTCCAAATGGCACTTAGTATGGTACTTCCGGACCAAGGAGTTTCTGTCTCTCTTTAGACGAAATGGGTCTTTATTCACTTCAAGTGATCCTTACAATCATAGGAGTTATGGGATGGGTTTTGTTCATGTAAAAGTGCTTCAGACTTTTCAATGTATGTTGATTGATGGACAAAAATCCTGATTTGAAAAAATACTGGACCATAAGTCGAGGCAATATCTAGTCTTACCTAGATCTTTCATCTCAAATTCTTTCTTTTAAATAATTAGCGTTTGTGGAGCCCTTCAGTGGGTCCCTATTAGATTCAAATCATTCTACTGTATTGTTTAAGTTCATAAAGATCAAGGTAACTTTATTGGAATACATACCACGGGTTTTGAAAAAATTTTATTTCCTGTGCAATGTAAATCCTTCCAAGGAATTTCATGTATATGTCACTATCTATGGATCCATACAAATATGCTGGATAACATCCATCAGTTTACTTTAGTCCTCTTCCGAGACTGCCAAAACGATTAAATATCTAAAGGTGATCAGATCCATTATTGGTGAATATGTCTCCTCATAGTCATTAATGTCGCTGTGAAAACCTTGTGCAACAAGGCGAAGCTTTATATCAGATTTATTTCATTATTTCTTATTTCTTTCCGTACAAAGACCCATCTATATCCAATAGGCTTAATATTTTCAGTGTTTGAATCCATCGGGTCCAAATACTCTTTTAACAGCCTCGACCATTTTTCCATTTTTCCTAATCTTGTCGATTTCATATTCATTTATAGTTTGTGTCTCCTCGATCATCGTTATTTTACACGCCTTAGCCACTTGAAAGAAAAGCACGCAATAAGAGTATTTCTACTGGGCCCCATATTTCTTGATTCATATAATTTATAGAGACTTTCATTCATAGGAGATAATTGGTCGGCTTATGGCTACTCTTGTAATCAAGCCTTTTAACCCTTGTAATGTATTTAGTCAACAGAGCCGACGGTGACGTAATAGGCCTCTTCGGGAGTAATTTCACTAAAATCGCATTTTTACAGAGTAAGCAACTTATTAGATTTTTCTTTTTCGAAAAAGAATCTTTAGATCCGATAGTCTTCCAAGCCGACGTGGTTTAGATGTACTAGGCAATAGCATTTCCTAATCCCCTATAGGATTTCTGGTTATGTACTGTATTAACAAATGAATTAGGTGTGGACTTTATCACTTATTCTGAATATAGTGAAAGCATCTCAAATTGATCCGCAAGATCTCGTAATGAAGAATTCTTTTGAACTTCAGTTCGCATTGTTTAGTATGCGGATCAAGATGCAACAATGATGTGTATTCCAAGTAATTCTTACGCCATTTATTATAAATTGGCTTATCGCCCCACGCATGGAAAACAGATCATCAAATGATAATCCGCAAACGAGCAAAGAAAAAGATTCCCCAAAGGCTCAAGGTACAGATAATCGATGCAGAACGAAACCTGCCATAAATACCCAATCTACGCTGAGGACCCATTTTGAACGCTATTCGAGGAATAGGATTATTAAACTCGCACAACCAAATTACACGAATGAGAAATATTTGGTTAAATCAGAAACAATTTGTAAAGGAGAAAAATCATGATCACCAATGTGATCTAAGACGCATCGTTACTACGCATGTAGTATACGGCCTCAAGCAGATAAAGGTAATTTGGTTCTAAGAGTAATGGTCTAGCAACTATCAAATGCTTAATGAAAGATTTAGCTAGTCCATTCGAGTATGTGGTATGAGCAAATAATGATATTGAATCTCATACCCAATGACATGCAATAATCATGAAATGCTTTAGAAGAAAATCTACCTCAAGATATCCAAACGGATAGTTTTAATAGGATGACTGTAAAATGTGTGCCTGAGTTTGATAATTTGTGCAAGTAACCAGCAAAAGCAAGGTTTCGAAAGAAAGAAGGCAAACATGAGACCAACGAGTTGATGCATCAACCAAACCATAAAAACGAAATGGTCCACTAAAGGGTCAATAGTCCACAAACGTCTCCTCAATACGCTCCAAGAAATCGAGGTGGACTTAATCGACTTTCAGAGAAGAAGGTCAAAGTGGATAAACTTCCCTTGAGTACAAGCAACACAATTTCGTGATGATTTGTGACCGAAGATATGAAATCATTGGTCAAGGAATGACCATTAGATTGGTGAAGCATACGCCTACATGAGGTGCCCGGATGACCAAGTCGCTCATGCCATAGAACAATGAGTGGTGAATTACCGAACTCGTTCGTAATTTGTATTAAGATTCAACAGTATAATGGTGGTTAGATATAAACCACATTCTAATGATCGCACTTTTCCGTATCACATTGTGCCATCATAAGTGGCAAGAATGAGAGAAATTCACTAGTGTCATCACTCATTGTTTCTAGATGGTATCCATTCAGTTTTATATCCTTAAAAACTAAGAAAATCACATTTGGATTGGGTGGAATAAAGGCATCTTGAAGGTGAGAGAAACAGTACCACCCGGTAGAATAATAAAGGGTTTTAACTGAGCCACAATTACCGACAAGACCTAAATAATAGTAACATTAGAAGTGGGCCAGTTAATCGGGGAAAAATACTTCTTTTCTCAGAAATAATGAGTTAGAAGATGTACCACAGATAAATATTCTAGTGATATTGACTTGAGGTGCTCGAGAGGCATCCATGTTGCTTATAGAAAAATAAGGTTTAGAAATTAAGAAAAAGAAATATTATTGAAACATTGAAAAATTCTGTGGAGAAATGGAATTACATAAGAAAATAAAGAAAAGAACTAATCAGAATTGACATGCCCATCACCAATTGCATGGGAAAGATTTTACTGGGGTCCTCAAAGAATATCAAATTAGCAAATCCATGCCACCATCACTATTACCATCAAAGAAATTGACTCTCACTATCCTTGCCTTTGCCTTTGATTGATGCTTGCATCAACCAAATGTTCGTCAGATAACAGTACGTGACTAATGACCCACATGCTACATCTATAGCATTATCTTGTCAAGGCGGAGTGATATTCCTAGTCAAGGGTTGCCTGTGGATTTGGGAGCTTCCCTTTATTGGAATTGCTTTTCTTATTTTTGAAGGGACCATTGTTATGATTTCTAGAATTATCACCACGGCCACGCCCTCGACCACCACCACGTCCCGCTATTTCCCTGTGACGCCCATTTTGTGCCCTTATCTATTGCTACAGAGGCAAAAGTAGCATTTGCTCAGGAAATGCTTTTAAACCCCTGATGACGAGATTGATGATTTTGAAGCAAAGCTCAGCATTCTTTCTGCAGCCACAAGGAGACATGCAATCAATCTGTAATATTTAGTAAACCGACGCCCTATATTGCCGCAAAAATATAGAGCACACAGAGGCGTGAAAGTGGTAAAAAGTTTTTCAGCATCCTCATCGCGATATTCTACAAAGCTTTAACTCGCGAACTAATCTGAACAGTTTCAATTGTATTCACTACGTACTTAAAGTCTTGAAGCCGCAAATGAAGCAATCATATCTTGCTTTAGGGAGTATCACTGTTTTCTGGTGGTCATATCGGTCTTTTAAACTCTGCCAGAGAACCAATGGGTCTTTTACTGTAAGGTATTCATTCTTGAGACTCTCATCAAGATGATGGCGAAGGAAAATTAAAGCTTTAGGCAGATTCATAGGATGCACTATTATTTTCTTTGATGGCTTCCAGTTCACATCTAAGTGTATTTCCGCATCCAAAATCCAGGATAAGTAGTTGTTGCCCGAAATATCAAGGGCAACAAATTCTAATTTTGTGAGGTTAGACATATTCTGAAAATAATAGAAATAATAAATTAAGAAAATTTGTAAAAAAAAATGATCAAAATTTAACAAGAATAAATAAATAAATATAGATTCTTCAGGAATCTAAAATAAATGACACCATTTTCTTGACATTATTATAATTCAGAAAATTCTTCAGAATTTAAGAAGAATTCTTCTAGAATTTAAAGAGCTCGCAAAATTCATCTCCAGAATTATTGCAAATGGAATCTTCTTCGGAATTCAAAGTGTATGATGGTGAGTTATAATCACGACAGAATTCTACTGAATTCATGTTAAATCGAAAAATGGGTATCAAAATGCTTCCGGAAATGATACTACAGAAAGAAGAAAATAATAAATAAATAAAGTAGCACAATGGTAGAGTAAACAATGATGATGGAAGTTATTGTCTAACTTAGGTCAAAGTAACAAGAAATAGAAGCAATGGTGTCATGAGTACCCGGGCGGAGCGAGTTCGGGGCAAATGTCTGAACTAACTATCGCCTACAAGAGAGCCGGCCGATAACGGTTGTAAATCAAAAGAATTAGAAAGAAATAAGGAAGAGACAAAGAGAGAATTCAAAGAGGAAATTCACGATTTTCATTTACTACTGACAGTTTATTTATAGTTTATAAAGGAGAAGGCCAAAAGCCTTGCATAAATGATACATTATTAATTGATGTACATAATGAATGACATTGTAATCAAAATATATATATAAGGATCTCAGAATCAAGGTGTCATTATGGTCATTCAAAATCCAATATTTATAATAAACAATAAATATTTAAAGTAAAATTTCTAAACAAATTTTATTTTATTTATTTTACAAAACATTAGAAAATATGTTTCAAAATAGTTTTAGTACACTATCAAGGATCAATTTAAAAACAAACATTATTGTGTTTAAATATTTTGGTTTGTTTTGGCCTGTAGCTCGTATAGGGCCAGGTTGGGCCAGATAAACTTGGGCCAAATAAAAGTGGGCCAAATTGGCCCGATCCATTCGTCAGGGTCAGACAATAAAGCAAACAAATAAAGCACCATTTCCAACTATAGTGAAAACCTCTCAACCTTCTTTGTATTAAGCATTGCCTCAATCAAAGAGTGCTTATATTGATTGAAGCATCGGAGGAAATTGGATCTTCACTCAATCTATGGCTTCCTTTTTCTTAAGGGAACTTCAATATTCCCTTATTGTTCCCGCTTTGATACTATTCCCGAAAGTTCAATAGGGAATTAGCAGGATCTAGGAGCTGTGATACTTAGAAGTCAAGGAAAATTTCTGGAAATATCAAATCGATATTTCGAGTATTAACTGCACTTCAAAGTGAATGATTGAAGACCGGGACAATACTTGAAGGAAAATCGCTTACAATATCAATGATATTGCCAAATTATCACGATATTTTAAAAATAATTATATATTTCAACAATTCTTCACGATTTATCACTAAGTGACTGGTCAATTGTGTGTAGCTTCCATAAAAAATAGTTTCTAAGGGGGTTTTGATCCTAGCCAAGGATGAAGAGAGAATAAACTGGCCATCCAACTATTCATGTTTACTCGAATGTTGGTATTTTGCAAACATTTTATAACTTACTTTAACTTTAATTATAAAATAAATTTTAAAAATAAGAAATAATCATAATTTGTCTATGATATTTCAATACATTTAAAATAAAATAAATTGTAATTTTATTAATGAAAATATTTTATAAAATTAAAAAATTAATTTGATAAATGAAGTATTAATATAATTTTTTGATAATATTTGATTATTAAAATAAGTTAATGTCATTATCAAAATATTATTGTTATAAATATCAATTTTAGAAATTAAATCTTTAAATAAAATATTTTATATAAATCATATGATATTATAATAACGGAAAGAAATAAAATACATCTCTATTTAATATTATAATATCTAAATATTTCTAAATTTTTGTCATCTACTTACATTCTAACGGAAAGATATAAAATATTATGTTATTAATATTATAATATCTTAATAATATTAACTAATAACATATTTAATTTAATAATTAAAATAATTATCCATATAATTAAAAATAAATAATAACATATTTATTTTTATCTCTAACCAAATAACTCTAATATATGTTTTTTACTTATTTTTGTTATTTTTTTGAACTTTTTGAAGTAATTCTATGAATTTAATATATTTTTCTCTTTTACCGATATTTTAGAAAAAATATCTACTAATATTTTGTACCGATATTTTCGATATATCCGTAAAATTCACTACCACATATCAGTGTTTACTCGATATTTTGATCCTTACTTATAAAGTAATACATTCTTCCTCTAAGCCTGCCTTTGTTAGGGAGTTGGTGATCTTGGGAAAATGCGGTATGGATTTCTTTCTTTAGTATAGAAATCAAAAGATTTCTCAATCTTTGTCATATCAAATGGTATACGCACTTCGTGGTATTAAAGGTCATGGACTTATCTCCATAAATCATGTGTTTTCCACCAATATAGGGCAAATGAATGAATATGTACTTAGGAGATCTGCTTCCTCGCTACTTTAGAATTAACCTGCCAAAGAAATTCCTGTGAGGTCTTTCTCCATTGTTTCTTCCCTGAGTAATTCTTCATATTCTATTACCTTAGCAGCAAGATCATAGAAGTGTCTCAACTCTATACCTTGAAATTTTTTCCTATGCTCAATATCAAGTCCTCTTTAGGTCATCTTCATGTACTCTATTTCTGGGAGATGATTTTTTCATATATTCTTCTTATTTTTCAAACGAGTAATGAATGAATATGTTGGTTCTCCAATTTCTTCAAGTTACTCCTTGATAGTTCTGCTATGCAAATCTTAGGTTCAGCTATGAAGAATTATGTTTGGAATTGTCTCTCCATTTCTTGCCAACTCATAATAGAATTCCTTGTCAATCTTGCATACCTAGCAGCTCTTGTTAATGAGTTAGGAAATAACCTGAGTTTGAAGTAAGGGAAATTCTCATAGTTAGCCAATTCCCCACACTGCACTATGAACCTAGCCACATGCTCCAAGGTGGATAGCCCATCTTCTCCAGAGAATAAAGAGAATTCGGAGATTCAAAACCCCCTTGGGTAAGGATTCTCTTTGTCTATTACCTCTAGGTATGGCTTGCAAAACTCTAGGCGGCCACTTTGTCTAAGTCCTGGCCCTTATAGCTCTTAGCACGCTCCTATTGCCTCCTAAGTCCAAGTGCGAGTGGTTTCATAAAAGGTCAGGGGAGCTCACAATTCTCCCATTAGTGCCTACCCCTAAGGGTGGTTGAATAGTGCCCCCCATGCCTCCAACAAAAGAAAGTGGTTCATTATAGGTTACAAAGTTATATAGCTCGTTGATGTTGGGGCAAATAACCTTTGAAGAGTCATTGTCCTTATAAGAAGAGAACGCTCACTATCGATATTCGTCAAGTTCCATCCTCTCTCCTATGGTGGAGGACGAAGAAGCGATTTCAACTCGTATAGAAAAGTAGTGAGATTCACCTGCTTCATGAAAATTCATGTGATGCTACCCCCGAGCTCACCTAATAGTTCCCTCGTAGATCCAAATCAACTTCTTGGCTTTGTTGTCCAACAACTCTTGAGATTGCCTCTAAGGTCTTCCCTTACGACCGAGATGGTTGTTTTACTCCTTCCATAACAGTCTTGGCCTAGTCGGTTGTTGTTTTGGTTTGTTCATCTATCACGACCTAGGTATACTCAACCACGGATTTGGTTTTTTCATCCATAATTCTGACTTGGTCAACTAAAGCCTTGGTTTATGTGGTCATTATTTCTTCAAGATGTCGTGAGGTCATCAAGCTCTGGTTCTTCAGTACCTTAATCAAAGCGAAACTCATCAATAACATTAGAGAAATTAATAAGTATATCTATCACTCATGCTCACCGTCCTCGCCAATTGGTTGTCCGATGCATGTTCCAATTTAGAGAAACTTCTACAATATTTTTCTCCTGTTGTTCCACCATGGCTAGAACTAGTCCCTCCTACACTGCTTTTGCAGCCTTAAATCTTGAGTCTTGAGATGTCAAAATGATTTTACTTCTCAACTTTAGTGGCATCTTCAACAAAGATAGGTCCCATTGGTATGCTAAAATATGTTGTGGTGATTTTGTGATTTTCACTCTAACATACAAAATAAAGCATGTGGTTGAAGCAGCCAGAAATTAAAGTGTTTCAAACTAAGATCAAGAGAAATCAAACTTCTTAATTAGACAAAGTGAGTTCCTTAGTTCCCTTGATAGTTTCCCATAATCTAAGTAGATAATGTCATAGAAAAATGTAAAGATTGGAGGAATAAAAACTGAAGGAAATGTTAAACTGCACTATGAATGAATGGAATGAACCGTGTAGAGGAAGTGAAAGAAACTTGATTAGAACTTGAAAATAGATTGTTAAAATGTGTTGAAGAATTGAAAGAAATTTGACTACAACTTGAAAATATAATGCTAGAAATTGACGAAAGCTAATTAGAAAGCTAAGAGATGCTGAAGTAGATTGCCATTGTTGCTCATTGAGTTAATTGATTGATTGGTTGGTTGTTGATCAATGGGCATTGATCGTGAGAGCCTCCTTTATGTGACTTTAAATAACTATTCAAGTCTTGTATTTTCTCCACTCCCCCACTTCCTTAAGTAATTACCCACGTCCCCACTAAGGAGGTTTGTTCCTAAAGTAACTACCCATGTCTCTATTAGGGAAGCTTGTTCCTCAAGTAACTCTCGCCTAGTATATCTTCTTGTCATGTTCCTAACTCTTTGAGAAAAGTCTCACTATCCTCCATTTGTAAATTCCAAAATTTTAAATTTTGAAATGCACATTGGTCTTGTACATGAGCTTTCTTTAGTGGGTTTGTGATTAGTGCCCAAATAGTGCTATTTTGAACCTTGTTTATTACGTGCTCTCGAAAGCACTTTGTACTAATTAGCTTAATTAACCAATTGGCACATTATGTCCCGCTACTACTCCATCGTATTTTGTAGCTATTATTTTGTAGTTTCTTTGCAAGATAATCAGCCAAATTACTGAAATATTTCAAACACGAAGAATTCGAGTTGAACTCAGTATCAAAGGTAGATCAGATCCTAGAAGGAAAGAAGAGCAAAAAGTGAAAAATTGGCATTGCAGAATTCCTCAAGTAAAGGTTGCGAAACCGACTTTCCCGCCGCTAATATCTGCCCACTGCTCACCTTCCTACGCTTTGACCTTTTGACTTTTGTCATTTTTGGTTTGCTCTCATTTTACCTCTTATGTACAGTAGTTCATGTATTTTGGTAATTTTGCTTATTCTGGGCATTATATGTCACGCTCAAATTAAAAAGGCTGTGACCGTAAAGACACTCTTTTGCTAATTAATAAAATTAAAGTGAACCTTTCAAATAGCTCCGCTTCTTTCCATTTTTCTCTTCTTCTTTCTTCATTTTCTCTCACTTTCTACTGCCAAACACCTCTCGAGGATGAGACAACTCAAGTGGGATGGTCACAAACCTCATCCTCAAGATGTAAGACCTCAGAAATTCCAATTTCTCGAAAATGGCAAAATCGTAATTTGACATAAAAATTGTAATTTGCAAAAATCCGAGATTTATTCTAGATCTCGAGTGACGAAACGATTGCACCGCTTGAATCGGTCTCGCAGTAAAATCTAGCTAGCACCTGGGCTCTCGTTGAATCCCGAGATACCTAATTTACACGCTTCGAGGCATCGCGGTTCGGTGTCAGAAGGGCACTCGATGCGACGAAGTCATGACATAACAAGCATCACGCGCTACAGCAGATGGTATATAAACGATTTAAAATGGACGGCCGAGATAGTGCCGACTGTCAAAACTGGGAAAAGAATGACATAAATGTCATTTTTGGAATCGACGGTTACAAAAGGACAAAATAGAATAATGACTTGTCTTCTTCATTAAGCCAAGAGGAAAAAAACGTGGGAGAGGAAAAAAAATAGATCTAGGGGCTGATTTTCTCTTGTTCAGGAGAGAGAGTCTTCTCTCTGTGAAATACTTGACGATCCGACCGGGCCGATGGCGACAAGAAGGAGAACTCCGCTTCACGCGGGAGAGGGCCTCGTGGGTACTAGATTTGTGGAGTTTCTCAACTCCGAGAGGTAGGGGTTTCTCCTTACTTGGGTTTTATTCCTCTTAAATACTTTGCAAATACTGAAATGAATGAGGCCAGGGGTTGCTGATCGGGTCCCAAAACTTGGGACCGAATTGTTTGGATTTATGGAACCCAAATTTACAGTCCGTGACTGCTCACGGACTGTTTGGGTGTCTAAGGGTGTGATTCATGCCATGGATTGTATTGTGGTTTGTATAAGGCCGAAAATGGTCGTGAAATGCGGGTTCACAAAGTGAACCGATGAATTGTTGAGTGTTGGAACCGTAAACTGGTTTTACTGCCTTAGGGAATACCATACAAAATATATTTTTGTGTGGATATGTGTTTGGTCGAAAGTGATTCAAGTGGAATTGCTCGAGTATGACTTTATTAGCCCAAGGGAGCTTAATTTTGATGTATGAATTGATTATTATGACACATGATTGTGTAATTGGATATTATGTGGATATGTGCATGTTTACATAGTCGCATGTGATTAGACTGTATTGGAATTGGCATACATGTATTCCATATGCACTGAACATCCTTGGTGGACTATGTGGAGTTAGTGCATGAGATTTAGTCTGTAGAAAATGGTTCTGAGGGTAGTCTAAATATTAATTATCGATGGTAGTCCAAATTAAAAAAATATCAATCGGTTTGAGCTACCCAATTGATAATATCCACCTGAGGGTAGTCCACAAACAACAATATATCAATCAATGAGCGCCCAATTGATATATACATACACCGGAGGGCTGTCCACTAACAAAACCACCCCTACAAGGCTTAGGCGAGTGTGAGGAGTCAGAGGACTCGATCCGAGTCAAGCTCGCGTAGACATTCAAGTAGGATTCTTACGGTTTGAATGTATGTTTATTTTGGAACATTGCATCGAGACTTAGTGGAGAGTAGCCCACTTGTGTGGTGATTCCATTATCGTAGCATTAGCTCAATTTCATTTAAGGGGATACTATTTTACAAAGCGTGACAGGAGTCAAGGAGCAGACGTTTCGTCTCAGAGTCTTTCTGAAGAAAGCCGATTGTGTCTTTGGCTTTGTTGATGTTTACATGTATTAGAATTCGAGTATTTTAATATATGTTGTATAAGAGTAAAACATTTTTAACTCTTAGAATCCATTGATATAGTTGGTATGTTTTTATGGATATTGTAGTATGGGCTCAAGAGGTCGCTTTTTATCCATATTCAGATTATTTTGATTATATTGACCGCCAGACAGTGTTTCACGCAGTGATGTATTCGGGGTGAGCTTCCCGTACAAAAGAGACTCTACTGCATTTTCGAGTGGCGTTTGGGTAAACTTAGGGACATCCACTTGTATTCCGCGGGTTGACGGGAAGTCAACGGACCCCCGGATCGGTACACAAAGAGGAGGCCACTGGCTTTATAATTACAACCTACTATCACATTTTTAATGTTTGCATTTATTAGCATTTATGCTTCTATTTCTCACCCTAGGTTTAAACCCCTTTTATGTGCCTTGATTGACAAGTACTTGGCAATTTTTTTGGGTTCAGTGGATGCTTATCGTTTAAATCCACTGGATATTCCTAAGCATTGCCTTTTATGAGTCACTCGTAGGTATACTGTGAGGTTAATTTCACTGGTCTGGGAGCATCAATCTCACAAATGCTATCTTCAAAAGGAAAATTATTATGGTTTAGTTTCTTTATAACCAATGTGAAGATCCAAAATGGAAATGACTATTATAGGTCCTCCTCTCTAACGCGAGGAAAAGAACCCGAGGATCTCCTAATTGTCTTAGACTCCTAAACCTAGTAGCCCAATGTTTCAAGGAGTTCTTTTTCACATTTTATTTCGCTTTATTTTCAATTCAGAATCTATTCACCTCTTTGTGTTGTTTTTACAAAATCCTCAAATCCAAATTGAAATTCACTAATTTGAGCCAATTGCAAATCATTTGTGTAAAGAAAACTCATCCCTGTGTTCGACCCTAGAGCCACTAAGTACCAGAGTGGCTTATAAGCATGACAAAGAAGAGGTTTAGGTTTATAAATATCTTTGATTCCGATCACCAAATCTCTACCTTATGCATGCTACGATTTTAGCGAATCAGTTTGGGCTTAGGCCTAAATCCACATTTTGGGTACAATCAATTCCTATTTTTAAAAATCTGCTCCCGAGATGATTTTGAAAACACAGAGAACACAATTTTGGTGTTTTCTGAAAATTGCACTTATTTTCTAAATTAAGTGTTTTCCTGTATTCTCTATATTTTTAAATAAAAAAATAAAATAAAAAATAAAACCAAACGCATGTCATCTATGTTTTTATGCTCTCCTTATTTTCGTAAAAAAGTTTTCATTAATCGCAAACAAAAGGCCATAAATTACTTACTAAGGGATCATTAGATCCAAATTAGCCCTTTTGTTGCTTTAAGAGTGTTTGTCTTTTAGAAAAACCAAAGAATAATATTCCATCCATAATTTTCTTATTTGAGAAAATGTTGTTTGTATGACTTTATAATGAAGCATTGAAATCCAAGATTAAGTAAAGAGTTGAAGTTGAAGATTAATTAAACAAAGATACGAATCGGTGAATTAAAAGGATCAAAGTAAAAATAAATAAAGTTGAAGATTAAATTCAATATTGAAGTTGAAGATTGAGTCAAGATATGAATTGATAAATTGAAATGACTGAAATTGAAAGGATTGACTTTTAAAATCAAACCAAAATTGAAGTTGAAGATTAAACTAGTGATGTACAATCGGAATTGAAGATTAAGCTAAGGATTGAAGGCGTTGATTAGGCCAAGGCGTGAATCAATGAATTGAATTTGAAGCTTAAACACAAAGGTTTGAAGTTGAAGATTAGGTTAGGGACGTATATTGGAATTAGCAAAATTGGATAATGTCGTTTATGTGTGTGTGTTTCTTTTTCTTAATCAATTTCTTTGGGATATATATAAAATATCTTATTTTTTTTAGTGTAGAATTTCCAAGTGATTCATGAATATTATCATCAAAGAATGATTGCATATTATCATTAACTTTATGTATTTGAATTTAAAATTAATTTAATAATAATATTTGTGAAGCATAACACTCTCCGATAAAATAGTTTTCAATACTCTCAATTTTTTAAAATTTATTTATGCCTTGACATTACTTATACAAAGAACCAAACAAAAAAAGCACCATTTTCTGAAAACAAACAAGAAAAGTACTATTTTTTGGGCACGTTTAATAAGTTTTTGTATTAAACAATAAAATAAAATAAAAACTGTTTAAGAGCTTCTTATAAAAATATTAGATTTTTAAAATATCAAAATTGTCTCTAAAAGTTTTTAAATAATTATAATTTTGTTTACCTATTTTCTAAATTCACTTTAGTTAGAAATTTTTTTTATTTTTATAATGTTTTTGTTATTCTTTTTTTTTTTTTCAATTTTAATGTATTGTATTAATTTTTTTCTTATAAAAAACGTTTATTTTAAATATTATTTTATCCTGCATACTTTAAAATGTCTCAAACTACACTCCTTGCAATATCAAAAAAAGAAAAGTAACAAGGTATTTTTTCCTTTTCCTATTAGCAATTTGCTTTCAGAATTTAGGTGTAGTTTTTTTTTTTTTGGCATAACTTATTTTTGAATTTTAAAATTTTTTCTTCTAAATATGAAAAGCCAAAATATTTTGCCTTTTTCTATTTAGAAAAAAGCCATATTTTAAATGGGAAAAAGCTATATTTTAAAATATTCCAAAAATATTTGAAAATCTTCCCAAAATATTTTAAAATCGTTAAAATCCATCGAGAATATTTTAAAAGAACAATAACAATATTTTAAAATCTTTAAAATCTGTACAAAATATTTTAAAAGAACAATAAGAATATTTTAAAAGTTCGATCCCACTATTAACCCATTGCTCATCCTTTACTCTCCTAGCCATGGATTTTGCTCATTCTTTGCTCCTGAAGGATTCCATCGCTACTTGTCATTTCAACTTTTATTATTATGCAAAATAAGATGTTTAAATAGTTTTAAGTATAATGTCTTTGTAGATATTTAAATATATGTACGCTAATTGTTATATTTTTCTTTTGGGATATGTGAAAATATGCATTTGAATTGTTATTTTGTTTTTTGTTTAATTATATTTTGCTCTACTTCGTCTATTTTTTAATTATTACTTATATATTCTATTTTAATTATATAAAATAGATAAATATAATAACTATTTTTTTAACAATAAAAATAATAAATTATCATTGTTAAAATGATAAAATGATTAGGGAAAAGTAAGTTATGGGTTGTCAATTTTAAAATAATATGACTTTAAGAATTAAGCTTTTTATAACCCAATAACAATATGTCAATTTCAGAAAATATTAAAGGATAGTACCTTATGTGTTGACTGTTTTTTCTTTGACAAAGATACCCTATTGTACATCCATCTCGTACCTCAGCCTAACTAAGATTGTACCGAAGGTTCACTAAGCTTGTACCTGAAATTCACTAAGATCGTACCTTGACTTTACTAATATTGTTCTAAAGCCTCACTAATACGCACTAAAGCTCACAAATGACTCACATTCAGCAAACGATCTCAACTTCACTAAGTTCATACCTATGTGCTAACTATTTTTTATTTGACAAAATACCTTTATACGCCCACTTTGCATGCCAATTAAGTTAATGATAAAAATAAAAACAAAAAACAAAAAACAAAACAAAAAGAATGTATAAAAACAAAACTAAAAAAATGCAAAATCTATCATAGCCCTAAGCCCTCTTCGTCCTCCTCTCTACACCCCTCTTTGTTCTTCTCTTTAAACCCTAAGCCACAGTTGCATTTGAAATACGGATTGAATGAGAAGGAAGAACGCAATGTTCCAGGTGTCAAAAAGCGCGACAACGGGATGTGAAAAACCATTTATTCCTAGATTTGTTTGACAATGTATCGTGAAGTTTTATCTATCCAGTTAGCCTATGGTAGAAGGAAAAATCTATGACAAGTCTTATGTTGGTTTTTTATTCAAATTTCATTTGATCGTGTGTGATTAAGAGTGTTCTCAAATATCTCATTGAATCGGGAATATTATAGGTGAGATATCAATATTTGTTTTGTATGATTTATGAGAGAATAAATGTATAAATTTTTATTTATTTTTCATATTTTATCTAAATTCAATTAGTATTAGAACAACCTTAGTGAATCTGAGGTATGATCTTAGTGAAGTTGAGATACTTAATCTTGGCTTGAAGAATTTGAGGTACTAATTTTAGTGAACCTGAGGTAAATTATTAGTGAGCTTTAAGAACGATATTAGTGAAGTCAAGGTATGATCTTAATGAATTTTAGGTACGAGCTTAGTAAACCTTCGGTACGAACGTAATGAACTTTAGGTACAATGTTAGTGAGGTTGAGGTAAGGACTTAGTTAGACTGAGGTACAAGGTGAATGTGAAGTAGATGTACAAAAGGGTATCTTGGTCAAAGAAAAAACAGTTAGCACATAATGTACTATCCTATAATATTTTCTGAAATTGACATATTGTTATTGGGTTATAAAAAAATTAATTCTTAAAGTCATATTATTTTGAAATTGATAGCTCATAACTCCACTTTTCCTAAATTATTTTGATAAATAATAATATTATTTCATTTTATAATAATATTTACATAATACACTAGATCATTTGGGGGGTCTGGGTTGGACAACTCAATCCTGACGACATATTGTGGATGCTCTGCAACCCGACACCACTATGAAAATCAGCAGAGTCTCCTTTCACGGAGTCACCCAAGGTACAACTCATTCCAACTCACATGGCAACTCCGTCTCCAATATTTTACAAAGACCACACCAAGTCCACATATGGATAAAAATGAGTAGCTCTGGCTACTTGGGCCTACATTAATACTACAAAATTACATCAACTATTTACCAATAGTTCAAGAGTTATTACAATACTTTAACCAAAACACATATATCAAAATTTAAAGTTTTAATACATGTTCTACAAAACTCACCAAAGCCACAACCCGACTTCTTCTAAAATACTCGCTTCTAGTGAGTTGGCCTCCCCAGAGCACCTCAGATTCCGGGAAGAGTGATCCTCGATAAGGTGAGCAATGCTCTGAGTGATAATTTCCTTACATGGCTACTTCCCACCTAAGGCACATGTCATGGCAAAGAATCATACCAAGCAAATACATGATCTTACTGGAATGTCTGCATGCCCAATCCCATGTCTCAAGTCCTCACCTCGACTTCACACATGCCTAAGCCAAATGCGAGAGTGCTACGCTTTCTCAAAACAAAGCCTTTTGTTCCTAAAACTTTACTAACAGTTTCAGAAAACTTACTGACAACCCTCCGAGGCGAACGATCGGATAACCCTCCGAAATAATTCCATGGCCCTCCGACGTGAATTGTTGGACAATCTCTCCCCAACACAATTCTCCGAAAATCTTCCGCCGAAATTCCTTTCACAAACATTTTCCTTTTATTTTCTTTCATGTCACGCAGACTCACTCCTAATATCTTAGCATATGTCTTAAAGATATATGGAATGTATTATGCCAATTTGAAATATCCATGCTATATATTTTCATGTATATATTAACATAATTAAATTCACAAAATTTATGTTATTCAATCTCACAATAATAACACTGGGGAAATTAGCCTCACATGGGCTAATTAACAAATCAAGCAATCTACCTTGAATCACCCAAACCACAATAAAATCACACAACAAAATCACGTGAACTGAAACCCCTAGTCGGCACCGGTTCACGCGCCACACACTGGATTTTCTCCACTCGGTTCAAATGTTTTGAAACCGAAATCACGGCTAAATTAAGCCTCAGAATATCCCTAATCATTCACATGGCTCTTAGCCAAAAAATAACACAAGTAGGAGAAGACCCTTACCTCTTGGAGTTGTCGGAACTCCACAAAATCTAAGGCCCACTGCGAAAGCCCTCACCGCTGTGATAGATTCTGCTTCTGTTCACGAGAACCACTGCCTCAATAAATGGGAATCTAGAGAAGGCATACTCTCTCTCTCTAAAATCTCAAATCACACCCCACTACCCGATTTCCTCCTCTACTGCATGTTTTTTTTCTTCAAATTGAAGAAGAAAACTGTTCATCTTTTGTCTTATTCTCATTTAACTTTTCAAAATTCCATCAATGTCCCTTTTTATCTTGATTTTGGATACTGGCTTGTTCTGTTGGTCTATCTCATCCTCTCTAATCAGTGCAACATGAGTCATATTAAGGAGTACATATAGTAAGATCTTTTGTAACATCACATTGTCTTTTCATGTCAAGCTTACTTTATTTAATTCACACCCTATGTTCTAAAAACATGAAATTCTTACCGTCTCTCTTAATTCGACAAAATTCGATACATGGTTGCTAGATTTCATGAGATTCCATTCCAACTGGTGAAGTCCAAGCCATTATCCGAGATCTAGAAATTCTTTCGAATTTTGATCAAAATTACCATTTTGCCATTTTTCAGAAAATTTGATTTTCTCGGGGTTTCACAACAATATTAATATTATTATGATAATAATAATAGTTCTCATTTTATAATAACTATTTTGTTAACATATTAATAAAAAATTAAAATGATAAAATTATTATGATAAATAATTTATTATTATCATTGTTAAAAAAATAGTTATTATATTTATCTATTTTAATTATAATATGAAATTATTAATATTAATAATATTATTTATCATAATATGAAATTATTATGATAAATAATATTAATATTATTATCACTTATAATAATATTACTAATAATATTAATATTATTAAAGATAATAACAATAGTTCCTATTTTATAATAACTATTTTGTTAACATATTAATAAAAAATTAAAATGATAAAATTATTATGATAAACAATTTATTATTATCATTGTTAAAAAGTTTTTATTATATTTATCTATTTTAATTATAATACGAAATTATTAATATTAATATTATTAATATTATTTATCATAATATGAACTTTTATGATAAATAATATTAATATTATTATCATTTTATAATAATATTATCATAATAATATTAATATTATTATGATAATAATAATAGTTCTCATTTTATAATAACTATTTTGTTAACATATTAATAAAAAATTAAAATGATAAAATTATTATGATAAATAATTTATTAATAAATAAAATAGATAAATATAATAACTATTTTTTTAACAATGATAATAAAAAATTATTTATCATTTTAATTTTTTATTAATATGTTAAGATGTTATACATATTTTATATAAATAATTTTCATTTTACCATAGTAATAAAGTTAAGAAAATTGCTTTCATGATATAATTAAGATGTTAATTCTAAGTATATAAAAAAGAAAACAACTTAATACTTGAAAAAATACAATATTCCTAGCCGTAATGGAGAGCTCTCAAGAGCGCACCCATGCATGCTTCGAAAAGGAGGAAGACCTCCTGGTGAGGAGCAACAAAAAATTTGATTTGGGGATACAATAATGGTTCGAATCTGTCAGACAACCGCGCGACCATCCTAGCCGAGCGAGCCCAATTGAGAACGATCCTCTACGGCCCCGACAAACAGGTCATCCAAGCCTTAATCACTCTCTGATCGTGTGGTCATGATTCATCCACCAGACTTAGATTCCTGTATCTTTCCAACACAACGGGAAATCCACTATATAGGATACCATAGTTCATGATACCCCTTAAGTATTTCATTAGTCTAGCTAACGCACTCCAATGATCATTATTGAGATTATGTGTAGATCTACTTAATCTACACATTACATATACTATGTCAGGTCTAGAAAAGTTCATCAAATGCATCGTAATTCCCAATAACTGCATACTCACCACCTACAGGATCACCTCTTCAATTTTCATTAAATGGGTGTTAGCATCATAAGGGTTACTCACAGGTTTGACATCGAAATGTCCGAACCTCTTGAGTCTTTTCTCAACATAATGTTCTTGTGATAACATTCTACTATCACTCATCATTGTGATGTGATGCCCCAAAACCCGAGAGTCCCGTTAACAACCCGCGTGGAATTTCTGTGGATTTCGGGTAACTCAATACCACATTGTTGTGTCCTATTTATCGGGATCCATATTTTCACAAAAATCGGGAAGAGTCTTCTTTGTTCGAGGAGCTCTACCCAATATACAACCTGTATAACAATATACCCATGACCCATCCAAGGTCCTCAATGTATAGTAATGACCATTAATGTGGTTCATTTGTCCATATCCACAATATACAACTATATCACAATAGTCCATAAGAGTTTATTACAACACTCTTCTAGAGAAAAACAAGCTTGTTCTAATATAGTTTACAAAAATATTTATCAAAGCCACATTCTGACTTCCTTCAAAATCACGGCCTCAAAGGAGCGTCATCCTCTAGTGTACCACCTACACTTGAAATTTAGTCCCACGACAGGGTAAGCAATGCCCAGTAGAGAATAATTCCTACAAGGGCGTACCCCACCTAAGTGCACACGTAATGCCATTTCACACATTCAAGTAAAAATATACATTATCTTACTCAAATGTTCATGCCATGATGAGGAATGTGACTCACCCATCCTATATATCCTCGAGTCCTCAATTGACTTCACATGCATTTGCCAAGTGTGAAAGCCATAATTTATGTTCCATCAATGACCATTTTTCCAAAACAAAAGCCTTTTGTTTTATAAATCAAAATCTATTGGACAATCTCTGATATCAACTTGTTTTTATCAAGTTCCATGTGTTTTTGTGGGTAGCGAATTTCCGAGGTCTCACCGCAGGCTTCGCACGCCTTTTGACACTTTCGCGAACTTTCATCACTGGATCCATATGTCTAACAAAGAATATCGGGTTTTTCACCCGATGAGATATCTATCCCTTCTTGTTATACCTAACACACATATTTTTCATTTCCTTTTTCTTTTATGCAACCGTGAGACTCATTTTGGACGTTGTCCCATTTTACCGAGCCCACCATCGAACACCAAACACAGTGTCGATCAACCATGTACTCATGGCATACCATTGAACACCAAACACAATGTCGATTTACCGATCATGCACTTACACCCATTTAATGCGATATCTCCATTCATATGCAATGAAAGTTTTCATTGCATGTTATATCATGTCACATGCATAATGAATGCTACATGGACAACACAATCATACCACTTACCAGTGTCATGGACAATCACATCACTTGCATATGACTTCCATAAATCATTTCCTATCTTACGCTAACCTATCATGCAACATATATCAACATTCAAATTTAAATATGTCATTCTATGATCAAGCAATGATACACACAAGCAAGTCATGTAATGGTCATTGCATATAACAATTCATCTCATGTCAACATGTTACAACACACACATTGACACCCAAACACGTCACTCTTAGTCAAGAAATGACACTTGATCCTCAAGACCGGCATAGAGATGCCCACAAAACATTCCACACAATAAGACATCATAGCCCACAGAATAGTTCCAAACTTAGTTTAGAAACTAGTCCCCTAACAATCCCAACTGACACAAACCATTAAAATGTTCTGCGGTGTTGTAGTAGAAGTCCCAAAATGTAATTACATAACTTGAGTTATATATGTCCAATTTATGTGATTCAAAAGCCTAACATCAAGTTCTCATATAGAGCTACAATTTAATAGAAGGATTCTAGTCCAAAGTTTCACTTTTTTCCAACCGAAAATCAGTCCCAATAATTTGAACAGTAGGTTTGGCCAAAATAGGGTAGCTTGTGGCAATCCAGAAAACGGACCATAACTTGGGTTATAGATGTCCAATTTTGGTGATTCAAAAGCCTAACATCAAGTTCTCAAATAGGGCTACAATTTCCTTGGAGGATACTAGTCCAAATTCTCCATTTTTCTAACAAAAAATCAGCCTCAAAACTGGACATAAGGTCAAAATAAGGCACCATTCCCATTACCCATTATTTTGCCAAACAACTCCTTAGGGCAAAAAGGGCCAAACAGCCCTTTTAGGGCATTTAAACTCAACCAAACAGCCCCTAGAATGGAAAATAAACCAAAGTAGGAAGAATCCCTACCTCTTGGAGCATAGAAGAAACTCTAGGAAGTCTCATGGACAACCTAAACTCGAAACCTTTGATTTCCCGAACTCCTCGCTTGAATCCCCAGCGAAATCTTGTGTTTTCGGTACCCACCTGTAGCCCTCGTCAAGTATATGAACTTTCGTTCTTGGCTTGACGAATTCCGACTGACATAACTCCGTGGGTTGAAGAGAGAAGTTTGAATTTTTTTTTTCTCTCCCTCTCTCTCATGACCAAACCAGTAGAAAATGGGATGTTCTATCTCTTTTTCTTCTTTTTTTCCTTCATTTCACCTTTTTAACATATCTTTAAGTTTTAATTGCTTAGCCCACGTCGTAACACGTGTCACGACTCGTTCGGGCCCGTTTATGCCCAGAAATGATTTATTTTGTACTGATTTAAGTTCAAATTATTTTAAAATGAACTTTACTTAAATTATTTCCCAAAATTTGAAATTTTCCAAAAAATCCCATTTTGGGGTCACTGACACCCGCCACCAAAAAACGTGAAAATTCAAACTCATTCTAATTCGATTTAAAATATTGATAACTAGATTTCGTGAGATGAATCCAATGGTGAAGTCGTTTCATCATCCAAGATCTAGAAAAGTTTCCAGGTCTCCCTAAACCATTTCGGCAATTTTACTGTTTTTGCCATTTTTTCAGAAAAATTAAATTTTTCCCGGGTTTTACATGTGATCCTCACACCTAAAATTACCTTAGCTTCACCCATATTTTTAATGTCAAAACGTGGAGCTAGAAATCTCTTAGTACTATATACCACACTTAGGCTAGTGTCAAAAATCAACATATCATCTACATACAATGCAATAATTACACATTCTTTTTCTGTACACTTTGTATATACATTTTATCCACTTCAACACATAAAAACCTGTTTTTCAACAAAGCATTATCAAATTTCCCATGACACTGTTTAGGTCCTTGTTTTAAACCATTTAGAGACTTGTTCAATTTACAAACTTTATTTTCTTGTCCAAGTGTAATACAACCTTCATGTTGTAACATGTAAATTTCTTCCTCTAAATCTCCATTTAAAAAGGCCGTTTTAACATCCATTTGATGGATAAAAAGTTTATTGATAGAAGTCAAAGCAATCAAAATACGAATGGAATAAATCCTAGTAATAGGAGCAAACGTGTCAAAATAGTCAACATTTTGTTTTTGCGAAAAACCTTTGGCTACTAACCTAGCTTTATATTTTTCAATAGAGCCATCTGACAAATATTTTCTTTTGAAAATCCACTTGTAACCAATAGGTTTTGCTCTTGAAGGTAAATCGACTAACTCTCACGTTTGATCTCAGAAATAGATTCAAGCCCGGGCTTTAATTACTTCTTTCCAAAGTAATGCGTCAGAGGAAGAAATCACTTCAAAATAAGAGGATGGTTCATTTTCAATCAAATAAGTATAAAAATCATCTCCAAAAGAAACCTCTTTTCTTTGTCTCTTACTCCTTCTCAACTCATCATGAGAGCTTTCCATATCACCCATAGTAGTGGGAACATGCTGATTCGTGCCACGGTAGGGTGATCCGGAATCAACAAAATTTTGTTTCCTATGTTCCTCCTACTGTCGTAGTCAAGCTACTGCAGTGATAATGGGTTCAGTGGTCGAACATGTGACGGGTTTTCATCCTACTAATGATTCGGCATCATGATGGAAAATGGTGAGACTTTTGCTCGATTTTCACTCTGGGTTAAAAATAAGAGAGGTCGTTTGTCTAACGTTAACTGTAATAGCTTAAAATGAAAGTGAAAATTGTAACCTCAAGGCTCAAATACTAGCTTGATAACATAATATTAGTGTCCCCAAGTTATATCCTCACATTAGGCAAATGATATAGTCAAAGCCAAAACCGGATCTTTGTTTAGCTATAAAACCTAACCCTAGAACCAATTCCTATTTGAGTCAAACCAAATACTACATTCAAAAGTCCCACCAGTTTGAAACCCTAGCATTTAACCTCATTTCAATGGCTCAGAATGCCATCTAAAGAATCTCCAGCATCTATCAGTTAAGAATGCACTGAACCCCAAAGCATGACAAGTATTGACTAAAGGAAAGACATTAAATGGCCTTAATTCCTAGTTTGAAAGTTTAAACCATAAATGCAAAGTAGATATGTAACATTTAAAGCATGAGGACAACATGCAAAGGTTCCTGCACTGCTAGCAAACTCTCCTCAAGGCTATGAGGCTTACTTTCTTACATCCCTGAGTTGTCATCCTCAAGGTGTGTTTGGCAAATGTAGAAAATGAGAGAAAGAGGAGAGAGAAGAGAGCAAAGTAAAACCTAAATGAAAAGTCATGAAATCAGATTTTAATGGGAAAAGTTACTTAGTGGTTACAAAGTCAGAAAATAAACCTAAAGTGTGAAAATAAATATGAAATTACATAAGGGACAAAATGGTAATTTAATAAACGTATCGTTTGGAATCAAAATACCAAAACACAAATCGAGCACTCATATGTAACAATTTCCACTAGCACAGCGAAATTCCTCGCTTATGTTACCGAAATTTCGCTTAGCCTAGCTTAAATTCCATAGAGAGTTTAAATTCTGAGAATTTTCACAGAACAAGAATTACTAGCCACGAAATCTCGCTACCACCCTGCAGAATTTTCACTTAATAGGTAATTCTTCGCCAGATCGCGAAATCTTCGCTATGATTGCAATTTTCAGATCCCCAAATTCTCACAATCATAGCTTAAAATTCCTAGCTTGCTCCTTCTTCCTGCTTACACGTGATCGCTTCCTGCACTTTTTTATTCATCACTTTGCCTTCAATCTTTCAACCCATCTTGACATTTCATCGCCTCAGCTTGGTGAAATTACTGTGGATTCTCATTCAAAGACTAATACAGGCTGCTTGTCGACTAAGTTCCTAAGACTCCGCAAAACTATCCAAAACAATCTCAAAGTCAAATTAGACTCACTAAATGGACATACACATGATAATCAATGACCATATGATTAGTGCGCAAAGCACTCAAAACCTATCTTAATAGGGCTTCAAAATAGCACTGGGGCACCACCACACCCCCAACTCACACGCCATACCCTCAAAGAATGCTAAAAAACAATAAAGGTATGTATGTCAGTGGCTTTTGCAAAAAAAGTGTGTTCAAGAAGTGTATGTACAAATAGGCTTTGCCTTAAAATGAACAATTTACACTCGCTCGAAATCGACATGAAAGAACAAAAACCATATAAGAACTAGTTTTAGGTCAACATTAGATCCAAGGAAATCAACCTGAATTTCCACCAAAATCTAATTGTTCTTAAGGTAACTAGTTTGAGCCAATAAATTGAAAAGTTATTCCCTCCCCCCAACCAAGCTACTGCCATGGCCTTAAAACTCGTTGAATAGCCTAATAGGATCACCATAATTTTATTCCTTGCTCTGTTCAGGTGCAATGCTAAAACCTCGATCACCCAAAGTCCGTACCTGGGTCCAAATTCCGGGCTGACTCCCAACTAATTACATTTAGTGGCATCGTCAAAAGGATCAATCGACCACAAACTCAGTTTCACCCCTGATCGAATGACTTCGAGAATTACAAACACAATTACGCCAAATCCCCACTCCATCCACCCGCAGCTAACACTAAGCCGATGACTCAACCAATTGTTGTTTGTGGCATCGCCTTAAAGGCTTCGCCATATACCCTCGTGACTGTGTTTCGTTTCAAGCACAAAGTCACGACTTTTATTCTTATTTTTCTCTTTTCTTTTTCTTTTTGCTTTTTCTTTTCTTTTCACTGAAGACTACATTGGTCTCTCATACATGGGTAGCACAAACCTGCTTATGGGTCAATAACAAATTTAAGACCTATGGTAAAGTGGAAAAGAGGTATATAGCTTCACAACTTATTGGTACAATCAAAAGCAGTGTGTGAATTAGCTATTGCGGGAATAAGGTTCAAGGTTGAACACACTAAACCTCAATTGACTAAAAACTAAATCATGCATGGAATTGTTCTATCACTAAGGTAACATACAAGGCTTCAATTCTTCAAATAAAGGCAAGAGTAGATACACAAAATGAAGACACAAAAGTGATTTGCAAAAGTGTAGTAAATTGTAAATAATGTTATAAAGCTTTTGATATAACCAAAATGGCTAATACATGCTTAATATAGCTAAACATAACAAAGTATCACCCGCCTACTATCACAATATACGAACCCTATATAAAATGAGTAGCAAATGATAAAGCTTCAAAACTGCACAAAAATACGATAGAAGATATCATAACTCTAACTTTCCTCCTACCAAAGTATAGACATGTCATGTGGATAGAAAGCAGAGATGGTGAGTGTGACCACCTCACTCTCCCTGGGGTGGTGGATTCAGTCGTCATCGCTTACCAAAGACAAGTCTAAGGAGGCCACGCCAGGGCTCATCTCGATGTGTAGGCACAAGAGGGAGACCGAGGTGTCTCATGATCTGAAGGAGCATGGTATGATAATGCTCTTAAAGTGGTTCCCAAGCCTGGGCCAATCTCCGGGGTCCATCGAAACCGTAGTAGCCAATGAACAGACAATGATCCATAACACCCGGCAACTCCTCGAACCCACATGAACATGCTCCTAGAATGCCGCGTCGCATATGACGGCCAGAGGTCATCGGGTCAGTCAAGGAGGTGGAGGAGGAGATGGAGGAGACAAACTGCACCGGGTCTTTCCACTCTAAATACTCTCGTGAATGTGGATCATCTCCTGGGGATTTTTCTACTCCCCTCACTGGGCACCTCCCCGGGTCCCGCTTGCCGGAGGAGAAAAGATCGACATGTTCAAGGATCGTCCATGGACAGGACCCGAGGGCATCCGATCCTCTCAATACTGGCCCGGAATCCTAAATGCTCCAGACTCGACTCGCAGGGTCGCATAAATAAGTATAGACCGTCGAGCCGCCCGCAGGACCTTATCCTCGGGCAAGAGGCGCTATAACTACTCAGAGGATCAACCAGAACCCTCCGAGATCCGCATAAGGCCCTAGTATGGCTCCAGGCCAACATAGCGGTCGCAAATGGAATAAGGTTAGTCCGGAGCGGGTGGTCCACTGTACATCTCGAGGCTGGAGTCGCCGCTGGAAAAGTACTGTCTCGGGCTTAAGATTCGAAAGCAGATAAATGCACCATCTCCTTCAGGATTTCGGCCAGGCTAATCCCATATCTCGAATTGCTACTACCGGCAGTTAAGTAGCTGGAAATGTCCTTTGGCCGAGTATCCCCGGCCGATCGTCAATAGTGAATCTGAGTTCGGGGCGACTCCGTGACTCGAAGTAATGGAGCCAGAACCGGCTACCACCGGATAATAGAACCGCCATGGCGTACGCAGCCAGGAGTAATCAGGTGATCAATCTCGCGAAGTCTCCGAATCGGGCCGCTGGTCGCTGGCTGCACGTCAGAAATGACCTCCATGAAAACCCTGCGCCAAGAATCCAAGTTCCCGTGACGGGGTCCCAAGAAACAATGGCCGCCCCGATCCTCGAGGCAATAGACGGGGGGCGATGAGCCTCCTCCGTCTGGGAAGGTGATGGCTGAGGCCTAGATGATGAGGACTCCCCGGCCCGATGTCCGGCCCGCCTGAGGGCCCGGGCCCTCCCGGGATCATCTCGAGGCACCGGGAAGGGCCCGAGGTCCCATCTCCTGCCCCGATACCTCCCGAACCCCGCGCCTCCGGGACCCAGAATTAGCCGGGCCCGCTTCTCCTGTTCGAGTGCAATCTAACCCCGGGCTCCGAGGCGGACCACCCCTGCACTACCATATCTCGTAATGAAAAGGAAGGGGCGAAAGCAGGCTCACTACTGGAGTGGCAGAAGCACCGCGCCACACCGGCCGACTGTGGCTCTACTAAGAAGGTGCCAGCTACATGCACGCTGAGACTGTGGCAGCAGAACACTCGCAATGGAGACACAGACTGGGTATGTATACACATCACATTTCGTGCTCATACATTTCTAAGAGCGCGATGGAGACAGGGTACCGAACAGGAGGCCTACTGGGCCTACGGCCTAAGTGGGGCTCAAGGGGGCAGGGCCTGAAATGGGACCAGTGAAACCCCTCCCCTTCTTTTATAAAGCCAAGTGAGGTACTAAGAGCTCAGCCAATTTCGCTTATAATAGCGAAACTCGCCAAAAAATCGGACTCACCCGCAAATAAAAATAAAATTTGATTTAGGCAAATTAAGAACAAAAATCAAATAATATTTATTATTTTTAACAAAGACTCAAGAATAATAAACATAAAAAATAAATAAAATTTAAAATTAGGCTACTAAAAAGGAAAGGTGCTAAAACGGAAGTTACTAAAAATAGTCTAATATGAAAATTAAACAATTTAAAGCAAAACTGAAAATTTCCCGGGTCGCAATTTGGTTTCGTTGAAGACCAAACCAGCCACCTAATTTCACCGATGATCACGGGAGGGTCAAGGGAGAGGAGCTCCTTAACCTTGGGAGGGCTTTCAGTCGCAAATTCCTTCATGCTCGGGTCCATTCTTATTGATTTTCTTTTCACCGGGTGATTTTTGGCCGACTAATGGATTCAGGGGCAGGATCGATGATAACACCTAATCAATCATTTCATCTGCTGGCCACCTTTAAATTTATGGACCTGGGCTTCCCGCAAGATTCTCGACCAATTGAGTAGACTCATCGCCTTCCTTATCATCACCTTCCACTACTTGTGCTTCGTGGACTCAAGTGAAAAATGTGTCGAGCTCCAGAATGTCATGTTGCCAAATGTGAGCTGCATTACTCCATTTTGGCAATTGATGATTGTATTTGGCAAAGTGGGCCAAAATTATCTTCCTAGGATAATTGGGTACACATCGCCCACTTGGTTATCGCCTGGTGATTGGCACTCACAAAGTCTATCGGTAGTAGAATCATCTACCTTCACCAACAGACATCCTCAACGATTCTCTTAGGAATCTTCATTGATCTATCAACCAATAGACAAAGTGATGTTGGTAGGTTCAGCTCCCTAAACCTAATCGCTTATAAGAACAGTATGGCAAAAGTAGGTTTACATCGCCCCTAAATCTAGCAAGAAGCTATCTATGCAATTCTCCAATGTTGATCGAAATCATAGGATCCTCGGATCTCAGATTTGACTGCCCGTCTGATTATGGTAATCGACTTGCTCTAAGTAGGGAAGACTTTCTTTTCGATGCCTAACTCCTTTCTTGACTGCACAGTCCTTTAAGAACTTTGCATAAGTCGGGGACTCAGCTTAATCATGTCACAGCTGGAATATTCACCTTCACTCGCCTTGCTACCCTAAATTTCAGCTGGCTCGATTTTTTCGCTCTCAAAGTACTGGGAAACTGAGGGGCATGGTTTTCATCGGGTCTTCACCGAAGGATTACCTTCCAGTCTTCCAAAAGTTTTCTTCTTTTTTCTTCTCTTCCTTCTCAGCTCCTCCTCTCCTCCTCTCCTCCTCCTCCTTTCTTGCATGTTTTTCAGTCATGGGCACTCGGTTGCTCTATTTCTCTTCCACTCCTCAGAGTGATTATAGCTTTCACTTCATCCATCCCTGAATTGCTGGATGAACCTACCTCATGGATCCCTTTTGGATTTGGCAATGTTTGGGAAGGGAACCTCCCTCTCTCCTGTACCTCCAGCAAATTGTTAATCCTGGTGATGGAGTACTATAGGTTATCAATCTTCTGATTAAGGTTGCCTCGCTTCATCTATCTCACTAATGTACTTTCTACAAGATTTAAATTTTTTCGAGCTAATCAGATGCTGATCCCCTTGTTCTTCCAAGCAAATTGCCTACCACCTTGCTCAAATTCAATATAGCTTGTTCAATAGGAGAAGAGGATGATGATGGTTGTGGTTGAGGATGAGGAACCAAACTGTTTGGCACCAAAGTTACATACAGCAAGGGATTAGGTTTCCGTGAGAGATCAGTGATTCTTCCACCGGGATTGTACGTGACACCAGATGGAGCTAGGGTCAGGGCTTGTATTGACCTACTTACATTGGCATGTTCCTCTGACATCAAATCTTCACCGAGGGGGCATTCTGATAGTGTTCTCCTCGGGATGGACAAAGCAATGATAATTGACGTAATGGGCCGGGTCTGCAAAGATTTTCTACCACCGCCGCACTTTACAGTTTTTTTCCTTCCATTTTTCCATCTTCCTAGCTGGTGGTTGATATTCTTGCTTTCATTTCATATCTTCTAAAGTGCATAAATGCTCTCCTTTGGTGGGTCGAAGGTCATTCTTTCACTTCCCTGATTCACTTCATCCCAAGCCAGTTTCACCCATATAAATTCAAGAAATCCATGGCTTCATCCTCGATTTTTGCAAAAATCACTTCCATTAATTTGGTTTCTAGCAGCTTGCTTCACATGGCAAGGTGGGACATGCCATTATAAAATGATTCATCAGCATCCATGTATCAAAACCATGGTGTGGACATGCGTTGATAGTCCCATGAACCTCTCCCAACATCGATAGAATTTCTCATTGTCATAGTCATAAGGCAGATCCTGTCTCTTCAAACTATTTGTCTCTCGTTGCATCAAGAATTTCTTCAAAATTCAAATGAAGATCGGCCCAATTTCTAATCGTTCACTGAATTGAGCCATATTTCGGTTTTGTCCTTGAGGGTTAGAATCTGAATGCTCTAACTCTACAATTCATACTCGCTATACCTCCTTAAAAGTTATGCATACTTCCTCAAAATCTCGTATGTGTGAATATGGATTTTCATTCTCCATACCATGAAATGTGGGAAGCAGGGGCACTAGGTAGGGTCTCACTGCTACATCCTCAGCAGGAGGTATGAAGCAGGAAGGAGTACTAACTCTAGAAGGGTGTATGATCCTCACTCCACTGATACTGGATTCATAGGGGTGCTTCTGGCTGATTTCATTGCTCCTCGTAGGATCCATTTGGTCATCAGGTACACGATTTCTGTAACTCGTTTCAACTCGGTACCCACTTTGCAATCTCCCCGATATCCTCTCGCCCCCAGCACGTGATAAAACAATCACAAAATGAAACAAACAAAGAACACAAACAAAGCTTCAAGCAAAGAAAGCCGTTGTTGTACCTGCACAAAACCGACCGTAATAGTGTGCCAGCAAGAATCGCCAAGTGAGAAACTGCGCTCCCGTGACACCAACCAAAAAAGGAATCGAAGGTCGTCAACACTTGTAATGTGGATTACAAGTACACATCAACTCATCATATAGTTCGGGTACCCATCCCCAGAACGACGCCATTTGATCTGCGCTACTGGCAGTGGGTGATCCTTAATCAATAAAATTCTTTGTTTCCTATATTCCTCTTACCTCGTGAATCAAGCTACCGCAGATAGCGTGTCTAGGTCGAACACGGGGATGGGTTTTCATCCCACGAATGATTCAGACGTTGATGGAAATGGTGAGACTGCTTGGATTTTTGATTTGCTAAAACAACGGAGGTCGTTTGCTCACCGGTTAATCGTAATAGCTTAAATGAAAGTGTGAAATGGTAACCTGAAGGCTCGGGTCACTAGCTTGATAACATACTATTAAAGTGTCCTCAAGTTATATCCTCGCATTAGGCAAAATGACATATAGTCAAAGCCAAAACTGATCTTTGTTTAGCTATAAAACTTCAACCCTGTAACTACTCCTATTTGAGTCAAAACCCAAATACTAAGCATTCAAAGTCCCATCTGGCTTGAACCCTAGCATTTAACTTCATTTCAATGGCCTGGGAATGCTATCTAAAGAATTTCCAAGGCATCTACCATTAAGAATGTAATCAACCCAAAGCATGACAAGTATTGACTAAAGGAAAGACATTAAAATGGCCTTAGACCCTAGTTTGGAAAGTTTGGAACCACAATGCAAGACTCAGAATATTTAAAGCATGAGACAACATGCAAGAGCCCCAACTAAGCCAGCAACCCTCCTCTTCATATTATGAGGCTTAGCTACATCCCTTGAGTTGTCATCCTTAAGGGGTGTGTTTGCAATGAAAATGAGAGAAAGAGGAGAGAGAAGAGATCAAAGTAAACCTAAAATGAAAAGTCGCGGAAATCAGACTAATGGGAGTGCTACTTGTGTGGTTACAAAGTCAGAGGGGCCAGCCAAACCCAAAGTGTGAAAATATAAAATGCCTAAATATGAATTACATAAGGGACAAAATGGTAATTTACCAAAACGTGGTCGCTTTGGAATCAAAATACTCAAACATAGCTGCAGCACCTTCATTATGCAACAAATTTCACATAGTGAGAATAAAATTTCGCCAGCCTAGCTTAATTCCGCTGCAGAGCTAAATTGAGAATTCTCGCTAGAACAAAGAATTCCCGCTTAGCTAGCAAAATTTCGCTAGCCTAGCGAATTTCAAGATAGCTAAAATTTCTCGCTTAGATTGCTAAATTTCGCTTATGATTATAAATTTTCAGATCTCTATAAATTCGCAATCCTACAAAATTCCCGGCTTGCTCCTTCTTCCCCGCTTTTGCTACTACACGCTCTCGCAGACTCCTTTTATTCATCACTTTGCTTCAATCTTCAACCCATCTGAGCACTTCATCGCCTCAAACTTGTTGAAATTAATGAGGATTCTCGATTCAAAGCACTAATAAGAAGCCAAGCTTCGTCAATCAAGTTCCCAAGACTCAAAACTATCCAAAACAATCTCAAAATTAGACGACTAAATGGATATACACATGACAATTGGCGATCTATAAGGATTAGTGCGCAAAGCACTCTTAAAACTCATCTCGAATAGGCCTAAAATATCACTTTTAAAGTACTAATCACATGCTCATCATATGAGTTTTCTATATCATCCACAATTGTGGGTGCATGATAAATTTTCCAAAAACGGAAAAAATATGTTAAAAACGTTAGCATTTTTGTCTCAATAATGTTGTTGCATTCTAACATCACTTTCGTAACTAGAAATCTATAAACTGCATCATTACTAACATACCCAATAAACATGCAATCGGTCCTTGATCCATTTTCTTTAAGATTAGGTAACATAACCTTGCCAAGACACCCCCACACTTTCAAATATTTAAGGTTAGGTGCATGACCTTTCCATAACTCATAGGGTGTATAGTGACGTCCCAAATCTCGGGGCCTTTTTTTTTTTTTAAATAAGAATAAAATGCTGCACAACACTCAATCACACATCGACAGTCTATCGCAGTCGCAATTGCGCGCTTCGCTGTGTGCTTGGTCACGCATTGCTGGCTCAAGGCGTAGCATCGCCACCGGTGCGCATCAAAGCGCACGCGTTCAGCATGTCAAAGGCCCAACACCGCTGGGCGCAGGGACCATCTACGGGTCGACAAGAAACTCCTCCGTCGCAACACTTCGCAAACCCCCACTGCGGATATAAAATCTTGTCCTTGGCTGTGAATGGTCCACCTTGGAAAACTCTCGCCATCGTATTACAAGGGGACCCATGTCGCGACCTAAACATCCTTCCGTCCCAAAATTTTACACCCCGTCGATAATAAAATTTATATCGCAACATCTGGCCAAAAAATCTCCACGATGTAAAAGCCTCTATCGCGACCCAAACCGCCCAGCATGCCTAGGAACCCTATTGTGACACGGAGATCCCTATCGTGACATAGGGCTAGAAAACCATGTCAGAATAAAAATTTCACGCAACAGACTCCAAACGGGAAAAGAGCTCTCTGTCCTCCTACACCTCCAAATTTTCCTTTTTCTCCTTTCAATAATACACCCTAATCTCAACACAATAGCCTTTTATTACAAGGGCATTAAAAACATAGAAAACTAGCCAAAATGTATTGAAATGAGTTTAATTACAACTCTGTTCTTTTTACATAACAAAACTACATTTTCCACCCGAAATTTATTGGCTTTTTTTTCACCACTAAGGTCTTGGATGAGTTTCATCCCCCGGTGTACCTCCAGTGCCTGAAAATATTTTCCCACAATGGGGTGATCAATGCCCGATATTTTCCTGCTAAGTATTACTCTCCCTACCTAAATGCACATGCAATGACACAGCACACAATACGACACACATCATACCACATTCCATAAGCAGAAATACAATGATAAATGGAATATATCATGTCAGCGTACGAGGACGACTTCATGCCTACAACCCAGTTCGACCGACTTCACACACGCTAATGCCAATGTGAAACCAAATCACAGTGTTTCACCAACGACTAACTCATTGAAAACCTCCAATATTTGTTTAATTTTACCAAATCCCGTGTATTATTATGGGCCACATCATTTTTCGAGGTCACACCGCAGGATCGTCGTACGCCTTCCAACATTTTTAAGGGCTTTCACCGCCGGTGATAATATCTAACTGCATATAAATTTGGGTCTTCACCCGGGGATCTAACGTACTCCCATCTGCTATGCGCCCAAACAAACGTGGATTTATATTTATTCTGTTTTATACAATCGTGAGTCTCGATTTCGATTTGTTCCATTTCCGAAGCTCACCACATACATTCCATCGGGCAACTGAATAACAGCATCACAAATGGCCACCCAACTCTCACGCGATGTTACCGCAGGTACATGATACGTAATTATGCCACTCATTCATACAACATCTATGATTCATGAACAATTATATTTTCTACAATATAATTTACATCATCAAACAATCCAGAGCGCTAATACATCAATCGGTATATAACCGCTGATTTTCTGGGCACGAATATATGTTATTCACTCTTAGCAATACACACTTAAATCGTGATATTACGGATAGCCTAAAATTAGTCCTATAATCTAGCTCCGACCGGGCCCAAAATAAATTAGAATTCTTGCTCCTGATCGTTTAAAACAACCCCGAAATCCACTTTGATCAGCCAAAAAACAGTCCAAAGTCCAACATTCACCCGCAAATCTTTGAACTCAAAACATGTACCAATACAAATTTCAAACACCTAATCCATTTGAATGGATCTAGGGACAAGAATTAAACCGAATAGAAGAAAACCTCACTTCTGAGTCACTAAAATCCCAGATTTTGGTCTCCAGGCGGTTCCCTCTTCGTGACAAACTTTACCTCGCTTCGATGAAAGTCGATGGTCTCACCACTGCTTAAATCTAGAGATAAGGTGGAGCTTTCCTCCTCCTTCTTCTTCTCTCTCTTCTTTCCCTCCACTCTCTCCCCACCGGGAATTTGGGTCCAACTTGTCGGCCGGGACGTCCCTTCACACATGTCACCTCTCTACTGTCTACTCTTCCTAACCTTATCCTCTTATCCACTCATTTAGATTTCCTCCCTATCAATTTATGACATATGGCTATCCTTGGAATTTTGTTTGACTTACCTCACCATTTGACACATTGCCCAGTGTGAGCCATACAACTAAGTGCCATGTATCACTTGCTAGCCTCAAAAGCGTGAAATTAAATGCGTCTCGGAATTGTGGTCGACTAGGTGGCTAGATTTCTGAGAGCGATTCGACAATGAAGTGTTCATCATCAGATATCTAGAAGATTCGGTTCTGGCTTGAAATTACAATTTTTACCCTTTTTAGAAAAATTGAATTTTGTCGAGTTTTACATTCTTCTCCCTTAAAGTAATTTCGTCCCGAAATTCCACACACATTCACATAAAATCACATGCATATGCAATGTACACAACCTCCTACATGTAAACTAGTCATTTAATTACTAACGGTAAACCCGATAACTTCGTCCACTATGAGAGATGGATAAGTGGCACATCGTGTCCTCGTGCTCCCCGTTGCCTATACAGCGCTCGATGTTGCCCTGTACAACCGCTTCGCCTCACGGTCTTCACGTTAAAACTTGATCCAGGCTGTCAAAATACGCCTTTGGTCCCTCCTCGAAGGTCCCATGCGTATCGATAACAATCTCTCCCACATCCACTACATGGGTGGATCACAGGTGTACTTCGAGAGCATGGAGGCGTGGGCGAGACACCTCATGAGCACAGCGAAAAGCTCATCAGTAATGCTAACCAATATGCAATTGTGCCCACCCTCTTGAGTATCTCGAAGGGCCCGATTTACCTAGGCTCTAGCTTCCCCCGCTTGCCGAACTTGACCACTCCTCTCTTAGGCATCACCTTCAAGAAGACGTGATCACCCACCTCAAAATCTAGAGGTCGACGTCGTTTATCGGTGTAACTCTTATATCGGCTCTGAGCCGTAAGAAGATGCTTCCTTATCAAATCCACCTTCGCATAGGTGTCTCTAATCAGATTCAAACCAGTGATGGAACACTCTCCCACCTCTATCCAACAAATCGGGGATCGGCATGGCCTCCCATATAAAGCCTCATATGGTGCCATCTGTATACTTGCCTAATAACTGTTGTTGTAGGCAAATTCCACTAAGGGTAAGTGCTCCTCCCAGCTACCCTAAGATCTAGGACACATGCGCACAGCATGTCTTCTAAAACCTAGATGGTCCTCTCCGACTGACCATCTGTTTGTGGGTGAAAAGCAGTGCTCATCATCAATCGTGTCCCCATGGCCTTCTAGAAGCTCTTCTAAAAGTGTGTCGTAAATCTGGGGTCTCTATCCGTCTGTGGAACTAGCACTCTATGTGGGACAATATCTCTATTAATGCGTCAGGCATATTCCTGCAGTGTGAAGGTCATCGCGCGCTAGAAAATGTCTTGACTTAGTGGTAGGTCCACTATCACCCATGCAGTGTCATGCCTCCATGATGTCCATGGCAAGTGAGTCTAAAGTCCGTCGATGTGCTCATTGGCTTGAAATTTATAATGGTACGGAGTAGCCTGTATCTTATGATCTTTCGATCTTTACCTGCTGGCATATGAGACATCGTTGAATAAAATCTCCAACGTGTCACTTCATTCCACTCCAGTAATGCTGGTGACGAAGATCATGGTACATCTTCGTGCCACACGGATGCCTGACAAAGCGAACGATGGAACTCCTTAAGGATCTCTCAAATACGTCGATTGGGAACCCTGACTATCCCTATGCAAGACTACCATATGTGGCAGATGGCCCGACCTTCGTTACTTGTCTTAGGGCGCTATCTTGTCACGATGGACACTATCTCGGCATCCTGCCCCTAGGACTCAATTACTCTGCTCAGTAGGGAAGGCGTAGCCACAAGACTCCCCAACGTACCCTAAGCTTGATCGTTGTCTTTGTGTCAGAGACTACCCAGTAGTCTAGAGGGCATCACGCTACTCAGGAAGCTACATTAGCTAGTACTCCTATGACTTAGAATGAGTGCATCGGCCACCACATTTGCCTTACGGGTTAATGCGAAGTGAAGTTATGATCCTCCCCAGAACTTCATCTGTCTGTGTTGCCTCATGTTGGCGGGGTCCGCCATTGCGTAGATATACTTCGGACTTTTGTGGTGCGAAAACACCTTAAAGCTTGCTTTCGCCATCTGAATAGTGGCGTCATATCTTTAAGGCCAAGACTACGACTACTAACTCCATGTCATGTGGGGTAATTAAGCTCATGATTCTTATTGCCAGAGAACCATAAGCTACCCTGCCTCGGGTGCATCGCGCATCGGTCGTCTTTTGAGGCATCATAGCTATATCTTACCTTTGTCCGCTAGGGACTATCGAATAAATTAAAGTAAGTCTCCTTTTCAATTCCTGGAATGCCTTGTCACACTGGTCATCCCACTCGTACTTGACCTCCTTCCGAGTCAACCTTGTCATAGATGCTGCTAGTCGGGAGAAATCCTCGATGAACCTCCTGTAGTATCAGCCCGATCTCGAAACTCCGTATCTCAAGGCGACTTGACCTCTCAGCTCATCGGGACCTCTCAGCCTTCCGGGGTCAACGGCATGCCTAAAGCCGGCCTCTGCGCCCAATTTCACCTCAATCGCCAAAACTTGCACTTTGGTGGCAAACAAGCGATGGTCTCTCGAATTGTGAAACGACCCTCAAATGATCCTCATGCTCCTCCTCAGACTGGGAGTAGATCAAAATATCGTCAACGAAGACCACCAAAAACCGAAGGTCCCTCAAGAGCTGTAAAACGACCCTCAAATGATCCTCATGCTCCTCCTTAGACTAGGAGTAGATTAAAATGTCGTCAACAAAGACCACCACAGACTGATGCAAATAGGGTTGGAATACCCTATGCATGAGATCCATGAATGTTGCTAGTGCATTCGTAAATCCAAAGGGCATCACCGTGAAATTGAAATGCCCATACTGCATCCTAAATGTCGTCTTAGGGATATCTGCCTTCCTAACCTGATGGTAACCGGTATGAAGGTCTATCTTGGAGTAGACTCGCGCACCTCTTAGCTGATCAAACAAGTCATCAATCCTCGGTAGTGGATACTGATTCTTGATCGTGACCTTATTCAACTGTCGATAGGCAATGCACAGTCGAAGGGTCTTGTCCTTCTTAACACAAACAAAGCTTAGGGCGTCCATGGTGAAATGTTGATCCTAATGAAACCCTTGTCCAACAATTCCCTGCGAGTTGGACCTTAAGTTCCTTCTAACTCAACTAGTGCCATCACATGAGGAGTCATAGGCGACGTGCAGTGTAACTTCGATGACCAAAGTCTACATCCTGTGCGAGGAGGTAATCTGGTAGCTCATCCGGAAAGACATCTCATACTCTCAAACCATCAGAAGTAGACCAGATCTTGTCTCCCCTCATCCTCCTAGGAGTAGGTTTGCTAACCCGACCATCAGTATCCACTCCACTGAAATTAGATTGCGGTTTGGGAGTAAGCATCATGCTTCTCCCCTTGAAAAGTCACACGGATATCATCCCGTGTGTAGGCAGTAATCCTCCTACGATCACAATCAATGACAACCCGATGTCAAGTCGACAATCCATGCCAGAATGACATCAAAATCTGATATGTCCATCGCGAAGGTCACCATGGCTTGAATCCAGGAGATCTCTAACTCCTGATCAGACATATCGATCAGTCTCACCTAGTCACTGTGGGAGAACTCTCACATGCTTGGCTCTTCAAGGTCTCTACCTCTAAGCCCAAAACATCCACACTAGATGCAGCAATAAAAGAATGCGATGCACTAGAATCAAACAATATCTTTGCTCATAAGCGAGATAATAGAAACATAACTTGTATGACTGACTGGTCCGCTGGCTCAGTCTTTGGTACGATGGTGTAGACACGTCCCTAGGTCCCTGAAGTCCGGACCTGTGAGCCCTGCCCTCGACCTCAACCTATACCCTGGCCTCTTTGGTTAGTCTGCGTAGTAGAAGGCGCATGCCGCACCTACAGGGCGATATTGGTCCCTCCCAGCCTGGCTGAGGTGAAGGAACTCAGCGTGATTTGTGCTGTCCCAGTGATAATGAATGCGATGTCTTAAAACCCTGGGATCCTTGCCTCTGAGGGTAATCCTGCCTCGTATGTCAAGGATGATGACAAAAATAACATGTCATCTGTCTTGGTAGTGAAAGCTTCACGATATGGCCTTAGCCTGATGATCAGCGACCTGGAATCGCGAAATCTCGTGAACTAAGTATACAGCTTCTTTCCGTCCAGGAAGAAAGATTGGTCCTCCTTCCTCTTGCCACTAGCACCTACATCTCGGGTGCTCCATGCATCATCTATCTCTCTCTCTCTATGGCCACAGTCGTCCTGACCATAGAGTCCATGTCTTGTAGGAGGAATCCTACAATCTTGCCCCGGATAGACAACTTCAGACCATCCTCAAACTTCCTCGCCTTGGCCATATCGGTGGCCACATAGTCATCCCCGAGGCATGCCAACTCAATGGACGCTCATGTTGCACAGTCATGTTCCCTTGCTTGGCTCGAGAACTCCACTGGCTTTGTATGCACGGATCTTGGAAAAACTTCTCCATGAAGAGTTCTTGGAACTCTCCTCATGTCATCGTCTCCAAATCATTGAGACCTTGCTTGATCCAGTGTCTGGGATTCACCCTCTAGCCGAAATGTGGCAAGCCAGATGCTCATAGCACCAAAGGTAATCTCCATAGCCTCTAAAATCCTCTATACCTGACGGAACCAATGATCAGCTACCACTAGGTCCCCTCCCCCGATGAATTCCGGAGGATGATGTGCTATAAATCGTTGGAGGTTACTTGGCCCTCCTTGACCCACAGCTTACTAGCCTATGCAGTAGAATATTCTGACATGTAAAGCTCCACAAAGGCCTTCTAGTCAAAAAAATGTGGTGCCTAGATAGCACCTCGTGGACAACCTCTACGTCCTCTTCCTCGGCTTGCCATCTACACATGACAAATGGCAGTTTAGAAAAAAAAAATTCAATTAGCAATGCATATGCCATTACTAATACATTTCATCATATTCCATTTGTTTTTCTGAACCCCTAAGGTTATGTTTCTAACCCTTGTGTTCCATATACAATCTACCATTTATATAATTCATGCAATCACAATCAAGTAGAAAACCATGATAATGTAAAATGCATGCATGATCTAAACCCATGCCCAACGAGTCTTAGGTATTCATATACCTAAGCTACGATATAAGCGAAGTGATGCCCCAATCCGGGGATCTTTTTTTTTTTAACAATGACAAATGAGTGCGGAACAGTGCCTTTGTTGGCTCTTTAGACAAGTCTATCGTGCACGGTTGCGTTGTGAGCAGTGGGTGTGCGTTGTGCGCGCGGTCGGCGGACATCACCCGGCCAGTGCGTGCTCATGCACCGCCGGTCTTTTATCACGCATGCAGTGCAGTGCGTGGTCGCTGACGAAGCTCGTCGTGGCACCACCCTGCCGAGCCTTGTCACGCGTGAAATGGCTGACCTTGGAAAAATTTTGTCGCGACCTGAAAGGGACCACGCGACCCGAACACCTGTCTGGCCCAGCGCTATCGCGACACAAGGCCAAGTCTACATCATAGCGGGCCTTTATCGAAGTGACCTAAACCGCCCAGTATGCCTAAGAACCCTGTCGCGACACAGAGATCTCTATGGCGACACAGGGCTAGAGAAACCCTGTCACGATAGAAATTTCTCTGTAGCGACAGAGGACCCAAAATGGGCAATAGCCCTCTCTGGTCCTCCTGCACCTCTAGTTTTCCCTTTATTCTATCCTTTCAATACACCATAATCTCAACACACAATAGCCTTTTTTGTCTGAGGGCAACATGAAACTGGAAAGTAGCCAAAATGTGTGAAATAAGTTTAATTACAACTGCAATTTCTTTTTATAACAAGCTTGGGTTTTCCACAGAATTACAAAATACAAAACAAAGCCAAATGCAGTTTTCTTCATAGCTAAAAAAGGTCTTAGATCGTTCCATCTAGAGGAGATATTGATATCTATCTTCTATGTCTGTCTATCCATATAACATATTTTCTCACGATAAGTGAGCAATGCCCATTAGATGTATTTTCCTACAAGGGTTACTCCCCACCTAAATGCACATGCAATGGCACACACACGCCATACCACATTAAATACAGAAATACAATCATAAATGGAATATATCATGTCATAAATGAGATGAAACTCCTCATGCCCACAACCCGAGTCCTGGTTGACTCCCTTACACACACTAATGCCAGTGTGAAACCAGTCGTGCGTTCGTTGACAACAACCCATTGGACAACCTCCAATATTTATTTAAGTTTACCAAATCCTATGTATTATTTATGGGCCACATCATTTTCTAGGGTCACACCGTAGGATCATCGTATGCCTTTCAACATTTTTACAGGTTTCAGATGTATCAGCATATAAATTTGGAGTGCTTTCCTTACTATGGGGCTACCCCGTCTTATACGCCAGGCTGCGAATTGTTTTATATTTATTCTTGTTTTATACAATAGTAGTCTTGATTTTAAGTTGTCCCGTTCAGAGCTCACCATGCATTCATCAAGAATGGTGAATATACGATACCATGCACCCACACCTTCGGCGCAATGTTCACGTGCACATGACTTCTTGATTATGCCATCTCATTCATACGACATTCATGATTCATGAACAATTATATTTTCTACAATATAATTCACATCATCAACAATCCCATGCTAATACATCGGTTGAGCATATAACCACATAATTTTCACCGCAATATGTTATTCACTGCTTAATACACACCAAATTGTACACATGGACAGTCCGAAAATCAGTCTCATAATCGATCAGGCGTAGAAAACGTAATCCCGAATTTCGTTCGGAGTGTCGAAAAAGCCTCAAAAATCCATCCCCGGACTGTCCGAAAATAGTCCCAAAGTCCCAGCATTCAGTCCCAAATCTTTGAACTTAAATGCACGACCGATCTGGCCCTAAACACCTCAACTATTTAAATGGCTCTTAGACAAAAATTAAACCAAGTATGAGAAAAACCCCTACCTCTTAGAGCTTGGCTAAAATCCCAGATTTTGGTCTCTATGCGAAGCCCTCGTCGCACGAACAAACTTTACCTCTTGCTCCGATGAAAGTCGATGGTCCGATCGCCGTCAAATCTAGAGAAAATGTGGAGCTTCTCTCTCCTCCTCTTCTTCTCTCTCTTTCTTTTCCCTCCAATTTCCTCTCCCCCACCGAAATTTGGTCCAACTTGGTCAAGTGGGATTTCCTCTTTGCCACATGTCACTCCCTCATTGGTTCACTCTTCCTAACCTTTTCTTCTTATCCGCTCATTTGGATTTCCTCCCTATCAATTCATGACACATGGCCATCCTTGGACTTTGTTTGACTTGCCTCACCATTTGACACATGGCCTAGTGTGAGCCATGCAACCAAGTGCCATGTGTCACTTGCTAACCTCGGTGCCTCGAAAAATGTGAAATTCTTACTGTCTCGGAATTCGACGAAATTCGACTAGGTAGCTAGATTTCGCGAGACGATTCCAACGATGAAGTCCGTTTTATCATCCAAAATCTAAAAAAATTCTGGATTTTCAACCGAAATTACCATTTTTACCCTTTTTAGAAAAATTGAATTTTCTTGGGTTTTACATGTCTTACCAATTTTCTTGTATGGAATTCTATTTTATAGATGACATGCGAACCGATATCAACCAGCTCCTGATTATCATGTTTGAAGCACTAACAAGTAGAGAATTCATCATCTCTTTAAGAGTCCAATTATTTCTTTCAACAACTCAGTTTATTTCAGTGAATAAGGAGATATCATAGAATTATTCCTTCCTTTCACAATAATCATTTAAAGGGATGTATTTTCCCCTACATTAGATCTAATCTTTTTTGATTTCCACTATATCAAGTTTATTCTCTATTTGATAATGTATTATTAACATTAAATCTTTTTATTTAATTTAAATAAAATCGTCTAGTGAACCTAGAATAATCATCAATGAAGGTCACATAGAATTTCTTACCTCCTCTAGTCATAGTTTGTTTTAAATCTCCTAGATCAGAATGAATAAGTTCTAACAGTTTTGTTTCTCTAGTCATTAAGCCACATGTCTTTTTAGTTTGCTAAGAAGTGGCACATATTTGACATTTACTTAAGCCTGAATAATCAATATTATTGATAAGGCATAGAGTTTGCATTTTCTTAATATATCTACTACTCACATGTCTTAATCTAGCATGCCATATATCATAGGATGGTATATTTATATATGTCAAGGTACGTGGGAAAAAAAATAATAACACATGAATTTACTAAATTTTTATGCATTTAAAAACTCTATCCGTTGAATAAATGCATTGTACATGAATAATTAATATGTATAAAATTATAAGAGGGTCCTTAATAAGATGTTTAATTTCCAAATTTATATATTTTTATAGAATAAAGACCTATGTTTCAAATTTGGAGCGATCTAACAAAACCATTTTAGGATTTTCAAAGGAATAATTTTTCTTACTTTATGTTTAAAAAAACAAATGGTGACTCAACTTTCAGAATGAATAAATACAGAATTAAAATTTCAGATAAATATAAATCAATTTTAAAATAATAAATAATTTATAAAAATATAAATTAGAATTGAATAAAATCAAATTAGGTTCAAAGTCAAATTATGTAATGCTTTCATAAATCTCAAATTTTGAATTGAAATAACTAATTTTAGAAACATTAGTTTTTTGTAAAAAGATTAAATAATGATTACTTTTATAAAAAAAAACAATTTTGGTATTTAAGAAGTGGACTTTTATTGAAGTTTTGATTTTTAAATTTTGTTTCTAAAATATTCTTTCTGGATGTTGATGTCCAAATTATTTTTAGAAGGATAGATTATATTTAATTACACTATCTCCCTTTTTTAGAGCAAGATTCCCTCTCCCTCCCATTTTTTCAAAGACCACCAATTTCCTCCCTCCCTCTTTTCACATCATCAGTCCTCTTGAATTTAACCCTAATATGCCTCCCATTCCCAAATTCCTCTGCCCACCACATCTCTTCCCTCCTCTCCCTTTTCACCCTGAAACATAGCGCTAAAAAAACCTTTTTGTGATGGCAATGCCGATGAGCTTTCCTCTTATCATGCTGTTCTTCGCATTTGATCTTACGGTGATGATGTTCGTAATTTTTTTCTCTCAAAAACCATGAGTAAGTTGTGTTGAGAGGCGAGGTGGGTGCATTGCGAGATCCATCGGCTGATGAGGTAGATTCTAGTATTTTTGGTCGTTAGTTGGTACTAAGGGTTTGTGTGTGTTTGGATGGGTTTAAGAATGTCAAAGATCGATTGAATGAAAGTGCGATGAAATTGGAATTAGGCGAGATGTCAAATTTTTAGGACTATTGGGAAAGAAAATTTTGGAAAGATAAGTACACCAAGGATATTGAATATGGCAAGGGTCTTTCTCTTAACATCTTAGAGAATAAGAGATTCTCAATCTCAGATCTTAAACACAGTGATTATTTCTTTGCCCCTTCCTTCCCTTTTTCATTTCTGGTTTTTCCATTTCTTCCATACATGGAGTTTTAGATTCCTGCAACTTTCTTGAGCAACCCTTTTTTTTTCTCCTCTATATATCATCGCTTTGTTTAATCACCTTAAAATCCCATACCTTTTGTTTCATCTTTTGTATCTCTGTTTCACGTATATCGTGCTTCCTTGCCTTTTACAGGAAACCTTTTTTTAAGGGTTTAGGGATGAATGTTGAATAACAATTTTATTTTCATTAAGTTATCTATGTTTCATATTTAAAAATGCATCGCCCGATTCAGCAGGATCTTGTGAAATAAAAGAATTAAGGCTATTTGATTGACCTTACATGATGCGTATTGCTTTCCTGCTCTATAATAGCCACAGTTTCTTGATTGTTTTGCTCTGATTCGAGTTTAGAGCAATGTGTGGAGGCTTAGAATCTGGAAAAGAATTGTGCCCTATGGTTCATGTTCTCTCCAATTTGCAATGTAGGGAGATCTTTTCTTAAAGAGCATTCTTTAATTCAAATCCTTTCTCCATTAATCAATATAGCAAGAAATATATATTTGAATTTACTCTATGTCAATACTTTCTAAGACATGATAATTTTAGCCTTATACTGCAAGAAACATTAGTATTTTTTCTCTTTTATATGCCATATTCCAAAATATTCTTGTTTGCCTTTAATTTTAATGATATCTTTCTATTTTATGTTTCTTTCGATCCGGTTTCTCGTCTTCATTTTAAAATTGGTATTCTTTTATCTTTTCTTTTTCCTTTGAAATTGTCTAATACGTAATAAAAAGAAAATATTCTCTTGCTGAAGGAAAAATCAAAATATTTCATCTTATATTTATTGTAATTATATTATTGATAATGTTGTCTCTTTTAATCAAGCAGAATATACTGAATCTAGACTTTTGTATATTCATGGGATATAATGTAATTAGATTCATGTGGATTTCATGACTTATCGAGGAAAAGTGAATCAAAGATGTTAAAATAATTAGTTATTAGGTTTTTCATAATGATCTCAAATGGAGTTGTCATGTGGTATAATTTGAGATTCTTGTGAGCCATTTGAATTCCATTACATGAAAAATGTGTTAATTGCTTACTTTCCTACAATTTTCGCCTAAGTTTGTTAAAAACAACTTTCTGACTATGAACAAGGGTTCATTCTCCTCAAATTCAAGGCACCAAACGTAGAAAGACAAGTTTTTGGAGGTTCCTCATACTATTTAGGGATTAGTGGAGTTTGATGCTACCTATTCTCTTGTGGCAATGACTGTAACACCCCAACCTGAATACCATTGCTTCCTATAAGGATGTCAAGCGAGGGTGTCACTTTCGGGACTGGGACTCTTTATACTGATCTTCTCAGAGCTGAAACCTGCACTGTACAGGGCCCACCATATACAATTCTTGTAATACATTCACTTATCTCTTATCATAATTACTATCTTTTAGGATCACATGTATTATCTTCTCTTTGCTTATATAAGGTCATCTTTTCTACTCATATATCAAAATGTTCATATTGTATATATCCTTTTATCCTTTTCATAGTCATAGATAATCTTTTACTTTATCATCTATTTACGTATTCTTGTCATGTGTTTATCTATTCATATAATTCCTATATTTCTACCATATATGCATCTATTCATTCATGTATTCATATATTCATATCATTTACGTATTCCTATCATGTCTTTATCTATTCATATACTTCCTATATTTCTATCATATATGCATCTATTCATTCATGTATTCATATATTCATATCATTTACGTATTCCTGTCATTCATTCTTCTCTTTGCATAGCATTTTCAGGTATTTCATATCGTATCACTTATCCATGTATGCTCTATGCTCTGCACTTTGTATTTCTCATAGACTGTTATGAAATAACTAGATGGTCTTGAGAAACAAGGGAAACAAAATGCAAAAAGAAAATCAAGGTTTGAACAGGTCGGGTTCACTACTTTCAAATACAAGGTTGTGAACCCCACTTGTCCTCCAAAGGCATAATCTAAATTCTTATTTCAATGAGCTTTCCATAGAGTCGAGAATCTGTGAGTTCGGACGAAGGATATGGTGATGCGAAGTTAGAAACCTGAAATTGGAAAATTTGCGCCTTGCAGTGCGAAAAATTTCGCACCATGAAGCGATGGTGCGAAAATTTTACTTACCAACGCCGCTTTTATGCGTGGCGAACTGCGAGATTTTTCACACATCGGTCCTAAACTAAAACAACATAACACTTTCGAGTTGAGATGATATTTTTGCAGAGATTTCAAGATGTAAATACGAATGTGTTACTAATATTTTTGATTGTACAATTGTTATTTTGGTAAGATTAAGAAGTTTGTGTAGTTACTAGATTTACATTACATGGATTTCATCTTCAACTAATAATTAATTAGTGTCATTTGTTTATTTATTTTTTAGCTACGGTCGAGGGTTAGTGAAGGCTAAGACAGTTTTACATAGACGCTGAATCTCTCTGCCATGGATAATGTGATTATGTTTATCTTGATTATGGTTTTTCTTTTTGATGTATGTAGTATGGCAGGAGCAGTTTTATTCTCTTTTTGACATCTTTATTCTAAGTGAGATTGTTTTGAAAAAGATATATTATTTGTTTGTATATTGAAAGGAAGAACTGACTTAATTCATTAACACAATATATGTACATGTGTTTTAGAGAGCTACATGCATGTTATATGGTGCATTGTGGTTAACAAGATAAAGTCTTAGTTATGAAAACAAGGTATATTTTGTAATAAGTGTTTAAATTAAGCGTGATTTTCAATATACCCTGACAAGTTATTTTGCATCATGCTTCTTCATTGCAACATTAAAAAGCTTGTTTAAATTTTCAAGAGCTATCATGGCATATGCTTCTAATTCCAATTTATAATATATGGTGGAAGATCCTTACCTTGACATATTTTTAAAGAAATCATGATTTATTTGAACCGAGCCTTGACATATTATGAGTGGTAGAGAAGTTATATTGATTAACAGAAAAACACATTTCATTAACATTTTATATATGAGGTTTAAATACACCACCTTGACACTCTGATAGATGACATATAAGACTGAAATTATGATGACATATAACACATCTGTGGAGTTAGTAGCAGTTAATATAGATTAACTTTTTCTTATAGTGGTTTCGCGTAGGCAGGAAGCATAAGAACTAGTGGTGCATTAGCAATGGCTAGGATTGCAATAGGGAAGGGAGGGGAGGAGGGGAGGAGGAGGGAGAGGGAGGAGGAGAGAGAGAGAGCGAGGAGAGAGGGGAGGAGAGGAGAGAGAGAGGAGAGAGAGAGGAGGGGGGGAGAGAGAGATGAGGTTAAATCCGCCGATTTGCCTTTGAAATATGGCGTTCAGCCCATTTCTTGTGTGCACGAGGCCTCCCATCTTCTCAAGTCATGTACAAACTCATAATTGGGTTTTAGTTTATAAACCCATAAAGACTCTTGTCTTTTTTCCACCTTTAATTTTGAAAAACTATTGTTTACAACATGTCTGACATAGAACTCCTTTGGAAGGCGTTGAAATAAGGTCGGATACCAAAGCTGGTGACATTAGAGAAAATTTGCTGGAAAAGCAGTTTCTTACCATGATGAAACGAAGAGCCGGATCTCGAATTATGAGGAAGGGCTGCCCTTGGATGACAACATGGACCCAGAATGCCTATTGATGGAACTCTCAAAGGAGGAAAAGTCCAGACTCCGGAGACCTTGGAAGCAAACCCTGATTATCAAATTGTTAGGAAGGAATATTGGTTTCACCTTGCTCCTCAAGAAGATCAAGGAACTTTGGAAACCTAAAGGTTCCATTGACTTAATAGCCATCGAAGCGATTTCAGCGAATTCCATACGTAGAATTATTTCTAGCTTCACCTAAATTCGAAGGCCCATGGATGATTTTCAATCATTACCTAACGGTAAGACCTTAGTAACCCAACTTTGATCCTACATAAAAATACACTAAGACACCTGTTGATATGGGTCAGAATACCTTGTCTACCTATTGAGTACTATGACTACAACTTCCTCGTAGGAGGCTTAGGTGTCCCGAGCGTGTTGAATCGGCCAGGCAACGAACAAACGTCGAAAAGGACAACATGCTAGAATATGTGTTAAGGTAAATCGAGAAACCCTTAATCACTCAGTTTAAGCTTCGAAGACGAGTTAGGAGATTGAAGTATGAAGGGGTCCATTTCAGGGTTCAAAAAATTTGTCGAGTCATAGATTTGTAATTGACTCGAATTTGCTTAAACGTCGTCTGAGCACAGATCTGAGATTATGAGAGGATCGGTTAAAACTCGATAAAACTTGATGGACTCGGCCAAGTTCGCAAGATGACTCGAATGACTCGGTGAAAATACGAAAATCGAATCTCCTCAGTATGAAAAACCAAAAAAATCTAAAAAAATTGCAAACTTTCAGAGATTCCTCTGAAAATCCAAAACACACGTGATTGAATTTAAAATCACACCAATAAAAATAAAAAATAAAAATTCATACATTTGACAAAAAATTGAAAAAGCAAACTGCAAAATAAGTAAAGAACCTGGATGTTGGATCTAAGATTTTGAAATCAAAAACCTAACTTACCTCCTCGAGCTCCATAGGTCGTCGTAGGCTCGAAAGCGCGTGACAAAACCTCCGGGGCCAATTTCGAAGATCTCGGTGATCGAACTCGAATGCGCACCTTGACTTCTCTCCCTCTCTTGCTTTGCTTCTTTTCCCTTCTTCTTCATTTTTCATTTTTCTGAGCTCTGAGAACAAGGGTTCCACTTTTTAAAAATTTCCTTATTTACCAAAGCAGCGTCGTTTAAGTCTACATAAGATAGAAAACGATGTCATTTCGTTATTATTATTTTTTTAAATAAAACTGAAAACGACATCGTTTAGGGCTGCCATAGTCCAAAACGGCATTGTTTTGTATAAGTTGTCACTTACCCAAACGACGTCGTTTTGGATAATTGACAACCAATTCAAAACGACATTGTTTTGGACTCTTGCAGTCCAAAACTACATTGTTTTGGTATATATGCATAATTTTAAAAAAAAATATGATGCATTTAAAAACGGCGTCGTTTAGCTCTAGAAAAACAACTTGACACTATTTTGGGCTCAAGAAAGCGTATTGCGGCTACAAACCCTCCCAACCCTCATTTTGCCATATTTCCAACCAAAAAATATATTTAGCAAACTATATTTAGAAACTTCTAATTAATTTCAAATTATAATATTATAAAAAAAATAAGAATAATAAATTAACAAAACCATAAATCATATTTTTGTAAATCATAAATATCTTTCATTGAATACTTCATTAACTATTTAAATAATGTTAAATACATAAAAAAATTGTTTTATTAAATTTTAACACTTAATTATATCTATTTTTCTAATAATTTATATAATATTTTAATAATTTTAAACATTCTAATCATCTTATTTACATGTATCGGTCGATACTTGATCGTTACAGCGACCATGGTCACGTTTAGTTTGTTTGGATGCGATGTATGGCCATAAGAAAGATTCTGCCAGCTAAAAGTGGCCAAACTGACACCACTAGAAGCCATGGTTGGGGAAGAAGGTGGCAAAATGTCAGCAAGCATAGGAAAAAATCATGCAACTGAAGAGGAGAGTCTCATAAACCCAGAGTTCAAAAAATTGGTTGAGTCCGATGCGACTCGGTCGATTAAATGCTTAGAATCGGGCCCTAGCAGATGTCGATCTTAGAATCGGTTGAAGCTTCGGTATAACTGGTAAACTGGTGAACTTGACCGAGTTCCCTAGATGACTCGGTAGACTCGATGGAAGTAATAAAATTGAATCCGGCCCTCAATACGAAGGAACCAAAAAACCTGACAAAAATTTCAACTTTCAGAGATTCCTTTGAAAAGCCAAAATACCCGTGATCTAATTTCCTTATCTAACTGCAAAGAACCAGCAATTTTGATGTTCAGACCTCCATACGCAAGTACTTTACGCAAAATCTAACAAAAGAACCGTTCTTCTTCTTACTGGATCCAAGTTTTTGACATCGAAATCTCAAGAAGAAACGAAGAACGGAAGAAGATAAGGAAAGAAAATGACTAAAACCTAATTTACCTCCTTAGGCTTGCTGGCCATCGGCCCGTCGCTTGATCCAAAACCTTAGGGGCAAGGCTCAAGCTTGAAGATCTCCATTGTAGTTGAGTATGACGGAGGCCGACCAGCCGGGTAAAGCTTCTTCTTCGACCCTCGCTTGCAATTTGCATTTCTGCCCGACCAGGAACAAGGGTTCCTCTTTTTAGGACATGAGACAATTGAAATGACGTCGTTTCGTATCTGTAGGATAGAAAACGACTTCATTTCGTTTTTTTTTTTTAAATACAACATAAAACGACGTCGTTTAGGGCTATCAGAAACCAAAATGACATCGTTTTGCATAAGTTGTCACTAACCCAAACGACGTCATTTTGGATAAGTGACAGCAATTCAAAACGACACCATTTTGGACCCTCGCAGTCCAAAACGACGTCGTTTTGGTATATGTAGAATTTTTTTTAAAAAAAATTGAAGCCTTAAAATAACATCGTTTTGGCTCTAAAAAGGCCAAAACGGCGTCGTTACAAGCTAGTATTTTTAGCACCTCCCAAACCCTCCAGCCCCCATTTTGCCATGTTTTAAATAGAAAAATATATTTAGCAACTTCTAATTAAGTTCAATATGTAATTTTATATATAAATAAGAATAATAAATTAACAAAACCATAAATCATATTTTTGTGAACAATATAAATATTTTTATTTATTTTACCAAATATTAATAAGATTAATTTAAAATTAATAATTTATGAAAACAAGCATAAATAAGAATAATGGAAAAATTAATATGGTAACATATATTGTATTGATTGATTAATTAATCTAATTGTAGTAATATTAAATGAATATGGGAATATATTATAAATAAAATAAGAATAATAGAGTAACAAAACCATAAATCATATTTTGTGAACAATATAAAATCAGAAATACAAATATTCTTTTATTTATTTTACCAAACATAAATAAAATTAATTCAAAATTAATAATTTATGAAAAACAAGCATACATAAGAAATAATTAATCTAGTATGAAGTAATATTAAATTAATATGGTAATATATTATAAAATAAAATAAAAGATAAATAATTGTAAATATTTATTGATATTTTTCTCCCATATTTCATTAATTTTGATTTAGCAAGTCAAAAATATCTATCTTTTTAAAAAACAATATAGATACTTATTACAATTCTTCTTAAATTAACTAAAATAACACTTTTAATTTATTTAATTGAAAATTGAAATTATGTAAATTTATTTACCACTAGGTATAAATTTAATTTTTGTTGAAGAACAATTATATTAGAAAATAATTTAATTGTATGATATTTTTTGTTTTACTTTTATACATGGTTAGGTGAACATTTTGGAATGGCTTCAAAACATGATATTGGTTGGGAGCATGCAAAACCATTCGGTGGTAATAGAAGAACCCCAAAATGTAAGTACTATGGAAAAGTTATTCATGGAGGTATAACAAGATTAAAGCAACACATTGCACATATTTTCGGACAATTAGAAGGATGTCGAAGTGTACCTGCGGAAGTGTCACAAAGCATTAGATTGTTTATGTCTAATGCTTCGAATGAAAAAATTCAAATGAACGACTTATAAGTTCTTTAAATGAAGAAACGTTTTCGCGAAATTGATGAAATTAGGTGCTTACATGGAAGTTAAGGAAGTCGAGGATAGTGATTTCGAAGAAAGGCGAATGAAACATCTGATAGAGAGAAAGTCGTCGTTTTTTTGAAGAAGGTAGACATGGGCATAAGAGGGGTGGTACTTCCTCACAACCTTGTGGTGTCGATATCAAGCGTGGCCCGATACGAAGCTTTAGCATTAGAGAAGGAGCTAACATACCCCCAAAGGGGATTGATCCCTACATGTTTCCTTCAAAACAAAAGTCAATAAAAAGTATGTTTTCCGTTGAAGGTGAAAAGAAAGTGGGTAAAGCCATCTCTAAATTTTTTTCTCTTCAATGGAATACCTTTCAATGCTGGCGATAGTGGGCTTCTTATCAATCTATGATTGATACCATAGCGAAGCAAGTCCGGTCATCTCAAAGGGGTTCTACAGGATACCAAATTGGCAATGCATATTTGAAGGAGGAGGTGCAAGAGCTTGAGGTATATATAAACACATTGAAGGCCAAATGGCCTGTATATGGATGCACCATCATGTGTGATGATTGAGTTCTAGAACTGGAAAGCCTATCATCAATTTCACGGTTTATTATGATAAAGCATGATATACCTTTCTTCAGTTGACACTACCAACATACCTAAGACGGCAAATTACATCTTTTCCCTTATGGATAAGATTGTTAAGAAGGTTAGGGAGGAAGAGCTTGTTGGCCACAGTAGTCGCGCGATAATAGAGCCAAGTTTAAAGCGGCTGGTATATTTGTTTATGGAGAGTCTGGCTTGTTTGTTATGGTCTCCTTGTGCAGCGCATTGTATTGATTTAATGTTTGAAGATATTGGAAACATAAAGAAGATTAAGGAGACTTTAGATCAAGCAAAGATAATCACAAGCTTTATTTATAATAGCTTGAAAGTAGTCAATTTGATGAAAGTGTTTACCAAGGATAAGAATCTCTTGCGTACACTGAATAGCTTTGATTTGCCCTTGAATTTATTTCCTTGAGTCTTGTATCGTTATGAGGCGATTTGAAGATGATGTACGCAAACCAGATAGGTGGCTTGGTCGACAAAGATCAAAGCAAAATATTTTAAGAGATAAAGGTATCGACTTTATCTTAAGCCCGTCGATTTGGAAGAGGCAAAGGAAGTCCAAATCATCATGGTGAAAGTTTTGAAATTGATTTATGTCGAGATAAAAGCCTACAACATCAATCATTTATGAAATATCAGATATATTCATTTGGTGTTGCTCGAGAACATCGATGAAACATTAGGAAGGTATTGAAGTCATTGACATAAGGTGGGCAAAATCAATTCGCGTGAACATTGCGTTAACGAATTAACTACAAAATTTCAACTCCCCAGTTATTATCTTGTTAAAAAGGCAAAGTATTATAAACTAATAATTTTTGTTTTACTTATTCTGACATATTTTTTAAATCTGATGTTTCAATATTCAAAGCAATTCTCCACCATCTAGGAGATTAAAATTAGACTAAGGAGGTTATAAAATATTAAACGAAGATTGGATAGAAAGCTGAGGCAAAAGCTATGAGCGAGGTATAACAATAACATTTATTTTTATAATATATTTTGTATTTATAATGTGCATTAATAAAGTAAAGAACATTCTGATGTAGGTGAAATTATTGTTTGTAGAGAGAGAATTTACGGAGTGCACTAACGGAAAAGCGATAAATCGCTCTCTTCGATTTTCAGCTATATTTATTTCTTTTTAAATAAAATTGTCATGTTTCTCTTAAATATGTTAAACCTAATATGTTTTTTTAATAATAACAATGAACTATGTGAATATTATGGTGATGAGGTCCACATCTTTTCAAAAGATTCTTTGTCAAAATTCTAAGTTAAACATGTTCTTCATCTAGTTGTGAAAAAAATTGGAGCATATGGTCATTGAGGATTCACACAAAGTTGCGCGATCGTTTGGCAATGAAAAGTCGCATAAGTTGGTTATGTCCCATTACAATGTCTGCGACTTAGTTAAGAAATTGATCACGAAAACGAAGACGTGAAGATTTGTACAATACAATTATTTAAATCATATTTTTAATGATGATATGATATTTATTAAATCAAAGTGGACAAGAGAAGGAGAAGAACTATTTTATCAATACGATAATTTTGGATTGATTTGGATCAGATCTTCCCTCTAGAAAGGTAGAAAGCGACTTGTCTGATAAAGTGATGTAAATTTACCAGATGAATGGCGTGAGCGATGTGCGCCAAAGAAGGAACATTAGTTCTTCGTAAGGTAAAGGCTCCTTGAATAATTGTTTCAAATTCTAGTAGTGATGATGGTGACTTTAGAGCAATAGAGGGGGTAGCAACATTAGTGGTGACAGTGAAGACACTAGTGGTGACAATGGAGCAGGTGGTGGCATAGGAGAAAGCGGTGCTGTTGATAGTGGTTATGTTAATCAAGTTGATCATGGCATATGCGTGGGCCGATGAAAATTATTATGCCACACAATATACTGATCATGGATATAGGCCAGGCATATGGGAACAACGAAAGCACATGGAAAGACTAACTACATTTCCTAGTGATGATGACTATTCCAGTGGGTATGATTATAGATCGAATTGTATCAGATTGATGAGCACTTCCAATCCTTGGCTCCGGATGACCTACCGTTTTAGGGAGTGGAGATAGATCCTATCATAAACTTTAGATAGTGATAATTCTTCAATGCTTTAAATGGTATGATTTTTGATCAATATTCAACCCCTGCGGAACCACAGGCTAATCAGACTAACATAGATCTGTGGCTAATCCCCGATGGCAGTAGGGTTGCTTATCGGGTTTTGTGGATCTTCTCAGCCTTGGGTGTTCAGACCGGCCTCTAAGGTCGTATTTTCTAATTATGAATCATCAGCCCAATTACTCTCAGCCAACCCCTTTCAGTGATAGACAATTCTCAGCCACAATTCTCTTATGCTGGAAGTGTCGTCTGGTATGCTTATCATGACTAATGATGATGATTTTGAGCCTCCTCATCATTCAACATGGTGATGATTGATGTATTACGGTGACATTTTGATATGAGTTAACATAGTGATATAAAATAATTTCTTTTGTTAGCATTAGCATACATATCTTTCAACTGATAGCCGTTAACTATTTAAATAATGTTAAATATAAAAAAATTATTAATTACAGCTTGCATAATTCTCTCTATTTTTCTATAATTATATTTCCTTTTAATAATTTTTAAATGTTATAAATGTTATTTCAACGTATTAGCGGATACATGACAATCTAAGTATTGAGTATCTCTCTAGGATCATTAAGGTCAATGGCCAATCTACTGGCTGAGCCATCATGGCATGATCTTTGGAAATTTTATGGGCCTTGGATACTATTACACTTGGAACTCTCACCATATAGAAGCAAACCCTGCTGATAGAGACTAGAAAAAACACATGAAGAATGGTAGGAACCTCACCATAACAGATATACATGATGCAACTAACAATAGCACTTCCATCACGATTTTCCATTCTTAGCATAGAATGAGATAAGGAAAGTACACCAGCTAGTAATGAGGAACAGATTTCAGCCACAATTCACGCAGATTCCTATAGGGCCATCAGGATCCTTTAGCACCTTTAAGAAGCAAGGGTAAGAGGGTCAATGTCTAAGTCCATGATCCTCTCCCAACAACTGTGCTAGAGCACACCCCTCCTCGTTCACTTTCAGTTGGGAACCTGCAAAAGGAAAGGAGATTAACAAGGGAGATTTCCAACCCATCCTCGAGCAAGGGAATTACCTCGGGACACAACCAAGCAGCCGCTGCTACAGAGCATTGGGTAGTGTCGGGGTCTAGTAAAAATAACGTGATAAGCAAAGAGTTGATCATCCATGAGCAAGACCACACTCCCATGACAACATCAATGCAGCACAACTCATCTATGCCGAGCATCAACGGAACCCACCAGATCGGGGAAGGGATGAGCAAATGATAGAAAATGGGTTGAAGGAGATAGAAGGAATAGAAGCTTCCAACAGCTTAAGCCCTATGCCTGAGGGCATGCATTGAGCAGTGAAGGTCAATGTATCCCTTACTGTGTTTGCCAAACCTCTCATGGTTCATAGAACTTTGTCTTCTTTTTCATCTCTAAACTATTTCTTAATGGATGTTCTAGTTTGGAACTGCAAGGGAGCAGCATCGAAAAGCTTCTTCCGGACCATTAAAGACCTGACCAGCCGTCTCAAGCCAAGCATCTTATGTAGTGGGATCAAAGCAAACTTTCACCTGTAACGGGCTTAGTTTCGGAATTTGTGTTATAGTGAAACATTAGGATGATGGGTCAAGCTATTGGAAGGAGTTCCTCAAAATTCAGGTCTTGAAGACTCATCCCCAGTTTGTGCAGATGAAGATCGCAAAGTATGGAGTTCATTCTTAGCTACTCACAGTGGTCTTTCTCTTTAATCCACTTTACTATTTCTCAAGAGATCCAATTTCTTTTATGGAGCCCCCATTACACTTCTTTCTGGAGATGTGCTGGGAGATCTAAATTCCTCTTCATGAAGCCACATCCTTCCAACGGCCTCTATGAAGCTCTACTAATTACACATGTTTATTGTTTCCTAATCTCTCTCTGTGCACTCAGCCTCTGTTCCTTGTGATCATCTTCTGCCTCCACTTGTTGGCATTTTTCTGGTAGGGAAATATTTTCTTGTAATGGTTCTGGAATTTGGAAGTAGTTTGGAGGATTTACGTATTAGTCATGATTCTGTTTCAAAGAGATAAAATTAGGTCCAGTCAAGATATAGTTTTACATTCAAACTATACTACTAAGGCTTTCTGCTATGTCGTTTGGTTGTCAGTGTAATTGGTGATGACCCTAGTCTGTTTACCTTATAAAGCTATCATTGAGATTCGAATGTTCACCTTTGTCCTCAGCATGATTGCCTTGTAATGTTTGGGAATCTTGAGGTTGTCATATACCTACCCTTGTTTTTGAATGAGCTCAGGTGATCTTCTCCATCGCCCAGTCTTTGACTTACTCATGCTGCGAGTAAAAGTATCCATGAGGAGTATCTAAAGCCCTGAAATCCTTTACCTTTCTTTGTCAGATTCCTCATTTCTTGTATCTGAGTTGTTAAGTTGAACATGAAGGCACATTAGGTTAACTGGAAATTTGGTCAAGATTAGTCATAGTACCTTTGTCTTACTAGAAAAAAATTGTAACTGTTCAGAGGAGTTCATGTTATCTACTAAGTTCATTTATGGGATGGGACAAATTTAATCTATTTTGGCATGATTTTTGTTCTCTTTTCCATTCTTCCCAGATATATCATGCAAGATGGATTCTTAAAAGATTGGTCTAACCACCTTATAATTAGTATATTATTGCATTCCCATGAGACCTTTTCGTACATGTAATTAGATGCAGGGAAGAATTGTTTACGAAAAAACTTCATGACATTTTGAGTTGATGCAAAATCTCTTGTAAGAAAGTGGCATTTTTTTTCTTTATAAGGTACCTGTCTAGGGCTCTTTATCATTAATTTTGCATGGAAATTGCCTCTGCAGTTTTTTCTTTTTAAGGGAAAATGGGTTATATTATTTAGGATATGGAGTAAATTGGTCTCATTTTAATTAACGCATGCCTACTCTTAGTCTTCTTAGTCTTCTTTCAGTTCTATTTTGATTTACTTCTTTTATATCTTTTATTTTCATATGATGTTTCAACTTTATTTTGTAATGGATCTTTGTGCGGAAATATTAGACTCTATAGGTAATGAGAAATCATTCGAAAAATTGTTGAAAAGATGTGCTAAACATATCTTTATATTGATTTATTATCCGCTTATTTGTTTCATGACTTACAACTTGTACATTGAATGGAATTGTATTGTTGCATATGATTTTTTTACAAATTGATAGAAAAATAAAATCAGCTTGTGACTCCAATCCTTTCGAATTCAACCTCTAATTCTAATCATAATGATCAAACCTAGCATGGGAGCATGTTTTGAAGAAATGTGTGTTCAAATGGAAGAAAGCTACAACGGTAATTTGTATTGCAAAAAAGTTACTAAAGGTGGGGCAATCCATCGAATGAAACTACATCTTGCTGGAGTAAAAGGGGATATTGGACCTTGTAAGTCGATTCCTCCCGATGTTAAATATCAAATGTAAAATTCCTTACAAGAGGTTGTAAAATCCAAAAAATCAGCTCAACCAACATATGAGTTTAAAATCATATGGGATCTGATAATCACGATTTCAGAGGAGATGAGCAACAAGGTGAAAGAGAGGTTAAACAAATCTGAAAATTTTACAATTTGAAAATTTGTGCAAAAAACGCTTAACAACAATGGATAAGTATTTTGCTAACTTCCTCAAAATAACCTTCCATTAAAGTCATTTGCTGGGAGAAAAGCTGCTTAGGTAGACATGGCTATTGGGAGATTTTTAATGATGCATGCATTCTACCAATCTTTGTGAATTCATTTACTTCAAGCAATCTTTGGATCACTATATGCACCAGACTAATTTTCAGGATATAAGGGTCAAATTACTATCATTCTTAGATCTTTTGAAGGATATCTAAAGAAAGAAGTTCAATTACTTGTGGATTCTTATCGTGAAGTTTGGGAAAAAGTTAGGTGTACAATAATGAGTGATGGTTTGACAGATAATAGACAGAGAACACTCATCAACTTCATGGTTTATTGTCCCATAGGAATATCATTTATTAAGTCTGTTGATGCTTCAGATATTATGAAAGATGCAACCAATCTATTTCTAATGTTGATGAGATCATTACATGGGTTGGTCCAAGCAATGTGGTTCAAATGGTCACTAATAACGCAGCAAATTATGTGGCTGCAGGATGATTGATTTCTGAGAACTATAAACTCATTAATTGGTCACCTTGTGCAGCTCATTGCCTTAATTTGACCTTTAAGGATATTTGTAACTTAGATCATCTTCTATTTGTGAGCTTGCAGAGGCATTTACCTCAGTGACGAATTTTGTGTATAATCATATTGCTTTGTTAAGTTTGTTAAGAAAAAATAGGATGGTGGAAGATTCTCCATTTGGTGCAATTAAACTTTGCTACTACATTCATTGCATTGAAAAGCCACTATGTGAAATCGATAAGATTTGCAAGCTTTGGTGACTAGCAAATTAACAACGGCAAATTCTTTATACTATGAAGCTCTGAATATTCAGAGGATAATAAAGAAGTAGGTAGGCTGGTTTCCTATCATCTTGGATCTGGTTTTGAATTTATTGTTTCATAATTGTAGAAACTCATGAGCAGCTGTCACTTTATTCTGCATCTTCTGATGATAGTGATGAGAGGCCTTCCATGGGATATGTATATGAAGGCATGTATGTAAAACCCCAGAAAATTCTAATTTTCTAAAAAAGAGTAAAATGATAATTTCGGTCAAAATCCGGAATTTTTCTAGATCTCTAGGATAACGAAACGGATTTCACTGTTGGAATCATCTTACGAAATCTAACTACCACGTAGAATTTGATCAAGATTCAGACTCAGTCGGAATTTCATGCTACTAAATACAAGAGTGACACTGCGACATGGCGGTGTTGAAAGTGGCTCACATTGAACCACGTGTTAAGTTGTGAGCAATTCAAACATTAAGCTCAAGTGGGACCCATGTGGACATGTGGCATCTCATGAGTGGGAGGAAAGTGGATAGAGTGTAATCCAAAGAGCCACTTAGAAGTGAATGATGGCAAGAAGAAAACTTGATTCTGGCCCATGCTTGACTCTAGCCGGTTGGGAGAGGAGAAATTAATGGAAAGAGGAGAGAGGGAAAGAAGAAAAGAGTTTTTGAGAGAAGGCTCACTTCTCTCTAGATTTTAGAATCGGTCAGTCGAATCGATGAAGCGAAGCGAAGTTGATCCCCGCTGCGGGGCTAAGGCGTGGGTATCGAGATTGTGGGTTTTGATGAAGCCTCAGGAGTAAAGTCTTCTTCTATGATCTCTTTCTTTTGTCGCCGAAAATGGTTTTGATTGTAAGACCAAGAAATAACTTGCAGATTCTCAGTTCCACAGTGAAACCGTCTTTGACTCGAGGGCCATCCATGGACAACCCGCGGTGATTTATTTTATTACAATGGTCGGTTGCTTGTTGGACGAAATTGTCCATGTGAATTTACTTGTTCGAATATAAATCTTTGCTTAAAATAGATAGCTTGAAATGTGCTATTAATGGAAAATGATATGTTAATGCATCTTAAATTGATGTGTTAACATGATTCTTTGGATGCAAAATATAATTGTGCCAATGCTGAATTGAACACTACTGGTCTGCATCGTGCATTCATGTGCACGATGTCATCGCATAAGTCGGGTTGTGGAGTGTTACACGATATGGTTCCATTCACCACTTTTTGTGAATGTGGGTTGAGTTTGTCTTTGGAACTATGTCAAATAAAGACTTATAGTTCGAATCATAAAATGAAAAGTAATAAACGTCATATAACGTTATCTCTGACGAAGAGTCGTTAATCCCCTTAGTGAAAACACGGAACTTAGGTGTGAAGACCTGCAAACATAATCAAGAAAAAGTCTGTATGGATCTTGAGACCAGCGTGCTATCAAGGAACTATTCTGTTTAGGTGTGCAGAGACACAGGGCTTAAAAATTTGAAATTTACGTTGCTGAAAACCGCGTGTGTTTTCTGTGTAGGCGCAGAGTTGGTGATAGAGTCGAGATGACTCGAGGATTATTACCCATTGGAAAATTGCATTGGGTGTTTGTGAGCCAACAAAGGCTCGATAAATGGGTGTCATTGGTATTACCAGAGACGATTGCCACACTTAGCATAGGCATGTGGGAGTAATTGGGGCTAAAGATATAATTCATGAAACATTTCATGCCTGATACAATCTATTCCATGTATAAATTGTAAATTGTATCGAATGTGGATGTTGTGTTGTGCCATTGCATGTGCTTTGGGTGGAGTGGCCCTCGTGGAGAATTCAACCTCTTGGGCATTGCTCGCCCAAAATGCATTAGGATCCCCTCTTTGGTCTGAGGCGTGAGAGCCGATGCGGTCAGTCGAGGGTGGAGAAACTAGTAGGACTTTAAGGATAGGGGGGCTGAATCAGTTGTCATACATAGGGTGAGCCAGTGGATCGACCAGGTCATCCTGAGGAGTACATTCTTGCTATCTCGCCTATGGGCAAGGGTATTATTTCATTAGGTGCATCATGAACATTTATGTTACATCCCATTAGGAAGGAAATAGGGCTTAGGGGTTGAGGCCTTTGGAAAATCATTGACATGTGAGTTCTCCCTAGGGGCCCAGGGTGAGGGTTGATTAGATATGTCGAGACTGTGAGTTAGAGATCTCCGGGACTCTCCTCACTATGGACCTAAGGGTCATGGACATGTCAAGGTTAGATGTCATCCTCGAGATGGACTAGTCGTGACACGTAGAGTGGAGTCATCATTATCTGCTATAGGGTTGCATACCACTGGATCATTGTTTGTGTTGTGTTTCGGAGGGACAATCACGATCACTTTACCACTGAGCCGTGTGGGATTTAGATGGCACTTGAGCTGGGTTAATTCAGTTCAGTGTGAAACCTTACCCATGATTTGGTGGAGGCCCAGGGTTTGGGTCAACCTTGGGTAGTTTGCGAGCAATTTGAGGTGCACTCATACCACAAAAGTCTTAAGGATATCTTTACAATGGGACCTCAGCATGTGACGCCTTATGGATGGAATTCTGGGGATTATGACTTAGCTTTGCATTACCATCACAGTGAGCAAATGTGGTAACTGATACACTGATGAAGTCCAGAGGAGGGGTTCAGCTGCTGTGCTATAGCTTCTGAGTGGCATATGCTAGGAAGCTGTGGGGCGAGTTTAGACTATGTGGCGTCAGTGATGACCTCAGGTACATTGGGGAGTTTAGTATTCTGAAGTCTCTATTAAATGATGATTGAGTCCCCGAGGACGGGGCCATGAAGATATTGTCCACTGAGGCTGTAGGAGTACGAATGACAGTTTTGGACCATCCATAGTATTAAGTCTTGATATGATAAAGTAAATGGTTCTAGTTAATAGAGAGCTACCCCTTACCACTGCCCACACCTACCTTACACACACCTTACCTGCCACCCACACCCTTACCCACCCTTACCACCCACCTTACCTACCACCTACCTACCTTACCTTACCACCTTAAGGACGATTTATAGAGGTTTCATTGCTCTCGATTTCAAACATTGCATCCAGGTGGCATGAAGATGTAATGGGATCTTCATCGCCAATACTATTGGAGTAGGATGAAGAAACACGTAAGGGACTTTGTTCGATGATGTCTCATGTGTCCCGGCCCGAGTTGAGGTGAGCGCAATAGCAATTTCCTCAATGTGTGTGGAGTGCATTAATTAGTAGAGCATGTCATGATGGACACAGCAACCCACTTACCGCGGACCTTGCGGAGAACATGACGTGGTATAGGTGATAGTGGGCCAGAACTACTTAGTCGACACATTTTCTAGCCGTCTGAATGACATACCTAGAAATTCAGGTTGTATATTCTGAGGGTTATAGTTACATGGGTGCCAATATCCATAGTGTCGGACACAGACCGAAGTTACAGCGTACTTTTGGAAAACTTCAGGTATAAGTGGTATTCTCTGTCATTCTTACCGAGGCCAGATGGTGATGGAGGATTAATACGGTGTTAGAGGACATCACACTTGAGCATAATCTGAATCATAGGCGACTAGGAGAGCACTTACCCTTAGTGAAAGTTTCCTACATGATTCATCAAGCCGAAGTATCTCTGGTCTTTATATGGGGCTTTGTATGGGAGAGCCGTGCGAATCCCTTGGAATTTCTTCGAATGAGTTTGAAACTCAATTACTAGTTCGGATCTTATTAGGGCACCTCCAGAAGGTGAGGCCGTATGGCGGCGTCTTCTCATGGCTCAAAACCTAGAGCTTCCTGAACAGACGACGTCGACCTTAGAGTTCGAGGTTTGGTGTCATCTTATGCAAGGTAATTTTAAGAGAAGGAATGAGTCGGGTTATTGTGAGGCTATCGCGAGGTTTATTAGACGCCGAGATGCTCGAGAGGGTGGGCACTCTAGCGTACCGATTGGCTTTGCAGCCCTGGCATGCCGAGGTCTCTACAAGTGTTTCCACGTCTCCAGCGCCTGTTTGCTCCGGATCGACTCATCGGTGGTTCAGGGAGGGTGATTGACCCCTGGCGGGACCTTTGAGAGGACGGTGCTCATCATGGATGTGGATCAGAGTTTGGCGCAGGGCCGTGAGGCTAGTGAAATGCGTGGCAACAGGCCCAGAGTGGAGGAGGCAGCGTGGGAGTGACGGGACCGCGATACGGGCCACCTGCTCTCTTCTTGTTTAGGGATGAAGGTCGCAGCGGTTTGGTAGTTTAATAATTAAATGACTGATTTTACATCACATGACATAGTACACTTTATATCTGATTTTTAAATGATTATTAATGGAATTTCGGGCGAAATTCATTTAAAGAGGAGAATGTAAAACAGAAATTTCTTATTGAAAAAAAAAAACAAAATATTTGATCAAATATCAGAATTTTCCGATCTGGATATGAAATAGTTCAGTTGGAGATCGTCTCATGAAATCTAACTACCGCGTCGAATTCTAAGACAATCGAATTTCACATTTTTTTGAGGGGCCCGAGTGACGCGTGACATGTGAATGTATTGGTAAAATATTAAGCCCCTCTCTGATCTATCAAGGAAGTGTTCAAGCATTAAGCTCGAGTGGGACCCGTATTATGCGTATTTACTCCTCCATAAAGTGGAAGAAAATCCACTATTAAGGATAAGTGGTAGATTGTAATCCAAGAGCCATAGAAGTGGACAAGTGCGAGAGAAGACAATTCTCTTGACTGACCTAGGTTGGGAGAGGAAGCGAAATGGGAGGAGAGGGATGAAGAAGAGGTTTTGAGGCTCTCACTTCTCTCTAAATTTTTATAAAGTTTGTCAAATCAGTGAAGTAAGAGGCAAAGTTGATTCAGCTGTGGGGCTATGCATGGTGTCGGGTTGTGAGTTTCGACAGGCTTTCAGGAATTGAGTCTTCTTCTACTTGGATATTCTTTGTCTAAAAGCCTTGAAAATGGTTTTGGGTATGTTTGTAGACGAAATGGCCATGGATTCTCTATTACAGAGACAGACAGATGTAATAGAGGGGGTCATCCATGGACAACCACAGGACTGGTGGAGATTTACATTAAAAATAAATCTATCTTGCTTGTTAGACTAAAATTACATACAGATTGCTTTGAATTCGATAACATGATATTCGCTTAAATGAATGGCTTGAAATGTGTGGAAAATGATGTATTATGAATGCTAAATTGATGTGTTAACATGATTGTTTGAATTATATAAATATAATTGCTGTAATGATGGAATTGGATATATGAATTGGCATCATTGCATTCATGCCTGCGGTGACATGCTAGAGTTGGAGTGTGGATTGCACAGTGCCTGGTTTATTCCCATAACTCTTCGGTGAATGTAAGGTTGATTGTCTTTGGGGAATTTGCATCGATAAAGACTCATAGTTAGAATCGTAAAATGAAAAAACAATAAATGTGTATTCAGTGAAAACAGGGGTTGTTAATCCCCTCAGTGAAAAGCCGGAACCGGTGTAAGAGACCGATGTATTATACAGAATATTGTTTAGATTATTGTAAGGGCAGGAAGCAAGGGAATTGAATTTACGTTGCCCAGTAACTTTGAGTCTGTTTATCATAGACCTAGAGTTGAATGTTGGGAGTCGGGATTGACTCGGGAGTTAGTTGAGCATTATTGTTCACATTTGGTGTTAGTGATCAGACAAAGGCTGGGTAAATGGGTGAAATCGTGGTATTACTGAGGCGGTTCTTTACATAGCACGACGAAGCGACATATCATGAGAGTCGATCGGTGACTGGGGTGTGTTTGAAACATTTATGCTACAAATCATGGAAATCTGTTTCATATGGGTATACCATAAATTATATCGAATAACGGATGTTATGATGTGCCATTGCATGCGGTTTAGGTGGGAGTAGCCCTCGTGGGAAATTGACTCTTGGGCATTGCTCACCCCTCAGCCCGGATCCCTTTCAAGCCCAGGTATTGAAGGCCGGCGCTCGGCTAGGAGGCCACTTTAGAAGAAAGATATGGCTTTGATTATTTATATTTAATAAAAATATGCGTATAAATATTATCTGATTGAAACATGTTTGTATAAGAATTAGTAGTTAACTCTTGAAACTATTTGTAATATAGTTGTAGTTTATATTTTATTGGAAATATGGATCATGTCGTTGACATGTGGCCATTTGTACATATATTTGAGTCTCGGGTGAGACACTCAAACATTGTTGTTTTCTTAGCAAAGTTGTGGGTTGTCGACGGACCCAGGGTGGGGCGTCTGATAGCATAAGGGCTTGGTTGGGCGTCGAGGGTTGTTTTATGATAATAGAGACTATACAAGTCTTATCTGAATATCATAAGCTAACAGCTGGATAAACAACCATGAAGCATTATTCAGGCGCTTAGTTTTGAATCCATGTTTTTTAATATGATAAAAAAACTTTGTAACACCACACTGTAAAGTTATTGGGTATGATGGATGTCATTGATCAAAAAGTCATCAAAGGCAAAAACAAAGTGATGAATTAGTTAAAGTTATCTTATTGGCTTTGACTAAGTTTTGGAAGAGTGCTTGCGTATTCTTCCGCATGAAATATTACTACTTGGTAAATAATAATTCTATCTAACTTTATTTAACTAGTTATACTTTAACATTTACTAATGTACTGCAAAAATACAATTATAATATTATTGCTTACTAATTAATTTTTTGTCTCTTTTCTATGTATAGCCGATGAATCATTAAGAATTTACCTGAATTATAATTGCCTCAAACTTTAAGTTAGCAGTTCAAATATTAGACCAGCATCTCATCTTAGGTGCGGAAAGAATTGAACAATATTGAACACACCTTTATCTAAAAGAGAACAAGTGGAACATCAAAGGTTTAATGATCTTGTATACATTCATTACAATTTGCGGCTAAAGAATCAATATAAATATTTTCTTAGTTATTTTGAACATCAATTTTATTTGGATACTTATGAATAGTTTCATGTTTTTCATTTTTAGGTTCTACAATAAGAAAATAAGCTATGATCTTATTGATTACGCATGTATTGATGAAACCGAAATTTGGATAATTGATGAGGATGACAGGAACTAAGTCTAAAAGTGGAAAATCTTTTGTATGATGAAGGTATCTTCTATAGAAGTTGAAGGCTTCGAGTTGATAACTCAGGTGGTTAGTAGAATTTATAAACTTTTCCATTTTAAATTGTTTTTATTTTCCTTTATAAATTTATTATTGATACATATTCCTTGTTTTTGTAGAAGATGTAAACGATGGTGGCATGACCTTAGAAAGAGTTGATTTAGAGAACTTTAATTTTCTATATACACAATTTGACTTTTCACATCCTATTTTCCAAAATTAAACATTTTTTTTTATGAGTATTTTATGCACTAGACACTTATTCATATTTTATATTTGTAACCATATAAGCATTGTAGATTTAACATTTTTTTTATTATGAATGATGTTAATAATTCCTTGTCATTATTAATTTAATATAATTAAGACCAGTAAGGTTATGATAATATTATATTGATTCCCACATGAGAAATTCTTTTATATTTGGATGCATCACATTCATGCTTATTGCTACATCTAGTGTGGATGTTCTGGGTTTAGAGGTGGAGACCTTGGAAGAGCCGTTACAAGTGAGTTATCTCCTAGGGACTAGGGTGAGGATATGATGCCCGATATATCGGGTTGCTAGATTCAGAGATCTGAGATTCTTTTTCAAAATTGGACCTGAGTGTGGACACCATAATTGTAAATCATTCTTACCATGGATTGGTTGTGACATGAGTCCTCAGTGATTGATGTCGGCCGGGAGGTCCCCTGCAGCTGACAGTGGCCCCATGTGACTACTAAGGGGAAGCACGATGCTTTACCGGTGTGCGACTCTGGGTGGAACAGTGGACGGAGTTGATAGGTAGTAGCAAGCCTTTGCTAGAAAGTTGAGGGTAAGACTGGATTTAGCCTACCTCGGGTGGTTTGTGAAATGTGAAGATGTCTTCTGGATGAGCTGCAGGTTACCTCCGAACAAGGGATGTAGACTTGTCATTGAGTTATTACACCACTGATGCGTAGCCCGTTTCTATGACTCCTCATGCAGGACATGCCGGTTGGATGCAGGAACCGAGTCAGTGCGGGAATTATTGAGCAGGGCTTTGTAGGCAAGACATTTCACCATGGGCGCTCGGTTTTTGCTAAAAGAAAGACAAGGCCCTTCGTGCATTGACTATGATGATTAAATAGGAGTTCCACGATATCAGGAGATGGTGTCATTCAGGATTGATGATTTGTTTGATCAAATGAGAGGGGCACTAGTCACTCTAAGATAGATCTTCGCACCGGTTACCATCAGGTTAAGGGAGTTAGAGCTGATATCCCTAGATGGCGTTTAGGATGCGGTATATAGGCATTCCCGATTCCCGCAATGAGGCCACTGAGGTTAATGAACCTCCAGTGATAAGTATTCTGGATCTCATGCGTAGAATTATTCGACCACTATTTGGATCAGTTTGTTATGGTCTTTATTGACGATATTTTGATCTACTCCCAGTCTCAGGAAGATCATGAGGATCATTTGAGGGTTGTTCTACAGCTTTTGAGAGACCATGAGCTGTACGCCAACTAAGGTGAGATTCTTCCAGGACACATAGTGTCAGCCAGTGTCGATGGAACCTTAGAAAGAGTTATGGGTTCCATGATTCTGGAGTGAAGTCGATGTTGAGAATCACCTTGTTCTTGGGACTAGCGAGGTACTATCGGAAGTTCATTGAGGATTTCTCTCGACTAGCAGCACCTATGACTAGATTGACCCGGAAGGGGGTCAAGTTTGAGTGAGATGACCTATGTGAGAAGGCATTCGAAGGGTGAAAATGAACACTACGGCTCTTATTATGATAGTCTAGAAACGAGGATAGAAGTACCGCGGTGTCTTTGATGCTACGGGATGGACTGGGATGTGTCTTGATGCGATCAAAGATTGTAGCAAGTTCAGGTATTGAATCCATGGGTGAATTGCCACACATGATGGGTTAGCGACCATTGTCTTTGCCTTAAAGACTGGCGCCATTATTTGTATGGTGAAGCGGGTTCGAAGTGTTTCCGGACCACAGTCCCGGAAGTATATTTTCACCTGTGGGACTCGGCGTAGAGGCAACGCAGGATGGATGCAGGCGTATCGGAGGACCATGACTTCGCAAGATTTACCATCTGATGAGCCGTGTAAGTGGTTGATCACACTCGGTCGGAAGTCACGGAGGTACTGTCAGTGTAGCTTCAGGGGTAGCCGGATGCTCAAGTTATTGGGGTTGTTCGGATACGATCTGCGGGGATCGGGCTCGGGGGTACTTTGGGTGCGGGTGGCTGCGCCATCCTCTTGGCCCAGGTGATTGAGTCCTTGGGGAGACACGGGAGATATCGTCATGAGACCCAGAGTATGGCAGTCTGAGTGGCAGAAGACTCAGGCTAATCCACGCATATGGTAATCTTCGGTATAGGGGGGCGGGTTGTGGTTCCCCAGGTAATGCGAGAAGGAGATCCTCTGGGTTCCTTGCTCCCGGGCACCTTGCCATCTAGGTGGCACGAAGATGTCTCAAACTCTTAAATAAGCTAGTATTACTATAGCATAATGAAGCGACACGTTGGAGATTTTGTTCCACGGTGTCTCACGTGTTGGCGAGTCAAGGCTGAGCATCAAAAGTCAGCAGAGTTACTTCAGCCATTAGAGGTAGATGAGTGGAAGTGGGAGCACGTCACGATGGATTTTGTGACCTACTTACCAAGGACACCGCGGAGGCATGATGCAGTATGGGTGATAGTGGTAGAGGCTCACTAGGTGGGCGTGTGGAGATGACCTTTATTGGAGAATTTTCGGGTGTATATTTAAAGAGATTGTCAGAGCTACGTAGGCGTACTAGTGTCCATAATATCGGATAGGGATCCCCTGGTTCTGCACACTTTTGGGAAGGGGTTTTAAAGGCCGTGGGAATATGAGTTAAATGATTAGGCAACGCATTTTCATCAGTAGACAGGATGGTTAGTGGGAAAGTACTGCAATTTTAAGAGGACATCTCTGCGAGCATGCCAATCTGGATCTTAAGGAGTAGTTGGGGCTTCCACCTGTAGTGGTGCTTCTGTGGGATTACCGTGCAGTATTCGGATGGCACCACATGAGGCTTTAACATGGGAGGCCCGAGCCGATCCTCGTTTTTGGACAAAGAGGTGGGAAGGCTCCATCGCTGGTCAGGTATCTTGATAGAGACGCCTCTAGAAAGGTCGTTGATTCGGGCTTGTCTTTTCACGGCAGGCGCTGGAAGTAGCGGCAGGACGGTCGACCTGCGGGATCGGGAGGTGGGTGATCACGCGTCTTCTTGAGTGATGTCTAAGAGAGGAGTGGTCATATTCGGCAGACCTGAGAAGGCTGGCGCGGTATGTCGGGCAGCCCGAGATGCTCGGAGGAATTCAGTCTGGTTCACGCGTCATCAGTTGTTATTGCCTGGTTTATTAGGTGTCCATGGGGATATTCCAGTCGCTGCTTTTTGGAAGTATCGGTCAACTCATGTAGTGGATTAGGAAGTGCTGTGATACGGGTGGGACCTTCGAGGAGGGACCGGTCGTGTATCTTGGATAGTCGAGATCGGGTTTTGTGGCCAGTAAGGCAGTGCGGTTAGTGAGTGTTGTGGCAACAGGAGTAGAGGCAACTTGGGACGCGGGGACACGATGCGGAGCCATTTATCCTTTCCTATTTAGGAATTGAAGGTCGTTGTCTAATATTTGGAACTAGAATATTGATTGCATATGCATGTGATTTGATGTGTATATGTGTAGAATTGGAATGAGAAATTCTTTTAACGAGGAAGAATGTAAAACCTAGGAAAATTAGTAATTTCAAGAAAATCTGAATAATAATAATAATAATAATAATACAATAATATGAAGCGTATTACCGCAATAGTTCGAGGAAGCCTGAAAATTATACAGATCTCGGATGATGGCTTGGACTTTTGCTGGGTGCGTTAAAGTCTTTGGCAATCGATGACGAAAAGTTTAGTGAGTATGAGACAGACCGAAATATTTTACGATTTTAACGGGTGTAAGTCTGCAATGGCTACAGGGATAAGATTAACGAAAATCTCGGAAGTTAGGAAATAGCTTGAGCTAAGTTCATTTAAAATAAATTGAACTTAAAAGAAATAAATTGTTTTGGGGCAAAAATTGACCTGAATGAGATAAGGACACATGGCACAATGTGAGCCATGTATCCAAACTTTAAAAAAAACATGGGAAAGAAGAAAAGTCAAATAAAGGTGAGAAAAAAAAGAAATGGACGGAGGGAGAAAAGGGAGGAGAGGGAAAGTAGAGAGAGAAACTCTACATTCTCTCTAAGATCTATGGAAATCGGGCCATGGGTTTCCGTTGGAGCAAGAGGCAAAGTTGATCCACTTATCGCGGTAGAGCGTTGGCTGGTACGAAATCTTGGGTTTAAGTCAAACTCCCACGGTATGATTAGTACCCAGTCTTGTTTGAGCCACGACACCAGATAGGTTTTGAGTGCTTTTTGTGCACTAATCGCGATAATACCCGATTAAGTGTTGGTCTTCTTAGTATCACTTGCTCGGGTTTAGAGTTGTTACGTGACAGTTTGTTTTGAGGTTTTGCATAACGTCTTGTGCGAGTTGTGCTCAGAGATATGTCTTTGAGTGCATGAAAGATTGAACCCATTTATCTGGCAGCTAGGCATTTCCAGGTGTGAAGGAATGAAAGCCCAGTGATGAAAATAGATCACGATGGGAAGCATTAGGCAATCACGGTGAAGAATTTGCAAACCCGGAAATTTCGCAATGATTGAAAATTTATTGGGATTCTTGAAAAGAGCTAACAATCACTGCTTGAGAATTTACTTGTCTAGTGAGTGAAATTTAAGCCCCAGGCTTAATTTGCGCTGAATCAACGTGCCTGACGAAAATATACGATTTAAGCTATCTGCAGAGGGATTTGTTAGCTGAGCTGAAGCGATTTGGCTAATATGAGGTGGAGTGCATGACGGAGATTCTAAGTTTCGGTATCTCTTGATACAAATTCTCTACCTAATGAAATTTAGTAGCTAATGAAATTTTCACTACCTAAGCGAAAATTGATACGTATAAAGCGAAACCTCACTTATCATGCTGTGCAATTAATGCCAGCAAACTTCATTTAAGATTCTATTCCTTGTCCCTTGTGTAAAATGTGAGCTTCTTGTATTTTCATACATTAGGTGGCCCTATATAAGCCCTCCATTTGTAATATTTAAGAAATCTTTGGCACATTTCATTTATGTAAATATCTCGACTTCATTTAGGGTTTGTTTTCTCTCTTCCTCTCCTCCTCACTCTCATTTCTAGGCTGCAGGCATAGCCCTCTTGAGGATATGCTTCAAAGAGATGCTTGGCCTAAGCCTCTTTTCTTTGAAGAAGGAAGGTAATAAGCTTGGTTGTGGGCGATTGCGGGTTAATCTTCGTATTTTAAATGCTAAAGTCTTGTATTTATGGCTCATGCTCACAACTAGGGTTGAATATCATTTAATGTCATTACCTTGGCCAATACTTACTGCATGCTTTAGAGATACGGTCATACTTATTGCTAGATGCACTGTTATTCTTTAGATAGCCTTTGAGCCAAATGAGGTTGAGTATTTTAAGGGACTTCAGCTAAAAAGGGCTGTAAGCTGCGTGTTACTGTGTTGACTCGAATAGGAGTGATTCTAGGAGTTAGGTTTGCTAGTTAAACAAAGATCCGGTTATGGCTTGGACTATGGGTTTCTTGTCATAATGCAAGGATAAAACCGAGACCTTGTTTGCCATATGTTATCAAGTTAGTGACTAAACCTTGAGAGATTACCTTTTCCTTCACTTTTAGTTTTTACAATTATTTATAGTCAGAGCGACTCACCTTTATTTTAAGCAAAATCCAAAAATCAAATTAAAGCCTGCAGCACTCATGCGTCACGAGTCATTCATAGGATGAAAACCATCCCATGTTGACCACAAGCTATCATGATGGCTTATTTACGCGTGGAGACTTTTAGGACTCTAATTTCATTGATTAGAATCACCCTATAGTGGCACGAATGAGTGGGGAAATTTCCTACTTAGTTATTTCTACGCTAAAGGCCATTTAATATGAGGCGTTTCTTAGTATAAACTGGCAATTGTGTTTAAATCAAGATTTTGGGATTGAATATTGGAAATTTTGGGATTAGTCCAGGTCCCGGAGCTATATTAGAGATTTGGTTTTGATCGGGGCCAGGTGTCTTCGGGTTTTGTTTAGTGTTTCGAAATCACAGTGATTCAGTGATGAATGGAACCAAAATTGATTCGTGGTAGTGAAGGGACCAAAAGGTGCCCTGTTTTTATGGGTTCGAGAGTGGACCATTTTGTATGTTATTTCAAAAAAATAAATAAATAACATGTTGTTGTGTGTAAAAATCATGTTAATATACTTATAATATATTCATATGAAATTCTTAGTGGGCCGATATAAGTAGAATCATAATTATCCGGAATTTATCACTGTTGCATATAACATGTTATAAACTTCATATGCACGGGGACATCGCGCTAAGTCGGGTATGTGTGCATGTTATTGGTTATTCACCATTCTTGGTAGATGTGTGATGAGCTTCAGTGGGACAACGTCAAATTAGAAGACTCACTTAGATTGCATAAAATAATAATAATAAAATTTCATGTGTTTTGGTGTCAGAATGCAGGCGCTACCCTCCCCACCCGCCCAGAGGTAGAAAGACCCAAATTTTATTCTTGAGTAGGAACATATGTATCCATGATAAAAGTTCGCGAAGTGTGAAGCGTCGGCTTCTGGTGGACAAAATTCACGACCCAAATAAACACACGGGATTTGATAAATTAAAATGAATATTGGAGGGTTGTCCAATGAGTTAAGTCATTAGGTGAAACACTAATGACTGGTTTTCACACTTTGGGCATTTGCATGTATGAGGTAGTCGGTCGGGACTCAGGTTATGGGCATGAGGATTCTCATTTCATGCATGACATGAAATATTCCATATAGGATTGCATTTCTGTATGGAATGTGATTTGATGTATGCATGTCATTGCATGTGCATTTAGGTGGGAGTTGCCCTTGTGAAGAATTTTTCTCTTGGGCATTATATCCGTCATGGGACCCCACTTACGGTCACGGGAGGTGCATAGAGGCGCGCTTTCAGGCAGGTTGTGATATGAAGAGGCCGATGGCTGGCTGGCCTGGATACTACCTTGTACAAAGTATTTTGTATAAAATAATTGTAACTAAATTATTTTGGGACTATTGTGCGAATAGTCAGTATGTAGTATAATTAAAGGGTAGTGATTGGACTCTTGCAGGCGCCAATTAAAATGTTTTATTTCTCTCTTTTAGAATTAAATGTGAAAATATGGATCCCAATAAATTGGACACAATAGTGGGGTATTGGGTCTCTCGAAATCCATAGGAATTCTACAGGTTGACAGGTTGTCAACGGGACCCCTGGATTTAGGGCGTCACAGTGCAAGAAGTTGAGAATGCACTGAATAAATTTTATAGGTTTTTCCTCGAGAAATTAAAATTATTTCTCTATTTTGCCCAGAATTGTTTTCAAAGACCATGATATATATATATATATATATATTGATTATAAAATTCAAAAAAGACCATGATATATATATATTTATATTGATTATAAATTCAAACACTTGTCTTGATTTATTTTCTTTTTGTTTAGGTTTCAAAGCAAAAAAACTTCAAACCCTTCAAAAACCAAAATTCTCATTGCCTTTTTTGTCAAAATAAACTTAAAATCATAAATAGAACACACAAAAATGATAAAAAGAGAAAAATTATCATTCTCTAGAATACAAATGAAAAAAACACTTCGATAAAATAATCGTGAGTAATTGATAATGAAACTCGGCATTATCTTGACTACAAAACCTAGAAATCGAAAAGTGAACGCAGAGGAAATCATTATGAAGAATTTGAAGGAGTCTCATTGAAGTACTTATGGTCAATTTGGTGCTGCTTCTTGTAGCGTAGCTACAATCAAGCGTTTTCCCGATAACCTTAACACTTACATCAAGGCCAGTTTTTATAGGAATCCATAAAAGTGATTATACAAGTGTTTTTTTTTTTTTTTTTTGTAACATATCGTATAGATATAAAAACTCTTTTATATCATTAAAATTACAAAAAAAATAACATTTAATATTTAATTATAAAAATAGGATATCATATAAATCAAAAAATTATTACAAATATATATATATATATATATATATATATATATATACATATATATATATATATATAATAAATCTAAAATAAATATTTTTGTAGATTATAAAATAATTAAATGTAAAATTTTAAAAATATTTACAAAATTTAGACTATAGACAGCCATAAACATTTGTATTTACATACATACATAAAAACCTATAATAATTACTAATATGATAATAAAAACTATTTGAATTAAAAATAGTTTTTTTTTGTGGAAATGGTTACCTATTTTGTTCAATAGCAATTAGACATTTTAGATAAAACACAATTAGATTTTTAAAAAGATATGGCAATTATAGGAATATAAAAAATAAAAAATTGATGTTTTCAATAAAAATAAATAAAATCACCTCTTAACTGTTTCTCAAAAAAACCTCCTAAGTGTTTTTTGAGTTTTCAAAAGCGATTTTAGAATTGCAAACCTTTTCTCAAAAAGAAACGCTAAAAGTGTTTTCAGGCCTAATAACACTTTTAGAAGCTATCAATGTAATGCCCCAAAATACCTTGGAATTTTTTATAATAATTTTATTATATATTCCGGTATGGTAGGCAAACTTAGGTTTTGAAGAAAAACTGATAAATTGTTAAATAGTGAAAAGTGAAATGAATGAATTGAACCTCTCATAAATATTATATCTTTTAAAATGAAAATGATTAAACACAGGAAATAAGCCTGATGAAAAATATTAAATTAGAAAAAATCTATAAATGAGGACCTAAGGGTCATTTTGAGAAAATGTTTATGTGTTTAAATTTGCAAATAGAAGTGATATATGTGCTATAAAGTAAATAGAGTAACTTAAATCCAAAATGGATTTAATGAGCAAAACCAAACATGGCCTTAGGGTGAAAAGCATGACTTACGGCATTTTGGGGTCTTAGAATGCTCGTATTGGAGCAAAAAGCGTTTTGGAACAAGAGAACCCAGGGAGGAGCTAAGGTTGAGGAGAAATCAAGATTTTGGTGGGAGATCATCCCCATTTAGGTTTCAAGTGATCAAAGGAAGAAGGAAGCTAAGGCTTCAAAGGACAAGAATTTAAGGCTAAGAACCAAACCCCCAAATTCTTTAAATGATGTTTGAGTTAGAAAAGGCCTAATCCATCATGGGTTTTTCTCATGGTTCAGTTTAGGATGATGTTAAGGATTCAAAATGGTCAAATGATTTGTTTGGGTTTTGAAGAGTTTTGAAGAGAAAATGCAAAAGGAGAAAATGGAAAATCTAGGCATTGAAACTCTACATAATCAGCGTGAAACCAGCGCCGCGGTGAGTAGGATGTCTCGCTGCGCGAGAGGTCGAGTGCCCGAGAACTGCGGATGCGCTCTGTGGTAATTATACACATCGTACTTCTTGTTCATAGAGGCAAAATTTTGGATTTTTGTTCAGAAATTCTGTATTAGTACAGATAGTTTAAGGACCTAATAAATGATTAATGGGGGTTCAGTCAAGGAATGAAACTAAGTGAAAAGCGTCTGGTACCTGCTGCACTTGAGCGAAGCTTCGCTGCGCCTCAGCGATATTCGTTAAGTGTGACTAGTTTTCAGTTCTCAAAATATGAGTGTGTGTAGTTTGCAAAGGACGTGAGGATCCACTATTGCCTAAGTAGGATACAATGAATGAGGCGAGAAGATAGATTAGTTTATTCTATCGTCTCCCCGATCTCGTTAAAGATTTGAAATGTTTGTTAAATGTATAAGAAAAGCGTATTGACACATTTAAATGTTTTGACGATTGATTGTGAAATGTTTTCATATAGAAAATTGCATAAGTATTGAAAGTGAATTTGTTTTATATAATCTTATATTGTACTATATTTTATTCTGAGATTTGAACACCCTTAATGAATGTTAACCAACAATTACATGTAGGATGATTGAAGTATACCAATAAGGGAATTCCAGTGCGATCTTATAATAAGCGTATTGATGTCAATTAGTGTTCAAGCAACCAGCGAGCCGTGTCGATAGTGTTCACGAATTCACAATAACCAAGCGGCTGACGTGAATAGAGGCGTGTTATAAAACAAATGTTTTTATGCGGCTGTGACCAGCGGAAGTTAGTGTAGGTGATTAAAATATCTCACGTATACCAAAAGCATTGGTTAAATTTGTTGGTGGAACTAAATTGATATTTATTTGTTTGACATATTTAGGTGCAGAAAGCATGATTGCAAATTGAAATGAAAAGAGCATTGTGAAATGCGCTGATTTGGTTATAAATAATATATTGCATAGAAAGTGTATATTTGAACAATCATTAAACAACATAATCTTTGTATATGAAATAAGTGTATGTATTGTATTGACAATGATCATCAAAAAAGATTTAATTTTGTTTAGTAAAACTTCATGGTTGAAATAAGCGAAAGCAGAAGAATGGAATTGTATAGAACCACTAAGCATGAAAATGTAGCGTATTGTTTATCAAATGCGTAAGGTCTTGAAGTGATTGATAGTGATTGAAAGTGGATCAGATTCGAGGGAGCTCAGAGTCATTAGAGAAGTTCACGGTATTAACAAAGTCACATGCATCCTCACCATTTTTTAGCATGACATTGTTTTGTAAACAAAAAGGAGTTCAACTCCGAAATTATTTTTGTACCTATATCTGAATACTATTTTGGATATTATGTTGTAAACGGCATAAAATGCCATTTTTGGTTAAATGCATAATTTTTAAAAGAATTGCATTGAATTTATAAATGTTCATCGACGCCACTGAGGCTGAATAAACACTGCAGATTAGACAAAACATTTATATTAATGAAATGCATTTGATAGAGTGATATAGTGGTATTAGAGCATCACCGGGATCACAGTTAGGATCCACGATCGGTGGAGTCGGAATGAGTGCTACTGGTGAGCTGGTCTTAGTCTACAATATGTGAAGATAACACTACTACAAAGAATGGAGATGACCTTTTATAGAACCTATATGGAGAATTTGGAAAGTTACTTTAATTGTTTTAATTCTATTTGAATCCTATTTCTATTTTTGGAAGCTTTGCTTCGACAAATTATAAAGGCGGTTATTAATACATTGAAACGATTGTTTGTCATACGTAATAACATATAGCCAGGTTCATAGTTGAATTGGGTTACTAATCATTTGACGATCTGACTTTCGTAAAATTAAGTGGGTTCAGTAAAATTGCTTGACCCAGCCTAGATCTTATAAAATGTATTGTCCAAACCCACCATCGGGTTGATTGATCTTCATCAGTTTTTATACTATAATTTATATAACTAAAATAGAATATATAAAATTAGTAAATTTAAAATAATAGATTAATAAAAACAAAATTAAAAATATTTCATGTTTTTAAAATATTTTGAAATATTCTATGTGGATTTTGAAAGATTTTAAAGTATTTTGTACATATTCTTAAGTATAGGATTTTTAAGATAGAAAAAGCCAAATATTTTAGTTTTTTTCTATGTAGAAATAAGTTATTCAAAAATGAAAAAAATAAACAATCTAAAGTTTGAAATCAGAAATAAGCCAAAAAAACAAAAGCCCCACAGTTTAGTAAATATTATCTATTTACATTTGAACAATTTTTTTTCTTTAAATACAATCGTAAGTGATATCTATACTATATATAAAAGAGTGAGTGGCCCACATACGACAAACTTTTTTTTTTCAACTTTCGCTTCCTATATTGCCCATAACCTTTGATTATATTTCCAAGTTTATCACCTTGTCTACTAAGCTTTCCCATATTACCTATGCTTTGCTAATATATTTATGACATTTCCATCCAACTGAGAAGAGATGTTTACGATAAACAACTTGCCTTCCCTCTAGTTTCTCTTCTATCCTTTTATCGGCCATTACCATCGAAATCAAACCCTAAAACAGGAAGATCAAAGCAAAAATAATCCTTACCAATCAACCCTTGGAGACCAACACAAAAAGAGGAAAAAATTGAGGGATGCAAGTTAATGATTTGAGGTTTTTTATTTAGGGCATTCTTAAGGTTTGCAGAAAATCTGATGCCTGAATCAGAAGGCTCCAATGCCTCACCTTAAACGAAGATATTCATCCAAAATCAAGAAAGACAAAAAATAGAAAGAAGGAGATGTAATCAAGTGAACCTCCTCCACGACGAACACAAAATGGAAAATTAAATTAAGAGATCCAACTCAGTGAGTTAGGGCTTTCTTAGGATTGTCAAAAAATCAAATTCTTGAATCACAATGTTCCATTTCCACACTTGAAACAAAGATAATCAACAAAAATTTAAGGGGATGGGGAATTTGGTGACTCTCTGAAGTGAGGATTGCTCACAGTGAATCATGGTTAGTTTAAAAGCCTTATTTTTCGGAGGAGTTAACATTACGTTCAGGGATATTAGCGCAAATGTAGAAATTGCATAATAAAAAATATAAAGTTTTCATAAAATACCTTTTTGAATGGGATTTTTAATCATAAACATAAATTGTGACACCCTATCAGGGGTGCAGGGTGATAGCCGTCCCGACCGCGAAATCTTTCATGGATGTGAGTAACTGACACCTGAAACATCGTGTCCTTTTCAGGGACGCAGTTTACGAAAATCGGGCGGAGTCTCCTTTGTATGAGAGTCTGCCCAAAATACAACTTTGTCTGATTACATGGCAACATGACCCAATATTATGCTTGACACACTGAGGGTCCTATGTCACAGTAAAAATGGCCACGTAGGGCCATTTATCTATACTGAACATATAAGCACATGACTATAAAACCATAGTCCGTAGAGTTTAAATTACATCACTCTTATACAAATAAGTAACCCGTATATTTACAAATATATATCAAAGCCTTGATCCGGCTTTCTTCATATGTCGGTCTTTGAATGTGGGTCGACCACACACTTTTGACAATATCCCCAAAAGGGGGTCCCACGCGAGTGGTAGCTTCGGTAGTGAAATAATCTCTAAGAGAACACTCCCCACCTAAGTGCACATGTAATGACATCGAAACAAACAAAAACATTTAAGTGAATCATGTATATCCCCTACTTAGTACGTATTAAAAACTGGATATGTGACTCACACATCCCGTATCAAGAGTCCTCATGAAGCTCCTTACACCACGCCAATTTGCGAGTGTGAACTCTTTGTCGTTAAGTGACAGCAGATTCTCTTGAAAATCTTTTTCATTTTTCATTTTCTGACCTATGCAGCATAGTCGCTTCTGCGAGCTCCCTCAAACATGCATTTTTCCATGAATGAAAATCATTTTCCAAACAAGGTATTGTTTTTAATGCGTGGGCGACCCTCGGGTATAAATAGTGGACACCTCCGATAATCTATTTTGTGAATGACCCTCCGATGTATATCAATTGTTGAGACTCAGCGATTGATATTATATGGAAACCCTCATAGATGCTTTAGTGGACACACTCAGATAAATAATATTGTTGGTCGACCATAAAAGCGATTCTCTCGAAACCACTGTGCACTCACTCCTATTGTTCTGGGTGCCCGGTGCATATAAATGCAATGAGCCATTTCCATTTCCTTAACGATACGACTCATTTGGATGTTGTCCTGTCTGGCAGGCCCGCTCAATCAACACACGTACGCGGTGTTGATCCTGGCAGATGTACTCACGACCCACACCATCGAACACCCAACACGAGTGTCGATCTGGTATGCACTCCCACCCATGTTATGCGATGTTTCGTGCATGTATAATGCAATTATGCCATTTCTATTCATACCATACTACATATATAATAGAGAACTATATGTGTATACATGCTCGTGCATGTTATCATGCATCATTTGGACATTCATATTAAGGTTCACCTGGAAATTCCAAATCAAAACATGACGATTCAAGCATATATGGACATCCGCAGTCACTACCACCGGTGTGGCGCATCAGCCCCCAGGCCTAGTGATGACCTGATTTGTCCCGACTAGCCTCGGCGAGCCAGCTGTGTGGCGCACCGATCATCTGACTATGTGTCATTTATTTGTCACACAATGACACCGAACCACTCGATCATGTATTTACTTTACGCGATACTTGGCGCAAAATGGCCCCAAATCTCGGACCCATAAAGCGGGGCACCTCTTGGTCCCTTCACGGTTCATCACCGAATATTGTGATACCAAAACACACCACAAAACCCGAAGACATCAATCTTGGGATCAAAACCAAACCTCAACACGATGCAGGATTTGCCCAAAAATAGTCGAAAATTATGTCATATTTGTCAAAAAATAGTCTTGAAATTCAGCCAAGTTGATGAAAACAATCCAGAAATTAAGCGATTTGTCAGAAAACAATCCCGAAAATTTCTAAAAATTCCTATACTCAATCCAAAAATTTGAGAACTAAAATTTATGGCATTTCACGGCCTCTAAGCCAATCCACAGCCATTAAATGGCCTTTAGGCTAGAAATAACACAAGTAGGAAAATTCCTTTATCTGCATTGGAGTTTGGCGAAACTCGAGACCTTTGGTGTCGCGCGTATTAGCACTCGATTTGTAATGGATCGACTGCCTTCAACCACTGGCGGCGAAAACCTGCGATTAGATTTCCATAGATCGAAGAAATGAATAAAGAAATAAAAAAATAAAAACCTCTCATCGCTCTCTCTCCCCAGACGCTCTCTCCCCCACTTTCTTTTGTTTTTTCTTTTTATCCTTTATTACATTTTATTATTATTATTATTATTTGATGTTATAGTTCATATTGCTTTATTAGTCCGTTTTATCCCGAAACAATTTATTTCTTTTTAGTTCACTTTATTTTAAATGAACTTAACCCAAGTCATTTCGACCTTACGAGTTTTTCGTGAAATCTAGTCCGTGAAGTCCTTGACGATATCGAGAAAATCGTAAATATTCAGGTGTCTTAGAATTAAATGAAACTTTTCCTAGGTCACTAAATTTCGCGAGGCGAATTTAAGGGCCCAATCCGTTTCCGTCATCAGGATCTAGAGAATTTTCGGTTTTCAGCAGAAGTGTAGTTTCCTACTTTTCGAGAAAAATTGAATTTTCTCGGGTTTGCATAAATACATCTTAATAATAATAATACTTAAATCATATAAACCTAAAATTAAATAAAAATCATGTTGATTAGATTCTACCATTATATAAATTAGAATCATCTTCCACTTTATTTATTTATAATACCAAATTGAATTAAAATTTATTTAAAGTATATAAATATAATGCATTAATGGAGGGTTATGTTAGTTTTATAAATTATTTTATCTACTTTTCTGAAGTTCAACTATCCCTTCAACATACGTTATTTAATTGTTTATAAACAATTTAGAAATTTATAATGTTGAAATAAAATAAATAGTGTATGTATTTAGTATTCAAGGAATGGTTGAAAATAAAAAATAAGGAATCATTATATGTGGTAAGAGTATTGTAAAACTATAGTAGGATTTGATGGTGCTTCTTCTCTTGTCTGGACGGAGCTTCTTGGAGTCGTTGAAGTAGATCTATTCATTAGGATCGGTCTTCTGACCTGTAATCTGCCTTTGAAAAGGGTGTCGACGAGGGTGTGTTGATCGCCCCTCGATGGCTAAGTCGGTTTCTTTCTTATGAAGGAAAATTCAGCTGTTTATGGTGTTATCCTTGCATACCATTTTTGGTAGAATGAATTCGGTATTTATAAGGAAATAGTGGATTTACTTTCCTTGTTAGACGGGTGTCATCTCTCCCATTGGGTGGGGAGTTTCCTTTTCATATCATGGACCCGACTCTTAGGGATAATGGAGAAGCGTGATCATGTAGATCCTTCTTTCTAATTCGTGGGGTGCGGATCATGGGCCCGACGCTTTTCCTTTTACGAGTTTTTGGGCTTTTTGTATCCTTGATTACCTAGTGGGGTGGTTTCAGTTACGGGCTGAGCTCGTGTGCTGGCATGGGTAGGATCTCGCGTAGTAGAGCTTCTTTATTTAGTGCATTGCCTAACTCTCTTCATAGGGTGGAGGTTTGGGCTTGCGCTCTGGGCCTGTGCACATATTGTTTCTACATCAGGTTGCCCCAGTGCTTGTTTGAGAAAGCGAGAAACAGAGCGAAATTTGAATCATTTCTTGGATCGGTTCACAGTTCCATTGGCTAGCTGAGGATGGTTTGATCTGAAACTGTCGCCATCAAACGTCTTGTGATAATGATGGCGCTCTTTCGATTTTCGCGCCCGTTTCAACTGGTTCTTCTCATATCTTTAGAAACATTCTTGTATCGCACTTTTCCACTTCTTCTGCGGGTTTGGAAGTGTCTTTAATCAGCGTTAGCGCTTGTGGTGCTTTACACGTCGTCTGTTTTCTCGTGCGTGAGCTGCGCCAGAAGGGAAGGAGTGGGTTGAGGGCACGTGTCGGAGAAGCGGTACGGCGACGGACTTGGTAGCGTCTACCATTGTGGTTTGCCGGGGTCCTTCGATAGGTTATCTTCCTGCGGGGCTGAGGGCGAGAAGATTAGAGATTAGGTATCCTGTGGCTCAAGATATTTGAGGGGTCGGCTAGTAGAGGTGCAGGATGTCTTGGAGCCCTAGCCGGGTTGAGTATACGTAAGCTAAGAGCACTTTGCTCTCGTTATGGACCTCCTTACGGTGTCAGATCAGTGTCTGATCTTCTCCCACGTCTTATGTTGTTCTCGTTCCCAGATGGTCACGCTTCTTTGGGCGGCCTTTAAGAATGGTCTCCTAGCTCTCTCGATTTTAGAGCATCTTGGGTGAAGCGCTGGGTTTTTTAAGGATGATAAGGGCCTCGGGGTCCCTAGTATAGCTCTACTGCTGAATTTCTTTAGCGTGAAAGAGGCCTCGGAAGGCTTCTTGTATATTCAAGGGCGGCTTGCGGACTATCATTTCCAACCTCCCTTCTTCCCCTGAAGCATTGGAAGGAAATTTATTTCTTTGTCGAATTGACATTGGGAATATAACTGTGACCCGAGGCCGTCTGGCAGGGATTAGACGGTATGGGCGCACGAGCCTCTGAGTTTACGTCTATCTTTAGTAGAAATTCGACATTTTAAAGGTCATGTTATGTTTTTACTTTGCTTTGGTTGCGTGCCTTCGAACATCAGTCCTGACACCTCACGAGGGACGGGAAGTAAAGCGGCAGTTGGGCAAGTGTTGCCCTCCGGCGTATTCCGATCTAATCAGGTCGGACTTTCCCTGCTCTTCAGGTGTGAGCCCTTCTTATTCCCCTTATTCGAGATCTCCTCCGCCCCCTGTTATGGAAACTTCTCCTAAGGGCCCTCTTGCCGAAGCCAACTCCTGTGGAGAACTGTGCCCGTGCCTGAGCCAACACAAAGAAAAGGAGAAGTGTAAAGCGCAAGGCTCAGAATCCTTCAGAGGAGCCTCCCAGCCCGGGGTAAGGCCCCGTTTGGGAGTATCTCGTTCGCGATCACCGTCAAGGGAGCGGGATCAGCCCAAGTTCGAGTGAGGGGCGCGCCGCTCTCGTCAAGGTGTCCGAGGTGACGGTAAGAATGGCCAAGCCATCCTTTTTGTCATGTATTTTCGGGCGGGTTCTTCGAGAAGGCCGCAAGCCTCTTTTTAAAGTTCTTCTATCTCTATCTGACCTTTCGATGAAAATCGCTAAGAATCTTCCCTCCGATACTGGGAGATGGGAAATGATCGCTTGAGCCGAGGGGGGGTTGGAGACTGCTGAGCCACTAATGTCACTGCCGGGTCTTGATCATCCTTCGAGACTCTGATCTTAAGAAGGTGGAAGCCCTGTGCGTTGAGGAAGCTCTAACCCTATCACTCCAGGGAATCGTCTCTGTATGTTCGAGCGCCTTCTTTTATCCGTCTCGTCATTGTGTTAATGTTATCTGCTAACTCCATCTTGTTCCTTGGCAGATGGCTACTTATAAAGGGACCCGCGAGAGGGCCGCCGGCCGAGCTCGCCAGCGCACAAAGCATACAAAGCTAAGGTCGCCTCGACTTCCGAGAGGGCCGAAGCCATGAGCTGATACAAAGCCCACCAATGATAGCTGGGGTATAAATCCGATCTGAAGCACACCTCGACCACAAAGGTGAGAGCTGAAGATAGAGAAAAGAAGGCCATAAGGGCCTAAGGGTTGTCAAGGATGAGCTACGCGTGGTTAAGGAAGAGTTTCAGGCTACCAAGGAAGAACTATGCACCAAAGCAACGACATTGATCGCGTTTCGCGAGAGGCGAGCGCTGACTAAGGGAGCGCACGGCGACGCGAGACCTCTAGAGGCGGGAGGCTATGGTCAGCCAAAGGATGGAGGCATGAGCCGAGGGACGGTGGCTGCACCTTACAAAATCCCGATGGCTTCGCTTCGACGCAGAGTCGCTAAGGCTTTTTGGTTCGACTTCAATTTTCAAGTTCCTGAGGAGAAAGAGGCGGAAGAATCCGTTTCTGAGGACGAGGCAGATCCCGTGGTGTTCTATTAGATACCCCACTGCTCCTCCCCGGTGAAGCCGAGACCCCTCGCCAAGGCCGGGCTTCGCCTTCCGACTTGCACGGCCTCGAGGCTCACACCGAGGCTACCTCGTAGCCTACCCCAAACATTTAGCCCCTTTGTATAATCTTGGTTTCATTCACTAACTTCAAGCTCTGCTTCCCTGACATCCGTAATGACATTGGTTTTGTTGTTCTATGGATATCCGTCCTTCTACCTCTAGGTTTTCCTGTCTTCTTTTACACCAGGTCAGAGGTTTCGTCATCCAATCTTTAAATGACTCGGGCTTAAATTCGATCAAGCCGAAGCAATATGCTCTCATCAAACCGGAGCTTACCCGGGCTATTTTAAAACTAAGCTACGTGCCTCCTTGGCTACTTGGCCTTCTGGGCTGTTAGTTTCTTAAGAACCGAGCTACATGGCCCCTTTGAAACTGAGCTACTTGGCTCCCTTGACGCTAAGATACAAGGCTCTTTTGAAACCGAGCGCCACGCTATCTTTGAAACCGGAAGCACAAGGCCTTCTCGAACGGAGCCAAGGCTCCCTTGAAACTGAAAGCTACAAGGCTCCTCGATTAGCCAAGGCTCTTTTTTGAAACCGGTGCCATACGCTCCCTTTTGAACCGGAGCTACATGGCCCCTTTGAAACCGAACTACAAGGCTCTCCTTGAAACCGAAATGGCAAGGCTCCTTAGATGTCGATCTGCCTTTTGAAATTGAGCTACGTGGGTCTCTTTGAAACTAAGCTACATGGCTCCTTGAAATCGAGCTGCCTTCAAACCGAGCTACCATGCCCTTCGACTGAGCTAAGGCCTTTTGAAACCGGAGCCAAGACCCCTTGAAATTGAGCTATAAGGCTCTCTTGAAACTGAGCTACAAGGCTCCTTTGACTCTAAGCTACAAGTTCTTTTGAAACTGAGCTACGTGGCTTATTTGAAATCAGCTATGGCTCCTGAAACTGAATGCAGGCGGCACTTTCGCCTTCCTAGGTGTTTTTGAAGCGATTTTAATGCGCATCTATGGAGAATCGAACAAACCGCATGGCTTTCCAAGCCTGTGCTTTATAAATGTCCGCCCCTCTTCGATGGTCTATGTTACACTCGCTTCCCAACCTTTCTTTTCTCTTCGACAAAGGTCGGTTCGTACATGATGGCTACGCTGTGGTTTGATCACACCGCGGAGTCCGCTGCAGGTCTCATGCCGACGTTTGGTTTTGATGCTCTGCCATTTGTAGAAGTTGTGTTTTTCCCTAACCCCTCCCTCGTGGGAGTTGTGTTGTTCCCTAGTCCCATTCCATTGATTAACTGGACTGGTAACATATTCAGAGAGGCGCGCTGCAGGTATTAAGTCCCGCTTCCCTCCATTATTCCTTTCCTACCCCCTTCTCTCTCCTTCTCCTTCCTTTTCTTTTTTCTCTTCTTTGGGTGGTTTTTGCCTTTGACCGGGCAAGCACAATCGTGATCTTCTAAGACGAGAGAATACTGCGAATTGTAATTTTCTCGAGATGTGTAGAACGCTGGCTGACTGTAATTTTCGGAGATAATTGGAAATTAAAAGTGCATTTTTGAAACAAAATGGTTTGTTTATTTTATTTTTTATTTTTTTTGACGACCGTGAGAATATTAATCAGCCGAAATGAACACAAAAGACTATATTATAAGAAATTGTGAATTTATTATTAAAGGCCAGCAACTAAGGCCTATTTGTAGAACTTATGGTGCTCAAGATTCCAAGAATGTGGCAAGGTTTTTCCCTCTCATGTTTGAAGTTCGTAGTTGCTTAGGTTGGACACCTCACACCACGAGGGCCACCCCAATTTGGTCCTAGCTTCGTGGGGGCCCTTCCGTCGGTGTAGGAGTTTTTAAGAACTAGCCCGCCGGCTTAAAACTCCCCGGGCCCCAATCTCTTCAATCATAATATTTTGTTGTCTTTCTGTGATAGTCCTCATCACGCTTTAGAACCTGTTCACATTTTTCTTCTAGGAGGTCAAGGTTCAAATGGGAGAATCTCTCACAGGTTCTATTAGTGAACTCAACTCGGGCATTTCCTGCACCAACCCCGACAGAACTACCGCTCGCAAGCCGAACGCTGTATGTGGGGCTCTTTGAGTGGCCGATTTGCGCGTAGTTTTGTATGCCCATAACACCTCGAGGAGGTATTCTACCCATTTTCCCTTTAGATTTTCTAGCTTAGTCTTTAACGCTACCTTGAGAGTCCTTATAGTGACTTCTGCTTGTCCGTCGACCACTGATGAGCTGGGATGAGTATAATTTATCCCGAGCTCTAAGACAAAAATCCTCAACTTAGGGATTGTCAAACTCAAGCTTCCCACATCGATACCAAGGCTCTGCGATTCAAACCCGATATTATGGAACGCCAAACAAAGCTACACTTTTGCTCGATGATTGTGGTTAGTGGCTCTGCCGGGCTCACTTATGAAGTAATCCACTCCTACAATGAAGAACTAAATCGGCTCTTCCCAATGGGTAAGGGCCTCAATATGTCTAGCCCCCACTGTTGAAAAGGCCAAGGGTTTGTGATTGAGGTCAGCGGCTCGAATGAGAGGTGAGAGATCTAGGCATGCTCGAGCTGCACTTTTCAGATTTTTAACTAGCCTGTGATGCCTTGAAAGTATCAGAAATAATTCATATCCTTGCCTGTGGTCTTGGCGTACCAAGGTCCCGGGTTCGATATGGTTGCCGCAGATACCTTCATGCAGCTCTTTGAGCACGTAATTGGCATCTTCTTTTCCTACGCACTTTAGGATGGGTGTAGAAAAGCCTTGTTTATAAAGGGTCCTCGATAAATGGTTTTAATCGAATGAATTCCTGGCCCTAAGCTCGAGGCCTTTCTTGATCGCTTGGCAATATTTCCTCCACCAAGTAATCCCAGATGGGGTCCATCCATCTCAACTCGGACATTACAGGGGACACTTCTTCATCGTCAATGCTTACCGAGGGTTCTGGGAGGTGCTCGACCGGTATCAGTCTATCTAAATTCTCTTGTGATGTTGTTGCTAGCTTTGCCAGGCACCAGCCTGCATTTCCTCCGCTCTCGACATGCCCGACCGAACCCGTATGAACTTTTTAAACAGCTTCGACCTTTATAAAGAATCATTTTTCATCCCGCTTCATAGAGTCCTCTATGCTTCACCACCAATTTGAATCATCAAGATATATCCAAAGCTGGATCAGCCTATGGAGGATGATTAAGCCCACTTATGACAGCCAGATTTGCACTCGTTATTGGAGGCTTGAAATCCAAATCTTAGTGCGTATTCCACGTCAATCCCGTCCGGAGAGGTTCGGACCTGCACCACTTCCTTGGGAATTGATGGCCCCATCTACAGACAACCTCCAAATGGGTAAGTCGAGTGCCACCGAGTAGTTTCTGGGTCAGGTCAAGGTATTTCGAGAGGTGAATTCCATGATGAAATACCCACAAAACCCGCCTTTGACCGTTGTCATCGCTTGTATCCGATGGTCGAACTCACTGAGCTCTACGGCCCATTTTATCGGGCCTCCAAGGTCTCGGCTTCAGGCACATCTCGTTTACTGGGTGTTCTATTGGGATTTTAATAAGGTGAGCCTCGAAATATTGTCGGCCTCCCGAAGTGGTCACCAATGCTAGATTAATTTCTCCATCTTTGATACCTTCCTCCGCTCCTGTAGCCTCGACTACGTAATGTAATCGACCGTTGTATTCTATCTCGCCTTCCACCACATTTAGTTGGAGAAATCAAACTGGCCACATAAAGGGCATTTTCCCCCTCGGGACGGGCTTACCAGATGGGAGGAGAGCTCATAAGTTTTTAGCGCCTCGAGAATGCCTGCAGACGTTCCTGCTGGAAGGCCTTTTAACCCCGAAAGAACGGCCGGGCACTTCAAGGTTACACTAGATACAAAGTGGCTCGTAGGCCGCCATTCTCCCAACCAAACGTTGAATTTCTTTGGTGTTCGGGGCGCGGTCGCATGTCTAGCATGACTCTTGATCTACTGATTTGCCTCTATTCCTCGGCTGTTGACTATGAAACCCAAGAATTTTCCTGCTGAGACCCCGAAGGCACACTTAGTTAGGTTTAACTTCATGTTATAGTTTCTTAGGACCTGGAACGACTCAACTAGGGCTACGTGGAGCTCGGCCTTAACTGACTACACCAGCATGTCATATATATATACCTCCATGGATGCTCCAATCTGCTTCTGAAACATTTTGATCACTAGCCTCTGATAGGTGGCCCCAGCATTCTTCAACCCGAAAGGCATCACCTGGTAAGTACCTTGCCCATTCACAAACGAGGTCTTCTCTTGGTCACTAGGGTCCATTCTCGACCGTTACATCCCCGAAAGCGCCCATGAAGTCGAGAAGCTCGCGGGTCACCGTGGGCGCCCTTATAAGGTCGATCCGAGGTAGGGGAAAGCTATCTTTTGGACAGGCTTGGTTGACATCAGTGAAGTCAATGCAAAGTCACCATTTTCCGTTTGCCTTTTTTATAACTACATTAGCCAACTAATCAAGGTATTCTACTTCTCGGATAGCTTTAGCTTGGAGGAGTTTGCTAACTTCTTCATTGATCGCCTTCTGCCTTTCTGGGGTGAAACTTCTTCTTTTTTGTTTTATTAGTTTAGTGCTGAGGGCTCGGCGCTCAACTCAGGATTACTACGGGTTAATTTCCCCCATATCCTCCTATTACCAGGCGAATACTTCTATATTATGTTTTAAGAAGTGAATAAGGAGGTCCCTGACGTCTTTGGCCAATTTGGATCCGATGTAAACGAGATGTTCCGGGCCAAGTTGTCGTTTATTGGTTCTAGTTCTTCTCGAGGGCATAAAGTCGGACGCCACCTCATCTCGCGCCGAGCTCAGCCCATGTAGATGCTGCTAATTGCTTTTTGTTTCATTGATGCCGAGTAGCACTCCCTGACTACACGTTGATCTCCTCGAACCATTCCTACCCCATTCGTAGTGGGGAATTTGATAACCATATGATAGGTGGAAGGGATGGCCCTTGGTGACACAGGAGGCCCGCTCACTAATATGTTATGTCACTTCGGGGGCATCTACTATGAGGAACCTACCACAAGTGGTTCGGGGCACGGGGGATTCTGGCGAGAGTACTTAGTTGTATTGACCCCAGGGGTAGCACTCTTTCTTCAAAGATTCCCCGTAGATGGGCGTTGACTGGTTCTTGTTTCTCCCTTCCGATGCCCATTTTTTCGAAAGCTGACGCGAAGATGATGTCGACTGAGCTTCCATTGTCGACTAGGACCCTATGTACCATTTTGTTCGCTACGAAAGCCCTTATTACCAACGGATCGTCATGGGGATGTTGGCAGCCTTTCATGTTGGAGTCCGAAAAATTTATGGTAGTGTCTAGCCGAGGGAGTTTGGATATTGCTTTCCAATGTCTCCTAATCTATCGTGATGAGCCCAAGCAAATTTGACTTCCCTCCCGCAAATCTCCTAGAGATTACCTGGATTTCTCTCAAGGGTTGCTGGTGTTGAGCTAGAGTTAGCCGGACGAGGCGATGTGGGGTGGTGCCCGTCCTCGACCTTCAGCCAATGGCAACGAAGATAAACGGGCACGATCGTGGCCTCCACTCGTCACTGTATGCAATCATTGCTTAGTGTCCATGATCCCCGGGAATTCACTACTTGGTTGAGTCTCTTTTCAAGGTCTGTCTTCATTTGAGATAGCCACCTAAAATTTTCGTTGTGTCTCGCAGAGGACCCGTGGACACCGAGGCCGGCCAAGGGAGTGAATCGTCAGGTGATACCACTGCCGCAGCTCGGGCCGCGGTGGGCCTAAGTGGCCTGAACGGCTTCGCCTCTTTAAACGTCATTTCTTCTTTGTCCCGGGACTCTATCTCCGCCTCCTCGCCTCCGGACCCCATTCTCGCTTTCACCTTTGCTTCCTTGCGCGAAAGAGTTTTCCTCCCACTTGGGATGTAAGTGGCTTCCGGTCGATGCATTTACTTTGGAGAGCACTCGCCATGTTGTACCGAGGGCTCTTGAGATGGAAAACATCAAGTCTTTAGACCGCACGCCATTCCGCCGATGAAAGGGCATGGCAAACTTCTCATCTAAGATGTCTACCTTTAACACTCGCTAAACCGGACGTAGACCCCGTGTTCTCCGGCTGGCTCTACTTTATGGTCAGTAAATGAAAACTCGGCTTCCTATACATCCGTGCTTCGATGAAGTGGGAGACGAATGCGATGGATTATCACACCGATTCTCATCCACCCGGGACATGGATTCAACTGAAGTTCGTGCGACCATATACCGAGACCTTTACCCGATTTTTTTTTTTTTTTTTAACACCAACCGGTACCCATGTTGGTGGCCTCACATCTTATAACATAATCAAAATATCATATACAAAATAAAACTACCAATGATAGTGTTTTATATGTGATACATACACCGAGTCCCATTCACTTAAGGGCTAAAACTACACTTTTACAATTACAAATCGTGAGCGGAACCTACATGTGTTGAACCCCTACTAGTAGCCACAGCATAAGTCTTCGATGTCTTCTCCTGCACTCACACAAATTAAACTGCTAAGCTTTACGCTAGTGGGAAACATATGTCTTATGCATATGCCATTAACGATAAAATAATAAATGTATAATATAAATTTCATGCATTTATATTATGAACTTATAATGAGTACTTCTTCTTATAACAGCTTACGCTATTCGATCTCCGTGACATGAGTTACGTATCTATTCTTATGCAAAACTTATGCTTATAACAAACTTATGTTTATTCAGGACTCCCGTAGGAGATACAGATCTTATCCATATTCAGAACTTATACTTATAACATACTTATATTTATTCAAGACTCTGAGGGAGTTAACAGAACTTATCCTTTATACTTAATGAGTTTACCCGTGTTAGAGAAATTCATGAGGTATCGCATAGAAATTACTGAATCGTATACTAATATCAAGTAACTTATTCTTATACTCAAGTACTGTAAGTACTACAAAACTTATACCGGGTCTTACGGAACCATAATTATATTTGTTAATACACGGTATTTCTGATCTTATACGATATTACCTAAAACCTGATATAAGCGTATTTTAGATCCATACACAATCTCAAGGTATATAATTAATTAATGGAGCTTATAATCGGTATTACGTAACTTAGACATGTATTTCATCTTTATACATGTCTTATTTATATATACTTATCTTACTGAGCTTATATTGGCACGAAGGTATCTGTGAGGGTACGATAGTTTTAACAAATCGTACTTATACAGATACATATCGTGTAATGGGACATTCGTCCATAAAGGTGCATGCATCATACCGTATACATATAATTTATTTATCAACACAGAGTACCCTTAGGTACTAATGACTTATACTTATTCTGACTCCTGTAGGAGTTACAAGAGTTTCTTCCGATGTAACTTATACTAATAACAGTTTATTATCATTCGACCTAACAGAGTTACAGAGCTTATTCTTATTCAAAGACTTATAATTATAATTAAAGATGACATCAAATTTAGGGAGTTATAGTTTTCTGATGTAACTTATACCGATAATGTGCTTATTATCATTCTCTGGACTCCCGTAGGGAGTTACAGAGCTTATTCTATTCAGACTTATAATTATAACAGTTTATTATTTACCCTGGGACTCCCGTAGGAGTTACAGAGTTTCTTCGATGCGAGACTTATCGATATAGGGCTTATTATCATTCGGGACTCAAGTAGAATTCTGAGCTTATTAGTATACAAAAGAATTACCGTAGGTACTACACGGGTTCATTATAAGTTATATTACGGATGCGGAGGAGTACCAGGGATTTCACTACGAACTTATACTTATTTTAAAGAACTTAACTTACTTCTTAGATGCGAGGTACGTAGTTTACTACAAAACTTATACTTATGTTGCGTCTGAAAGTGCGTGGGTGTACTAGAAATATACTTATTTTTCTTGTCTGCGGGAGGTGCCATGGGTCTTGCGAACTTATCGGATACGGGAGTACCGTAGGTCATACGGACAATCGGTCCACAGACGGAGCAATCAAATCTGGGTACCTGGCCAGGTACTCTGAACTTAATCAGTCTGAGGGTGGAAGTGGGTACTACGAACGATCGAGAGACGAAGTGCGAGTAGGTACTCTGGGGTCGAACAATACACCTTTGTTTTACTCTTATTCATTATTCGGTTATTATCATATAAGCGTTAGAATACTGAACCAGTTCTAATAAAGTGTAAGACCTGACATAATAAGTATCAGAATCTTGTCGGTCTGGAAGTCTTGTTAGCCGCAGCGGGATTTCAGTGCGAGCGGGTGTCATTAGCACTAATCGAGACGGGAGTGCCGTGGCACTAAGCGAGTGCGGAGGTGCTGGTAGCGGGAGTCTTGGAGCACTAATCGAGTCTGGGAGTACTAATCGAGTCTTGAGACACTAACGAGAGTCTGGAAGTCTTAATCGAGCGGGAGTCTTGCCTTGTCGAGAATCTTAGAAGTACTAATTAGAGCAGGAGTCTTAGTGTCATTTAATAACTGGTCTTAGAGCATTTTTATAATTATATGAGTTGATGAATTACTATTTTATAATAAGGCATTCTTAGCCCGTTATGTGTTCATGACCGGTCATTATTTCATATCTTGGTAAATTATGATGCGTATGTAATCACATCTTATTCATGTATTCTTATTCTTCTATGAATCTACTTTACCCGGGGAATTGGAATCAATCCAAATCGGATCATCGAACTAAAGTTATGGCATTTTCATGCCAACTAGTCATTCTGGAATTTTTGCAGGGACAGTTTGAAATACTCACTTTTTCCGGGATCTTAACTTCATATTTGGCACTATCTCTTTGTACTCATTAAAGCTAAGGTGCTAAGGGTTCTATTCAACTGGAATCACCCAATTGAACCATAGAAACTCAAGTTACGTCGAAACAACTCGGGTACTATGTTCAAGGCCGATACGGGAATTGGCTTGCATATGGCCCCACTTGAGTGAATTTTTGGGCCACTATAATCAAATTTGACGATTCCTATTTCTTGATGTTGATTTTTCCTTGAAGTCTATTTTAATTGACCATGAATCCACTCAAATCGAATAAGAAATGAGCAAGTTATGGCCAAAATCGGCCCGGTTGAAGCAGGGAAAAGCGAACGGGGTGTGCGGAGTATAGGTCTAACGTGTAGGTACACGTTGGCCCAAAATGACCAAGAGCAAAGTGTACCAGTACAGTCTCAAGGTATGCCGTGCACCTCACCCGAAAATGCCCGAGAATGTATTTTCTCTCCCCTTTTCATACACTTTCATCCATAGATCAAAACCTATCATGAATTCCTCCCAGAAACAACTATATTATGGGTTATAACCCATACGCAAACCAATTATAAAAGGTTACTTAGGGTTTGTTGTAAACCGTAACACAATTACCATGAATCCCTCCTCAAAATGAGGATTTCATACCAATCTTGTGCCATTTAGAATTTTGGCAACCCTAACCAAGAAAACTTTGGTTAGGATGTAAATCCACAACAACCATAGGTTTGAAATGACTCCACAACCATTACAGATTGCATGGACCTTCACATAAAACTTGAGAATTCCATACAAAATTCATACCAAAGTCAAGCATCCATACCTTTTTGCTTGATCTCCCTCCTCCTCTTCTTCTTCTTCCTCTTCCTCTCCTTCCCTTTTTGCTCCATACGTGAAGCCCTTGTTTGGAGACCAAAAATAATCCGTTTTTGGTGTCCTCTTCATTATAAAATTTATGTTATTTACCTTATGGTCCTCCCTCTTTCTAGGAATTACACCACAATTCCAATTAATTATACTTTGGCCTCAATTCTTGTTAACTTATGACTTTTAAGCCCCTTTTTGGACAAATTACAATTTTGTCCTTAAGTCTTGTAAATTTTCGGGTCTCTCGTTTCCATGTTTCGCGTTTAACTTACGAAACATTTAAGTGCTCTTACAAAATACCCTAAACATGTACGGCATTTAGGGTATATTTAGTGTTACATGGATAACTCGAAGAATGAGATTGATGATGGCGAGTCTATTGGGCTTGAGGCGGCCAGCCAGGGCCTTTTAGCGTAATAGCGAAGGCTCTACATCTCATGGGGTCCTGGTGTCCTTGTAGCTCCATATGATTCTTGTAAGTATTAAGGTGGTCCACAGGATCTTTTGTTGAATTGAGCGTTTCGATTTGAGGCGTGCGAACCGCTAGAGAGGAAGTGTAGTAGCCGTGAGCGGGGATTACATTTTTAAAGCATCCATGGAGACTGGAGCTCGTCCTTTTATAGTTTCCTTCATGTGGTTGAGCTCTTGTTGGATGTCTCGAAACGTTGCTCCCATGATCGTTCCCCTATCTCCTGTTGATAAAGGATGGGTCCATTGCCTCTGTTGTTCCTACCAGGAATTCCCTCATTGCGATCCTCTCCGGGGGGTTTGTAGGGATCAGGCTCCTTGGCTTGGCTAGTTTCTCCTTCTCCGTCAACGTCTCGAGGAACGTCGTGGTGTCGTTGTTCTTCACTGCGGAAGTTGCGCCCATCTGGTGAGTTCCTCGGAGTTCTCAGTAGCGTTGGTTGGTGAGGCGGAGTGCCTCCATCTCATCGGTATTGGCACATGGGGGTTTCGGGCGTCTCTTGGTGGTCGGCTATCTAGGTCGCCCTGCTTGTCTTGCTTCCCAAGGGGGTTGGCGTGCCTCCTGCTCATGTTTCGGGTTAATACCATCAGTCACTGAGAGTTCAATTTTGTTTGTAAAGGCGTTCGTTCAGCGGTGATGTGGCTGATGGTGCTTTTACCGATGCGGAATTTGGAGCTTGCTTGGAGATTCTTTGAGTGATAAATTTCGGTCGGATCGTCGTACAACTTGTAATTTGCACTGAAAGGGTGATTCGGCGGGGGTGCGTCGGTCGCCCCTCCAATGACTAAGTCAATTTCTTTCTTGTGAGAATGAAAGAATTCAACTATTTATGGTGTTATCACTGCGTCCCTTTTTGTGGTAGAATGAGTCGGTATTTATAAGGGGAAATAGTGGTTACTTTCCTTGTTGGAATCGTTTCTCATTGGGTGAGAAGTTTCGGCACTAACATCATGGGCCAGACTCTTAAGGGATAATGGAGGGCCGTGATCGTGTAAGATCCTTAGCTTTTCTTGTCAGGTGGGCGCGGATCATGGGCCAGGCACTTTTCCTTTTCATTGAGTTTTGGGCCGCTGTATCAACGATTACTGGCGGGGTGGTTTTGATTATGGGCTGGGCAGGTGTGCTGTTATGGGTAGGATGCTGCGTGGGTGAGCTTGCTTTGTTGGATTATGCTGACTCCTTCATAAAGGCGGAGGTTTGGGCTTCGCCACTGGGCTTGCTCCACAGGCGAGCTCAGGCATTGCATATTGTTTTCTACCCGTCAGATTAATTAGATTTTAATTTAAAATTATTTGTAAATTTAATGCTTGAAGTATGTAATGGGTTTAGGACACTAAGATTTATAAAATCTCTCAATATATATATCATTAAGAGGTATTTTAAAATAATAATTTCAAATTGTAAATATTAAAAATATTTTTTTAGATTATTTTGAGATGATACAGTATAGATTTATCAATAATACAAGAAAATCGAAAATATTATAGGGTTAATTACATAAATGATGTCTCAACTTTTTCATTTTTTATATTTTGGCGTCACAACTTTATTTTTGTTCAATCAAATGCTTCTTATTTTGTCTCAACTTTATTTTTATTCAATCAAATGCTTTCAAACCAATCAAAATTTATTAGGATATTTGAATAAGTAAAAATTGCATCCAAATAATATTAAATTATGTTTAACGAGGTGAAATAATAATATTATACTTTTTCATATTACGGTTTTTGTCATCTCTTTATAAAATAAATGGATTAAATTGGTTGCTATGAATAAAAAACGGGTAAAAATAATAAAAGGTAATTAAATTTTGTTTTTTTAAATTGTTATATTTTTGTAAGAATTTTTTTTAATTTTTATCTCAATTCAAAAGTAGCCAATTTTATCAATGTCTTTTTTATTGTAACTAATAAATAATAAAATATATATTGTAAAAAATTATAATCTTTATCATTTCATCTCATTGAGGTCATTTAAATAATTTATTATTTTATATGGTCTATAATGTGATTTGAATTCAATTTTCCTAATTCAAATATCCTAATAAATTTTTTATTGGTTAAGAAACACTTGATTTAACAAAATAAGTTAAGACATCAAAAATAAAAAAAAATAAAAAAGTTTAGACATTTTGATTGAACAAAAATAAAAGTTGAGACACAAATAAAAAAATAAAAAAGATTGGAGCATTAATTTGTTGAAAAAAATAAAGTTGAGACACAAATAAAAATAAAAAGTTTAAACGTTTAAGCTGAACAAAGATAAAGTTGAGACATCAAAATAGAAAAAAGAAAGTTTAGACACTTAATTGAACAAAAATAAAACTGAGACACTAAAATTAAAAATATATATATAAAAGTTGAAACACCATACTTATCTTATTTATTTAAAATACATTAATATATATATATATATATATATATATATATATATATATATATATATATATATATATATACTATATATATATATCTTATTAAATATATATTATATATAATACTACCCAAAACGTTTCTTATTTCTCTTATTTATTTAAAAACATAATTATTAGTATATATTTTTACATTTTAAAATAAAGAAAACTTTATATTGTGCATAAATTATAGATGTATTTGGCAGTTGCACATTTTATAATTTTCTATCATTGAATTATAGTTTCAATATTCATAACGAATTTTTTTATATATATGTAATTGGATTATCATTTCAATTTTTATAAAGAATTTATTTTTTATTTTAAAAAAAATATTATCACAAAGTTGCAGATAAATTGATAAAGAGATATAAAAGAGCTATCAAATTTTAGGACTTTATTTGAATTTTAAGTTTTTCAATAATATTTGTAAATCAATATGTTTGTAGTGTTTAAATAGCTTCTATAGATAATTAAGTTTTTAGTTCTATAGTATATTTATTTTATTGCTTCATCTTTTAAAATTTATTTATTTAATGATATTTTTTCCCCTTTGACACTATGACCTACACGTGCCTTGCAGTGTTTAAATAGCTTCTATAGATAATTAAGTTTTTAGTTCTATAGTTATTTTATTGTTTCATCTTTTAATATTTATTTATTCAATGATATTTTTTCCCCTTTCTCACTATGACCTACACGTGCCTTGCACGTGGGTCAACCCTAGTTTCCAAAAGGAGTGACATTTTTTCTTAAAATTGCAGTAATATATACCACATTTCTGAATAAAAATTACAAAATTACAAAATTTAGAGCGATTTTAATAAATGTTTTTATTTAAAATGCTCTTTAGTATAAATGTGTTTTTTTAAGTACTTTTAGTCAAAAGAATTATTTTTAAAAAAATTATAAGGGAGTGAATAATACCTTAGATTAAGTGTCCACATGTCTAGCTCAATCTGTAACAAAATACATAGTTATAAAAAATCACCTAACTCAATTGCTCAGACACTATTTGTGAGGAACAAAATATTATATTATAATGCAAAATGATAGATGGAAAAAGCATTATAAATGAATTTTCAACACAAGTGATACATAAAATTTTTAAAAATGTTTTTAAATTTGTATAAAATGGATTATGTTTATTCAAAACCATTTTAAACAATCAAAAGAATTTGCTAAAATTATCATCTAAAGAATTTATAAACATTATATATTAAATATTTTTCAAAGAACATTATAAATAATTTTTTAATATTATAAATTTTTTTGCAATTTTAAAAAGTGTTTTTGAAAAACCTTTTCTTAAACCTTAACACAAAAAACGCTTCATAAAGTCGGTGCTCGAACCTAATTCCTTCTATTATTTCTTTTCATTTCATTTAGAAAAGTGGGTGTGATTTTTTGGTATTCTTTGATTTGAAATCACCTCTCCAATTATCCATCTACTCATATTTAGGTTTTCTTTCTTAATAAAATACTTTATTCCACCTAATGTGAGTTTTTATTTAATTTTTTTTCTTGAGTTTTTATCATCGACTTGGTGCGATGTGTGATTTGTCGTTGTATGAAAGTTGATTTGTTTATTGATTTTTAAATGTATGAAGCGGTCGGATAATGATTTATTTTGATCAGTGAAGTCATGCTCTCTCGAACTTTTATTTATCTATATGCTTTTTTATATCTCAAATCTTAGATATTTTAATTATTTTACCATTATTAATTATATATACCTTGAATTATGTGGTATTGATATATGTGTTAAGATGTAATGTCTGTCATTGTTCTCGATCATTTCATAAAAAAAAAACCTTTTTTTCTTTATTTTTATTACTAAAATATTTATGAGTTGCCACGTGTTAGATGGTAGAAGGTCCGGAAGCTCCGACCCAAAGCTGGCCCCTCCAAACCCAACTGCTATATAAGCAATGATTCTCTGTTGTATTCTCTATAATTTCTATACGCTTTAAGGACTTGTTGCCGGAATCAATGGCGACTTCACGAGTTTTTCTTCTATGTTTCGCTCTCATTTCTCTGCTCTTTGCTTGTTCACATGCCGCAGAATACCTGGTCGGAGGGAGTGCAGATGCATGGAAAGTTCCATCTTCTCATGGGCGGTTGTCCCTCAGCAGTTAGACCAGAAACAGCTTTCAGAATCGAGTTTATCTCAGTAATTTCCTCTCTCTTCTCATTTTCTCTCAGTTTCTTCTTCTTTTTAATTTTCTCGCACTTTCTCTCTGTTCTAGCCCTAATATAACTCAATTATTTTCTGATCTTAACTTGCAGTCTTCAAATACGACCCCAAAGTTCATTCATTGCTGGAATTGAATGAGGAGGATTACCAAAACTGCACAACTTCAAGGCCGATCAAGAAATTCACAGAGGGCTATACAAGTTACGAGCTCCACCGAACAGGGAGGTTTCATTTCACCGGCGGCACCGACGAACACTGTTTCTATGGCCAGAAACTGTTCGTAGACGTGATGGCTGCAGAAGATCTTGCGGAATCTGAGCTGGCAATGACAACTTTAGCTCCGGTGCCGCCGCCTGAAATGTCCAAGGCCAACGGTTTGAGAGTTGGATTCATCGGCTGCGTAACGCTGATGATGTCTGCTCTGTTTGGGATTTGAGAGAATACGAGCCGATTTTTGGATCATGGCGTATGAAGTCATGAAGAACATATTAATTAAATATGTGGTTTTATTTTATACTGTATAACTCGTATGTTTGTTTGGCTGCTCTGTCAGCCTTTTTCATCAAAAACTAAATATATTATGTATAACTCTATATTTTGGTTCTTGTTCCACAAGAAATTATTATTGAACGGAGTTTTGAAAATATAAAAGAATCTTTAGTTTGGTGCTGTTATGTTCTCCTTAATTAATTGTTTTTTATGTTTTGAGCAAAAAATTGGAAGACAACGTGTTTCTTTTTTGGTCTAAAATGAGTTTTCTTTAAGAAAAAAAGTGGGAAGGGTTATATTTACAAAATTTGGATTATTTATGGTTTTTTAATCAAACATTTCATATATTTATTATAATTTTTAAGCTTCTTTTGTTCGAAATTTTATTTGAATCAGTTTTTGTTTTACTAATAATTTGAGTAAAAATTTCATACAATATTTTTTTAATATATTCATAAAATCAAATAATCAATATAGAAGTAAAACCAATATTTTCATCTTTGGTTGAGATTTGGAAAATTCAATTGAACATTACAAACTATCAACTATTCCCTTGTGTATTGATGAACACTTCGGTATTCATTGTTTTGTTCTTGTTAATAAAATATAATAATAGTGACAGATCGATTGTAAGAAATAGATGAAACTATAAATAATGTTTGTGAAAGCATAAAGTTCATAGATGAAACTATAAATAATGTTTGTAAAAGCATAAAGTATATTAGAAGTTTTGAAGAGAGAACAAAACATGCCTCAATTAACTTGAAAATGTTTGTGGAAGCATAAAGTATATTGGAAGTTTTGAAGAACAAACATGTCTCCAATTAGCGGTAATATTTGTGAAAGCATTAGAAGTTTTGAAGAGAGAACAAAACATGTTTCAATTAACTTGAAAGCAACAAACATACGTCAAATTAAAAGATAAATAGCTATACAAATGGTTGAAATTAGGAAACGCCAATTGGAAACAAGAGAAAAATTGAAATTCTTATTCCAATAAATTAATTGAAATGGCATAACAAAGGTCTTTATATAGGTTTAGGCTTATTAGAAGAATCCTAAAATGAAACAAAATCTAGAGTGTTAAGAAAAAAGAAATTCTACCAATAATAGGAAATAATTTAATTTAACATCCCCCTCAAACTCCACGATGTAAATTTGCTTATAAAGCGTCAAAGAGTTTTCAACTATAAAACGAAAATGAAAAACATAATGTGACTTGGTAAAGAAATTTGCAAGCTACAACGAAGAAGAAACAAAAGGCAAAGTGATGGGGCCATGCTTGCAGTGTGACGTGTTAGGTGGCAATCAATTTCAATGTGTTTGGATTAGTTCATGGCTTAGGAGTTGTGAGCAATCTGAATGTGTTTTTGTTGTCCATGATACATAGGAGTGGGATGAGAAAGAAATACTCTCATATCTGCAAGTAACCAATGTAACCAGACAATCTCTTTGGTAGTAGATGTCATAGCACGATATTTTGCTTCGGTTGAAGTTAAAGAAACAATGGATTGCTTCTTACTTTTCTAAGAAATAAGATAATCACCTAAAAAGATACAAAAACCAGTAACATATTTGCGATCAATGGGGTCATTGCCATAATTAGCATTAGAGTATACACATAGCTCCAAAGAGGAGGTACATGAAAGTAGAAGACTATGAAAGACTGTACCTCAAAGATACCGCAAAATAAGAAGAATAGCTGCCCAATAAACTATAGTGGGAGAAGCAACAAACTGACAAACAACATAAACAAAAAAAACAATAGCAGGACACGTAATAGTAAGATATACGAGCCTCAATGATAGTCTGACATAATGCGGGATCGTAATTTTCATTAGAAGAGAGATACTTTGCATTAGCCTCAATAGGAGTATCAACCGGTCTTATTATGTCGGTAAGTCATAAAAGCCCACTCAAGAATATTTGCAACATATTTTTGGTTGAAGAAGATAACCTCTAGGTGAATAGATTTGCCTCGATACTGAAATATAAGTAAGGACTAGATCCTTCATTTCAAATTGTTTAGTAGCTTCTGTGGCCAGCGAAATACCATCAACATCATAACCAGTGATAATCATGTCATCAACATATAAAGAAAGAATGATACGACCTGCATCAGTACACTTAACAAAGATAGTAGAATCATAACTACTAGCAACAAATCTAAGAAGTCCTGTGAAAAATTTCTCGAATGACACGAGGTGCTTGTTTAGGAAACATCTAACCTTTCTAGGCTTGCAAACATACCCAAAATTGTGAGAAATACCAGGAGGGGGCTCCATATAAATTTCTTCTTGAAGATCTCCATTTAAGAAGGCATTTTTAGCAAAAAGCTAAGAGATACACCATTGTCGAATCGAAGCTACTACAATAAGAGTACGAACTTTAGTCATTTTTTCTTTAGGCGCAAAAGTCCCCTCATAATCCATATCGTATTGTTGTGAATATCCTTTTATAACCAACCTAGCTTTGAGTCGCTCAATAGATCCATCAGAATTAGTCTTAATCCTATACACTCAACGACAACCAACAACACTCTTACTAAGAGGTAGAGGAACCAAATCCCGAGTACCTATCTCATGCAAAGCAGAAAATTCCTCATTCATAGCGTGCTACTAACGTGGATCAAGAATTGCCTCTTTATAGGAAGAAGGCTCAAAAAATCAATGCATAGAAGCTAAAAATAGTAAAATATGAAGAATAACAATAATGGACAAAATTTGGTGATTTTGTGGACTTACAAACGCATGTGGATCGACATAGAGGTGGATCTACAATCTCAGATGGGGCTTGAGGGGCCATAGGAGAAGAGGGAGCTTAAGGTGTCCTAGAGAGCAAAGTGCATTACTGTAGAACTATTAGTAACAACCGTTGAATATGATGCAAGGAAAATGAAGAAGAACATAAGAAGGGGTATTTGAGAAGTCACCCAGGAACTTGAGATGACGAAGTTATTAGAATCTCAAAAAATTGGATTATCTGAAGAAGATCCATAGCTAGTCAAGTCATGAAGAAGATGGAATACGAAAGGTATATGTTCGAGAAAAAGAAAACAACATGATGAGACACATCAAGTTTGAGTAAGTTGGATCAAAACACCGATACCCCTTTTGACCTTCACTATAACCAAGAAAGACATAAATAACATATCGAGATGACAACTTGCTACGTTCTACATGAGGTTTAAGAACGAAGCAAGGACAACCAAAGACTCTAAAGAAAGAATAATCTAGGGCATACCCATATAATTTCTCAAAATGAGAAATACTTGAAATATGAGAGGATTAATCAAAGTTACAACACTAAGAACAACTT